>QRFJ01000013.1:1754280-2354280 GCA_006176705.1 Cocos nucifera
CTGGAGTTAAGATCTCCTCCGATCTCAACTTTCAATCTCGACAGTGGGAGATGAGATCTTTCCCGAGCTTCTATGGGAGGTAAGCTCTCCCCCGAGCTTCGATGTCAACAAAAAATAAGATCTTTCCGGACCTCGATCGGAGATGAGATATTTCTTGAGCCTCAACCTCAACTTCAACTTTGGTGAAAGATAAGATCTCCTTCGAACTTTAACCTAATTGGTGCAGAGCCCTGAAGAGGACTTCGGCAGTCATCTTTTCTGCACTCCCTTTCTTCGAGTTTCGAACTCGAAAGTGGGGTGGACTATTGTTGGAGATAAATTCCACTCCTACTGAAGTTCAGTTCGATGCTCAGCCTAATACAACCGATAGTCATGGAAGAACTTCAACGGTCGAGTCTTAGTCGAATCCGTTCAACTAATCGAACTCCTTCAGCCGATCGAACTCCTTAGCGGTTGAGCTCCTTTTGAACTCCCCAGTGGTCGAGTCTTAGCCGAATTCTTTCAACCGATCGAACTTCTCAACGGTTGAGCTCCAATCGAACTTCTCAGCGGCCGAGCTTCAGTCGAACTCCGAGAGCTGAACCTTTTCCATACTCCTTCCGTCGGACTTTCGCGAGAGTTGAACTTTCTCCGTACTCCTTCCATTGGACTCCCGCGAGAGCCAAACTTTCTCCGCACTCCTCCAGTCGAATGCCTACAGAAGCCGAACTTTTTTCGAGTTTCTTCTTTGATCGAACTCTTCCAAGAGCCGAACTCTTTCCAGACTTCTTTCTCAGTTGGATCCCTCCAACGGATTACTCCCGGATAATTTTCTCCAGACGTATTCCCTTTAGGAGTTCAAACTCTTTAGAAATTGACATATGCCGAAGTTCACCAACTAACGCCTGCTTTTTCAAAGCTACGACTATTAAATCTCGACAAACGATCACCATCAGTCTGCCACAGACGATGCTATCGGACGATATGGCTATCATTACTAGTCTGACGATACCTCTCTCTCCATAACAAGCCCCATATGGTCTGCTATCGGATGACATGATTGCCACTACCAGTCTGATGACACCTCTCTCTCCGTACCAAACCTCATGTAGCCTCGAGCGGTCCACTACCAGATGGTATGGTCGTCACCATTATTCAAGCTCCGTCTATAAAAGATAAGATCTCACCGATCCTCTATTTATCGTACATCCTAATTTAACCAGTCACGGGTGCCAGGTTTGCGAGTCTTTTACTTTGGAGAGAGACACGGGAGGGTTGCGGGGTGGGGTATGGAAGGATTGGATAAAAAGAGAGGTTTGGAAATAGGTGCGGACTAGAGAGAGACCGGGGGGGTGGTGATGGTGTGGATAGAGAGGGATTGGATAGAAAGAAAGGTTTGGAAACAGAGGCGGACTAGAGAGAGACGGAATGGGGGGAGAGAGACATTCTCTTAGCATACATATATCCATCCTAGTTTTGCCGATCAAGACCAAATGACCTTATCAAAGATGCCAATTTTGAGAGCCATTATCACCAATCATACGCATCGGGATGCTAGCTCTAAGTATATCAGTCATTCCTGAAGGAGGACGGGATAGAGAGAGATTGGATGGAAAGAGAGGTTCGGTAACAGTGGGAGATGCATGAGAGAAATGGGATGGAGGGGGAAGAAAGAGAGATTCTCTTAGTATACATAAATCCATCCCAATTTTATCAGCCAGGAATCCTAAGTTTGTCCAAGAACCTTATCAAAGATATCAGTTTTGAGAGCCATTATTACCAACCATACTGATACTAGCTCTGTGTATATATGTCATTCCCAAGAGAGGAGGGGGACATGATAGAAAGAGAGAGATTGGATGGAAAGAGAGGATGTGAGAGAGATGGGATGGGGGGGAGAGATATTCTCTTAGCATTACATAAATTCATTCTAGTTTTACCGATCAAGAATCCTAAGTTTGCCCAATAACCTTACCAAAGATACCGATTGTGAGAGCCATTATCACCAATCAAACACATTGGGATACTAGATCTAACTCTCATTGAAGGAAGGATGGATAAAAGAGGAAGGATGGATGAGAGAGAGGATAGATAAATCTTTTATCCATTCTTCTATATATTTGATAAAACATGAAAGAATAGATAGAAATGATTTTCTTATCTTTTTGACAAAGAAGGAATGAAAGACAAGATGATGATATTTATATAATATTTTTATCAAACTATACTTTTATAAAAATATTACTATTATCAATTTATAATACTTATTTATACTAAAAAAATAAATAATATATAAACTTATAATTATTATAATCTATAAATATATAAAATTTTAATTTAATTTAATAAATAAATTTATAAATAAATTACTAATAAATTAATGATATATTATTTATATAAATAACTAATTAATTTATAATTTAATTTAGATAATCAATTAATATTACATAAATAGTTAATTAAAAATAGTAAATAAAAATAGAGAAGTAGAAGATAATTCTAATTATATAATTATTATTGGAGATAAATTTTGCTCCTATCGAAGTCCAGTCCGATGCTCAGCCTAATGCAATCGGTAGTCATGGAAGAGCTTCAGCAGTCGAGTCTTAGCCAAATTTCTTCAACCGATCGAACTTCTTCAGTCAGTCGAACTCCTCAGCGGTCGAGCCCCTTCCGAACTTCTCAGCAGTCGAGTCTTAGTCGAATTCTTTCAACCGACCAAACTCCCCAGTGATCGAGTCTTAGTCGAAACTTCTTTCAATCGATCGATCGAACTCTTCAGCAACCGAGCCTCTTCCGAACTCCCCAATGGTCGAGTCTTAGCAGAATCCTTTCAATCGATCGAACTTCTCAACAGTCGAGCTTCAGTCGAATTTCTTAGCGGTCGAGCTTCAGTCGGACTTCGAAAGTCAAACTTTCTTCGTACTTCTTCCGTCGGACTTCCGCGAGAGTCAAACTTTCTCCATACTCCTTCCATCGAACTTTCATGAGAGCCAAACTCCTTCCGCACTCCTTCAGTCGGACGCCTACAGAAGCTGAACTCTTTTCAAACTTTTTCTTTGGCCGAACTTCTTCAGGAGCCGAACTCCTTTCGGACTTCTTTCTCAGTCGGATTTCTTCAGTGAATTACTTTCGGATAATCTCCTCCAGACATATTTCCTTCAAGAGTCCGAACTCCTCAGAAATTGACATATGTCGAAGTCCACTAACCAACGCCTGCTTTCTCAGAGCTACGGCTATTAAATCTCGACGAACGATCACCATCAGTCTACCACAGGTGATGCTATCGGACGACATGGCTGCCACTACCAGTCTGGCGATATCTCTCTCTCCGTAACAAGTCTCTTGTGGCCCACGATCGGACGACATGGCTACCAGTCTGGCGATATCTCTCTCTCCGTAACAAGCTCCTTACGGCCCGTGATCGGACGATATGGCTACCACTATCAGTCCGACGATATCTCTCTCTCCGTACTGAACCCCACGTGGTCTCGAGCGGCCCGCTACCGGACGGTATGGTTGTCACTATCATTCAAGCTCCGTCTATAAAAGAAACCCTCCAAATATGTTTGCTCTGAGCTCTCCTCTCCCCTCAAAAGCTCAAAGCTCACTTCTCATTCCTGAGCATTCCATTTTTGTTGATCAGAAGAGCTGACTTGATCGTCGGAGGGTCCTACCAGAGCCATCACCATCGACTCTGGGTGAGACTTTATTTTGTAGGTCACCAACGGTGACCTCGTCCTCCTCCATTCTAGCTCGATCCGACGTCAATCAGATTCTGCACCAATAGAATTGGTGCTAGAGGAAGGACGCCTCTATTCTTGAGGTCCTCTTGTTCTTAAAGGAGTGCTTAGCGACGATCTCTCTCCTCCCTCTTTAGAGATCTCTCTTCTTCTTCTCTAGAGTTTTTTTTCGAGAGAGAATGCCTCCCAAGAGAGCTTCGATCCGACGATCGATGGCCCCTGCGGCCCCATCCCGTCGAGATCCATCTACTCCTACTTCAGCCCGACAACTTAGGTTCTGCTTGTAGCTACGGTAGATGCGGAGCTGTTCAACCTACTGATGCAGTAAATTCAGGGCCTCACCGAGATGGTGTAGGCCATGCAGCAGCCTCCGACGGTGACTCCATCAGAAAATTCGCCATTAGGATGTCAGAAACTGACCCCAAGGAAGAGTACTCGGGCTAGCATATCCATTACCCCTGAAAAGAAAAAATAGAGAGCAGAGGATCCATATTTGGATCATGGTTTTCTTTTGGAGGAGACCTTCCCCATTTGTAGTCGGAAGTCTCTCAAGATCTGTAACCAAGATGACGCCTTCGATCATAAATTACGGAAGATGGATCGGTGGATTGAGGAGCTCGGCCACATTGCCCCGGCTCACCTTGACGACGTCCGCACCGATCCTCCTTTCTCTTCCTAAATTATGCAAGAGTCCATCCCGCCAAACTTCGAGCTCCCTCAATTTGAAAGCTACAATGGAACCTCTGATCCAGTTGATTATCTAAAGATCTTCTGGATCATGATGCTACTCCACAGTGCATCAGACGCCATATTGTGTCGAGCCTTCCCATCTACCTTAAAGAGAGCAGCGAGAAACTGATATTCGATGTTGAAGTCAGGTACGATCTTCTCTTCTGACCAGATGAGCCATCAGTTCATGCTCACTTCATCAGTAACCAACGCTCATATCGAGGTTCGAATTTTCTGATGAATGTCAAATAGAAGAAGGAGAAATTCATTCGGACTTATGTCATCCGATTTAACGCTGCGACATTGGAGGTCTAGGACCTGAATCAGTCTGTTATGATGGCCGCACTCAAGGATGGCCTTCAGAAGAATGACTTGCTATTCTTCTTGGAGAAGAAGTATCCCAGGGACTTTGCCGACCTGCTAGCCTGGGCCGAGAGATATGTCCACGCGAAAGAAGCCTTCAAGTTGAAGGATGAAGAAATCATAGGAGAATGACGGACGGACGAGTGTAATAGATCCACCATCAATGAAGGGCCAAATAAAGTTCGACCGCGCTCACGGACTTCCTCCGAGCGCAAGCAAGCTCGAACTTCCTCCTCGAGCTCGCTCCGATAGAAGGGCGCGAAGAAGTTCTCCTCCTGAAAGGTTCCACAACTACACCCCTCTCAACGCTCCTAAGGCTCAAGTTCTGACGAAAATTAAGAATTAGCTACCAAGACCATAAGAATTACGATCTTTCCTTCACAATAAGCGCGATCGAAGCAAGTACTACCTCTCTACCATCGCGACTACGGCCACGACACTGAAGAATGCGTTCAGCTTCTGAGACAAAATCGAGGAGCTCATCAGGAGAGGCCAGTTGGGTCGGTTCCTTTAGATGCCAGTCTAAAGCAGGAGAAGATCGATCGAGGGTGCTGCCATAGTCCAGAACCACCAATGATGGAGGAACAACAAAAAGGTTGGTCGCCTTTCCATATCATCGACGCCACGTCTGAGAGGAGCTTGATACTTCGGCAATCCGTCATCTCTCAGTCTCAGAGCTAAGAGGAGCTTGTTCCAAATTGAGAAGGCTAGCATAAGAATAGAGGAGGTCGTTCGGCCTAGGAACTTACCGTCTGAAGGAATTCGGAGGAATAACGCTCCACACGATCCTAAAACATAGAAAATCTAGGGATGCGCTGCTAGTAACTTTTCCTTCAATAAAATTCTTTCTATTTCAATAATATTGTTTCTTGGTGCAAAAACTACGTGATGATAGAGAAGAAGCAGTTAATAGTGATTGTGTTAGAAATAGGAGGAGAACCTTATCCTAACATGAGCAGGTCGAAGTTCTTCAACCTCGGCAAGAGATAAGATCTCTTCCGAGCGTCCGAGTCAACCTCGGCTAGAGATAAGATCTCTTTCGAGCGATCGAGTCAACCTCGACTAGAGATAAGATCTCTTTCGAGTGCCCGAGTCAACCTCGGCCAGAGATAAGATCTCTTCTGAGCCAACCTCGGTTGTAGGAGATGAGATCTCCCCAAACTTCAACCTCGACTGTAGGAGATAAGATCTCCCCCGAGCTTCAACCTCGGCTAGAGATAAGATCTCTCTCGAGTAACCGAGTCAACCTCGGCTAGAGATAAGATCTCTCTCGAGCGTCGAGTAAATCTCGGCCAGAGATAAGATCTTTTCCGAGCGATCGAGACAACCTCGACTGCAGGAGATAAGATCTCTCCCGAGCTTCAACCTCGATCAGAGATAAGATCTCTCCCGAGCGTCTTGAGTCAACCTCGGCTAGAGATAAGATCTCTTCCGAGCGATCGAGCCAACCTCGGCTGCAGGAAATAACTCCTCCAAGCTTCAACCTCGGCCAGAGATAAGATCTCTTTCGAGTGCCCGAGTCAACCTCGGTGAAGTTAAGATCTCCTCTGAGCTTAACCTTCAACCTCGGTCAGAGATAAGATCTCTTCCGAGCGCTCGAGTCAACCTCGGCTAGAGTTAAGATCTCCTCCGAGCTCAACCTTTATTTTCGGCTGTAGGAGATAAGATCTCCTCCGAGCTTCAATATCGACTGTAGGAGATGAGATCTCCCCCAAACTTTAACCTCGACTGGAGTTAAGATCTCCCTCGAGCTCAACCTTCAATCTCGATTGTAGGAGATAAGATCTTTTTCGAGCTTCAACCTCGACTGTAGGAGATAAGATCTTCTCTGAGCTTCAACCTCGGCTGGAGTTAAGATCTCCCCCGAGCTTAACCTTCAACCTCGGCTGCAGGAGATAAGATCTCCTCCGAGCTTCAACCTCGACTGCAGGAGATGAGATCTCTTCCAAACTTCAACCTCGATTGCAGGAGATAAGATCTCTCTCGAGCTTCAATCTCGACTGGAGTTAAGATCTCCCCCGAGCTCAACCTTCAACCTTGGCAGTGGGAGATGAGATCTCTCCCGAGCTTCTATGGGAGGTAAGCTCTCCCCCGAGCTTCGATGTCAACAACAAATAAGATCTTCCCGAACCTCGGTCGGAGATGAGATGTCCCCTGAGCCTCAACCTCAACTTCAACTTTGGTGGAAGATAAGATCTCCTCCGAACTGCAACCTGAATTAGCGCAGAGCTCTGAAGAGGACTTCGACAGTCATCTTTTCTGCACTCCCTTTCTTCAAGTTTCGAACTCGAAAGTGGGGTGGACTATTGTTGGAGATAAATTTCACTCCTGCTGAAGTCCAGTTCGATGCTCAGTCTAATGCAATCGATAGTCATGGAAGAACTTCAACGGTCGAGTCTTAGTTGAATCCCTTCAACTAATCGAACTCCTTCAACTGATCGAACTCCTTAGCGGTTGAGCCCCTTCTGAACTCCCCAGTGATCGAGTCTTAGTCGAAGTCTTTCAACCGGCCGAACTTCTCAATGATTGAGCTCCAATCGAACTTCTCAGCGACCGAGCTTCAGTCGGACTTCGAGAGCTGAACCTTTTCCATACTCCTTCCGTCGAACTTTCGCGAGAGTTGAACTTTCTCCGTACTCCTTCCATTGGACTCCCGCGAGAGCCAAACTTCCTCCGCACTCCTCCAGCCGGATGCCTACAGAAGTCGAACTTTTTTCGAATTTCTTCTTTGATCGAACTCCTCCAAGAGCCGAACTCCTTCCAGACTTCTTTCTCAGTTGGATCCCTCCAGCGGATTACTCTCGGATAATTTTCTCTAGACGTATTTTCTTTAGGAGTTCAAACTTCTAAGAAATTGACATATGCCGAAGTCCAACTAACGCCTGCTTTCTCAAAGCTACGGCTATTAAATCTCGACGAACGATCACCATCAGTCTGCCACAGACGATGCTATCGGACGATATGGCTACCATTACCAGTCTGACGATACCTCTCTCTCCATAACAAGCCCCATGCGGTCCGCTATCGGATGACATGATTGTCACTACCAGTTTGACGACACCTCTCTCCGTACCAAACCTCATGCAGCCTCGAGTGGTCCACTATCAGACGGTATGATCTTCACCATCATTCAAGCTCCGTCTATAAAAGAGATCCTCCATATATATTTTCTCTGAGCTCTCGTCTCCCCTTAAAAGCTCAAAGCTCAAAGCTCACTTCTCATTCCTGAGCACTCCATTTCTGTTGGCCAGAAGAGCTGATTTGATCGTCGGAGGATCCTGCTGGAGCCACCACCACCGACTCCGGATGAAACTTTATTTTGCAAGTCACCGACGATGACCTCGTCCTCCTCCACTCCAGCTCGATCCGGCGTCAATCAGATTTTACACCAATAATTATAATTATAAAAATTATATACTAAAATTAAAATAATTAGTAATAAAATTTAATAATATATGATTAATAGAATATATAAAAATATATATAAATAATATGAATGAAAAGTGAAGAAATATTATAGTTTTATCAAAAATTATTAAGAAATAATTTTAATAATATAAAAATCTATCCATCAATACTCCATCTATTCTTCCTTTCATTCTTTCAATTTGGGAGGATAAAAATTGTGGGTTAGAATGGATGGGTAATTCTCTTTTTTCATCCATCATCTTTATAATTTTTGAACCAAATGGTAGATGAAGATTATCCATCCTTCCAACCTCATCTATACTCTCTCTCATGATCCCAACTAAACATAGGATAAGTATAGAGAGGGAGGGTGTGGGGGTGGGGCGGCGATGAGATAGAGAGAGATTGGATAAAAAAAGAGATTTGGAAACATTGGGGATGTGAAGGAGATGGGATAGGAGGGAGAGAGAGACCTTATCTTAGCATACATAATTTTGGTGAGGGAGGGATATTTGCGAGTATTTTGGTAAGGGAGGAAGTGGACCATATATTATCCATCCAAATATCGATAGAAATTTAAGCTTCATCAGAGAAAAATGAATATAAATATTTATAGATAACCATCCATATATATCTGCATGTTTGATTCTATTTATAACCATATTTAGTTTTATATAGTATTCATAAATTTTTAAGAAAAATATATATAACCATTAAGCTGATTTAGCATCTACTTAATGCTGTGGTCATATAATTTAATTATCCGACTTATATCCATATTTATATTTATAATTTTAATATTTAATTTGTATCCATATTCATTTAAAATAAATATAGATATAAATTTTTGCATATCCATATTTATATTCATCAAATATAATGAATATGAATATAAATATTTATATTTTTCGATTTCAACCTTATTTTTTATCCATATATATCAATTTGTACATGTATCGTAACCATCCAAATTAAAATGCTTTGAAAATAAAGATAATATATGCACTTAAAAAATTTAACAATTCACTAAATTGAAATATTCCCCCACCTCTCCGATAAAGTATTCTCCACCTTTGCTAGAACGGTTTCCAGCCCATGGACTCCTCCCATTCTCATTTATTTTGTGTACACGTGCTTGAAGACTTTGCAGCTTTCATATACTTCCAAATTAGTCATCAACCAAAGAAACCATCCCATAATCAAATTTTGATTACAATATAATATCACCTGGCATTAATTCTAATTTTGTAGATCACCGCCTTTCCCCTACCCCACAAGCCTCACAACTTGACGTCCGTATCCATCCAAGTATTAAATTCAACAAAGAAAAGACAAAGCAGGTCCTAATTGTGCCCAGAATCCAGAAGCCCGGGGTCCACCACTGGCTTTTTTTTCTTGCTCTCGAGGAACTCGCCGTAAAAGTAGGAGGCGAGACCCCAGAGCGCCAGCGCGAGCGCCACACCTTTCCCTCCGCTGAAGGGCTCGTGAAAGAAGACGACGGCGAGGACCTCCGTAATGGGGATGAGGACGGCCAGGATTATCCCGGCGAGCAGGGCCGAGCCGTAGAAGATGGCACCAACCGTCCCCACGAAGAAGAACTGCCACAGGATGGCGGACCAGACGAGCAGCACGTAGTATCTTACCTCGCCCAGCGCAAACTCCCGAGCTTCTCTCGGGATGGCCTGCCGTGAATCCGAAAATTATCCGTGAAGTCAAAATTGGGCAAAGTTTAACATCGCTAGACTTTGAAGGGCCCACATAGGTGCGGTTGCTTGTTAAAATATTATAATTATTTGGGCCCATATTTGTAAAAGTACATTATTTAAAAATGGAATCCAGAATCCCTAATTGTTTCAAAAGAATGATCATGGAGGCAGTTCTCCGTTCACATGTCTATTCTCCTGTTGAAGACGAAACCCTGAACGGTGTGTGAAACCATACTCGGAAATTTATGTATCTTCGTGATGCCGACATAAAAACATAGAGGCATCGATAATTATTTGCATATGCAATTTTTAGGTGGTGTTTGGTTGAAGAAGTCCTATTTTGATTATAAATTCAGAACGGAATGAGATTGGTTCAATTCTATTAGAATCTAATTCCGATTCTCTCCATAGGATTCAATTCTTTATTCTAATTTTAATTTTGATTCTAATTATGAACCGAATATTTTGGAGAAATAATCATTCTAATTTTTATTCAATTTCGATTCTAATCGTAAATCAAATATTGCCTTAAGATGTATTTGGTTCATGATTAGAATCAGAATTAGAATGATCATATTCTTCTATATATTTGGTTCACAATTGAAATTGAAATTATATGAGAAGAAAATTTGAATATCAAGAAAGAGTTGAGACCGAATATTAGAGGCTTCCCATTTATTTATGGAATCAGAATAGGAATGAGATTCTCTAAACGAAATAGCTGGAATGGCAAGAGTCACTTGTACCAATTTTCTAATCAACATGGCATCATCAATTAGATATTTTCTGAAATACGGCGACAAAGTTGCCGTCCTGAGACCGCCCTAGCTCATGGTGATGCCAACCACCAGACCTCGGTCCAGTTGGTGACTTTAGTTAGATTTTATAATATTTTATTACAAGGCAGCCTGGAGACTAATATTCTACTGATCAGCGGTCTCGGGGAATCATAGTCCTATATCAGTCCAATAAGCATTTTTCTGAACATGAAGGAAGCTCATTCATAACACCAAAATACATGTCATTCTCACTAAAATGTCCCACTAGTACTGTATTTAGTCGATTGATTAGCAACTAATATTTCATGGATAGTTGTGATCATAATATATAATCAATTGGTAGGATATTTTTTCTTTGCTTTTTAAGCACATGGTGGTGTAGAGCTTGATTAGTGACACAGGGATAGGGCCATACTGCATTATCTTTTCTTTGACTTTTTGGACTGAATGGTTATTATCTGAATATTTTTTATATCTCAATATTCTGTTGTTGTTGGTAGTTTAGCTGTTTGGTACCCTCCAACCTAAATGAGAGGTCTCCGGTTGAGATATGAGTAGTGGTGAATGATCACTTTATATATATATATATATAAACCGACGTAATTTTTGCTTTTTCCATATTTAAACCCTACATTGGCAATCATAGTCAAGTTTTTCTGAACTCTGAAAGAGAGATCGAGAATGGTGAAGCAGCAACCTTGTCCCAACTTTAGCATTATATATTTAATAGGCAACTAATTATTTATTTATTGATTGAAAGAAGGGTGGTATGTACGAGTAGGAAAAGGGTCGAGATCTTATATAATTATTGTTTAGCCCTTGTATCCATTATTATTAACATACTTCATCAGCTCCTTCCCTATTGCATATGGAAGATGGAAGAAAATGACAAATCCAAGAAACGTTCCGTTCAGGTATCAACCAATTAATATTTTTTCCTTTTCTAAATGAAGAAGCCCACATAACAAAAGAGAAAACGACCCTCATCCAAATAGTTCTAACCCTCCCAAATCTCAACCATCAAGAGATTTTACTAGCAATGATAACATGTACCAAAAATCTATCAACCTACATGCTATCAATCTGCCGCACAGAATGCAATTTAGATGCATTAAGGTAGCAGCATCTATTCGTAACCTTGGCTGATTGCATCTATATAATAATTTAGAATTTTATTAAAAAAAACTAGCCAAAAAAATGTTATTTGATTTCCTTCGATATCCAAGATCTACTTAACATATATAGTTGATATAGGACTAAATATATATCTATATGGATCATTTTATGCTCTTTTCATTTATGATAGATTAACATTCAAATTTAATTATAAATATTATAAATCTAATTATAAATTAACATCATGCTTAATTTATGATCAACTCAAATATATCAGTCTCTTCTAATCTATATAGGTTATAAATCAGATTTATTTTAATATTATTTATAATAATTTAAAATTTTATTAAAAAAATTAATAAAAAATATTATTTAAATATTAGTTTTGTATAAATATTTAAGGTCTATTAGGTGTGTAGTTGATATTAGATTAAACAGATACCTGTATCATAAGGCCTTGCTGCTAAACTCTTCCCTAAACTATATTACCATATTACGATGTCCAAGGCCGATGAAGATAAGGACAGCAATCATGGCCGCAAATTTAGAAAGGAGTAGCAGCAACATCTTGTCATTAACGCTCCGTCAGATGATGCAATCCGCTCTAACGTGGAATGCAAGCAAATACTTGGGCTCCACTTCGACTTGGACTAAATAATAATTTTATTTTTTCAAATACCAGAAAGTCGCCAGCTCTCTCCTACCAAGGTCGAGGTTTTTCAAAATCGCTTTACTTGCATTATTTTTTAAAATCTTTTTCCAAGCGCCAGCCCCCTAACAAATTATCTCTCTCGAATAGTGGTGGTACAGCTGTACAAGTCACGTACAGTGTCCTGAAGTTTGCAGGCAGATTCCAGAGCTAAAACTTTTGATGATTATTTATTTTTTTAATAATTATATAGTATTTTAAAATATATATATATTATAAATTTTTTATAAAAAAAAAATTGTGCTCCAATTCTGGATGGCTACCATGTTATCCATCTAAGAGCCTGCTTTCCGTCGAGGATTCGAGCACTCCCTCCGGTGCTGCAAAACACGCACGGCAGGGATCCCAAACTAGCTAAAACTAAAAACTTAAGGTTTACCAACAACACAATCTCGGAAAATTGGACTGGAAGAAAGAGGGAGAGTACTCACATGGAAATCGTTGTTCACCAGCATCCCCACGGTGCAAAAAACCGTGGCAAAGAATCCCATCACCAGCTGCATCTCGATGACCAACGTATAGGTAACCACCTGCTTAGCCTTGGCGTAGGTCAGCTCCACCAGCGGCAGAATAAACGCATACAGCACCGCCGCGGCCAGCGTCATAAAGAACCCCCAATAATACAGCGTGTTCGACTCCCCCTGCGGCCGATCCCCGCTCGCATGCAACCCCAATATCACCGCCCCGATGCTCAGCAGCACCACAGCGTTCACCGAGAAGGACGTAAACCTCTGCTTCACTATGAGAAAAGCGAACAGAGCGGTGAAACCGAGCTGAGTCGATATAAGGATCGATGTTGTCGATACCGGGAGGTACGACAAGCCATAGGCATAGAGGAAATCGTCGAGGCCGACGAGGAGGCCGAGGACGGTGCAGGCGAGGAAGAGAGGTGGTGTCATGAGGTAGAGCTTGGTTGGTCCGCCGCCGCCGCGGCGGTGGGCGTAGGAGATGGCGAGGGGGATGAAGAGAAGAGGCCACCCGGCGGTCTCGAGCCAGCTCGAGAGCCATTTCCGGGTTCCGCCTTTGAGGAAGTAGAGGCGGAGGAGGAGCGGGCTCACGGCGGTGCCGATGGCCATGATGGTGAAGTTTAGGGCGATGAGGAACCATCTCAAGTGTTTGCTTATTTGGTTCGTAGTGGGGGGTTGCTGCTGTTGCTGTGATTCCACCTCCATGGCTTCTGATGTCTCTGTCTCTTGTTATTTTGGAGGTGGGTTAGAACTTAGAAGCCGGCGACAAACTTAAATAGATCAGGGTTGGAGGAAATCGTTAGGAAGGCCGTTGTTCTTTCTTATTTTTTAATAATTTTTTTTAAAAAAATCTTTGTACTTTACTTTTTTTTAGATTTTGTTTTTTGTGTTTTCTTAGATGAGGTAGTACTTGAGCGGCTGGCTTGCTTGACCAGTCCGAACGGAAGAGACAAATTAATGATGAGGTGGGTTGAAAAAGAAACTATCGGAGGGAGTCCCCATGCACGATGGTAACAAAATTGAGTACTTGGTTCTCCTAAGACCGCAGATTTCTCTTGTTCGCAGAACAAAATTATTGCCGATGCTACGTACAACATGAGGCTATGCATGCAACCACGAGCTGTACCTCTCATTCATCATCTACATCGATGCATCACCATAAGAATCAGTAGCTGTGACACATTGTATACACGATCATACTCGTACCTATAATATAGGCTCTGATTTCTCTATTTCAAGAATCAGTGTCAAGAAAAAATTATTAGATGGATCAGACGTATCATAAATCTAAAATAAAATCATCTTATGTTTATTTATTTTAGTCTTGGATAAAATTATTAAATGGATTTATTTCACTCTACATCCACTAATTTATTCCAAAGCCTTTTTCTAAATTTTTTTTGTAAATTTTTTTTATCTATATACTTTATTTTTTTAGATATTATTTTCTATGTTTTTTCAGATGAGGTAGGATTTGAGCGGATTAGCGCTGAGCTGGGTTGAAGTGTTTGGTCATCCAAAGGCTGCGGATTCCTCTTATTCCCTAAAAAAAAATTATTATCTATTATGGAATGAGGCTAGTATGGCCTCGGCCTATTTAGGATCGACCATCAATCTACCCCAATGGATCATTTGAATGGAATAATGTGATACTTCATCCATGGTTAGCTGTAGGTCCGCTTAAGCCGACCTACAATTTCGACCGATCTACAATTCCGACTGACCTACTGAAGATAACCTCTTGGCAAAATGAGATAGGCCTTCATACCTCATCCTCATCGGATTTAGGTCGTCCGAGCTACGTGAATAGACTCATAGCTCGTCAATGACCGACCTACAATCATCTCTGTTGAAATTGCGTCTTCTTCGAATCGAAAAATTCGGATAAAGAAGAATCTTTCACAATCCCGTCTTCAAAGAAGGAAAGAAATCTTTCGAATCAATCCAGGGCGACAAACTTGAAAAGCCGTTAGAGTCCAAAATGGATATGACTCCAACTCCTCCTCTATAAATAAAGGAGCTCCGGGACCCTCCAGGTATGTTATTCAATTTGATGCTTTCTCTCCTTATTATTTTTCAATCTTCTAACTTGAGCGTCGGAGGGTCTTCACCGGAAAACACTCCGGTGAGAACTTTATTGCAGGTAAATGGATGAAGCTCCAGCCAAGTTTGTCCTTGACTTTATATTCCTCGGTGGTCGAGCTC
The DNA here is from genome assembly GCA_006176705.1 of Cocos nucifera. Classification (NCBI taxonomy): domain Eukaryota; kingdom Viridiplantae; phylum Streptophyta; class Magnoliopsida; order Arecales; family Arecaceae; genus Cocos; species Cocos nucifera. Next base: position 1,769,485 of record QRFJ01000013.1, read on the forward strand.
CTCCATCCTCGTCGGTGGACCTCAAGCCGGGAGATCCAGGAGCAACAGTTGGCACTAGATAAAGGGCCTCGGTTATTTTCGAGGTTTAACTTTGAGGGAAGAAAGCACAACACTGGATATCATGAGGATCCGAAGGAAAACATCAAATGCATCCCAGCGTTCTAGTGCTCGGAGGACATACAATGCTCAACAGATTAACACATCTCCACCACCAATCCAGAAAAATCTACCAACGACATCAGCAGTCTTACAGGAACAGTATGACACCCTGCTTCATCAGGTGCAGGTACTATCAGCCATCGTAAGAGGAATACAATAGACCAATGAGCATCGTCCGATCGAAGAAGATTTTGGTCTGGTCCGAATAAGGCCGGAGGAACGACTCTCTCATAGCCCTAGGGCGGAGGTTAGTCAGCACAGCCGATCTACTAATCCTTTCTGTCGAAGACTTGAGCGCTCGCCAACATCAATTTCAAGAAGAGGCTCCACTCCAGACCATGAGACTCCTAAATACCGAGCCACTCATGAGGATGACATGGAGAAAAAGCTCAAAGAAATGCAATGATAGCTAGATGCATTACGGAAGTTGAGACAGCAAGAAGAGAATTTGGGGTTTAATATCGATCCCCTATTCACTCAGAAGATTATGGATGAACCCTTGTCATGTCGGTTCAAGATTTCTTAGATGGAGCTTTACGATGGAACAGCCGATCCCGTAGATCATCTAGATAGTTTCTGAACTCTTATGCATCTGCAAGAGGCTATCGATGCGACACTATATCGAGCTTTTTCTTCAACTTTAAGAAAGATGGCTCGACACTGATATTTGAATCTGAAATTCAGCTCCATAGATTCTTTCTACTAGTTGAACCGTCTGTTCGTTGCCCACTTCGTAAGCAGTCGTCAGCAACGTTGTAACTCTGACTTTCTTATGAGCATCAAGCAATGAAAGAATGAGCTCCTTCGAGAGTATATCAATCGCTTCAATGCAGCCACTTTGGAGGTCTAAAATTTAGACCCATCAGTGGCCATGATGGCATTCAAGGTCGATCTCCTCCAAAATGATCTTTTGTTCTCTCTCAACTTGGACTATCCGAAGGATTTTGCTGAGATGCTAGAACGAGCGAAGAAGTATGCCTAGGCCGAAGAGGCTTGGGACCAGCAAGAAAGTAGCTGAGATGGTAGGTTGGATCCGTCCCAAAAATATGAGAAGAAAAAAGACCATGGACGGATGCAGCACCATCGGAAGGACCCATGGTTTCATCAATCGTGCACCCCACCTTGGGGTAGCCAACCAGCATCTCCAAAGCTGTGAGATCGATCTAGAACTCTACCTTGAAGGTACAATTATCACACCCTCCTCAATGCATCTCGGGCTTAGATTCTGATGGAGATCGAGCATCGAGAAGATATACCTCGACCCAAGAAAATGATAATCCTTGCTCGAGTAAGAAACCCGAGGAAGTATTGTCGATATCATTGTGACCATGGGCATGATACCGAGGAGTGTTGACATCTCAAAGAGGAAATAGAGGCATTAATCAGACAGGGGCGACTTTGGCACTATGTGGATGAACGACGAATCTCGGTGAATTCAGATCGTAACCAACCTTGACAAGATGAAGCATGCGGAGAGCAGCCGACTATGGGAGAAATCAAAGTAATTATTGAAGGAAACCTTGGTGAAAATACTTTAGATCGAGATCGACCAGGAGAGGGACCAAGGAAGAGGAAGGCATATGGTGAAATTACTTTTATCAATGAAGATCTGAAAAAAATAAGTCAGCCCCATGACGTCATTTTTCTGAATATTGCTAATTATGATGTACATCGGATCCTTGTTGATAATCGAAGCTCGGTAGATGTTTTATTTTATGATGCCTTTGTTTGGATGAACTTAAGCCCTGAACTACTGACGAAGAGGAATGTACCTCTGGTCGGATTTTCTGATGCTATAATTCCAATGGAAGGGACTATCTTACTAATGATAAAAGCTAGACGAGCTCTAAAGCAGACGATTGTTGACATAACTTATTTTATTGTGAATAGTCCCACCGCCTATAATGTCATCTTAGGTCGATCAGACCTAAATACTCTCCAGGCCATAGTATCGACCTATTACTTGAAAGTTAAATTCATGACTCCACATGGAATCGACGAGCTCAGAAAAAATCAATCGGATGCAAGGGAATGTTACATGGATACTTTGTATGGAGTGGTGGCTGAAGAGCAACCTATGAATGAGTTAGACATCCGAGATGAACAAACTAAACAAAGAGACTCTCCGACAAAAGAACTGATCTCTGTACCAATCAAGGATGATCTGAACAAGGTTGTGAAGGTTGACTCAAGCTCATGTGAAGAAGATCGACAGCATATCATCATATTTCTATGAGATAATGCCAATGTGTTTGCTTGGTCAGCTTCGGATATGCCCGGCATCGATCCATAAGTCATGGTATACCAACTCAATGTAGACTTGAATCACCGTTCGATCAGACAGAAAAAGCAGAGCTTCGCTCCTGAACGTCAGAGGGCGATACAAAAAGAAGTTGATAAGCTCTTGAAGGCTGGCTTCATCCAAGAAGTTTATTATCCGGAGTGGTTGGCTAACATCATCCTCATCAAAAAGGCCAGTGGAAATTGGCATACGTATATTGATTATGTGGATCTTAATGGAGCATGCCCAAAGGATAGCTATCCTCTACCGTGCATAAACCAACTGATGGATGCGACCTCGGGATATCAGCTCCTATCATTCATGGATGCTTTCTCGGAATACAATCAGATCCGAATGGCACCTGAGGATGAAGAAAAAACTTCTTTCATAACTGACCAAGGCCTTTTTTGCTATAGGATCATGCCGTTTGGCTTGAAGAATGCTAGGGCGACCTATCAAAAACTTATGAACAAGCTTTTCAAAGAGCAGATTGGAAGAAATATGAAAGTATACATGGACGACATGCTCATCAAAAGTAGGGCAGTCGAATACCATATTATCGACCTAAAAGAAGCCTTTTCTATACTATGATGTTTTTGGATGAAGCTCAACTCGGATAAATGTGCCTTTGGTGTCACCTCCAAAAAATTTCTTGGATTCATGATATCACAACGTGGGATTGAGGCCAATTTAGAGAAGATTCAAGCTCTTCAAGAGATGAAGCCTCCGAGGACGATCAAAGAAGTGCAGCGACTCATAGAAAGGATTACAGCCTTAAATAGATTTCTATCGAGATCGGCGAAAAAGAGCCTTCCATTCTTTAAAGCCCATAAGCAACCGAAGAATTTTTAATGGATGGATGAATGCTAGACAGCCTTCGACGAACTAAAAAAATACCTCAGTTCTCTTCCTCTGTTAAGCAAGCCAGAGCCTGAGAAGGTATTGTACTTGTATCTAGCTGTTTCTTCTTTAGCAATTAGTTCTATTTTGATTTGACAAGAAGTCAAGATGCAGAAGCTGATCTATTATGTGAGCTGGATACTTTACGATGCTAAGACCACGTATACAAGATTGAAAAAGATCGTCTATGCTCTTTTGATATCTGCAAAAAAATTATGCCCATATTTTCAAGTGCACACCATCGCAATCCTTACAGACCAACCCATTAGATCGGTATTGTACCGATCAGATACTTTCGATGGCTAGCTAAATGGGCTATCGAGCTAGGTGAATTTGATATCAAATATTTGCCGAGGCTATCCATTAAAGCTTAGGCACTGATGGATTTCATTCTGGAATGTACAATTCTAGATGAGGAATCCAGTCACGTTGAAATCTCTTCAATCGATGAATGTTGGATCCTGCATGTTGATGGATCTTCGAATGCCATGGGCTCCAAAGCCGGCTTGATCTTAACCAGCTTAAAAGGAGTAGCAGCGAAATATGCTCTATGCTTTGACTTTTTGACTTTCAATAATGAAGTCGAGTATGAGGTATTGGTAGCGAGACTTAGAATAGAGAAAGAAATGAGAGCTCGACATCTCAGAGCACATAGTGATTTGTAATTGGTGATTGATCAGGTTCAAGAAGAATATGAAGTCTGAGAGCTGAATATGGTAAAGTATCTGTAGAAGGTCAGAGACTTGACTTCTAGCTTTTTAGCGATGGATGTTCAGCAGATATCAAGGATGGAGAATGTGCGAGCTAACCTCCTTTCTAAACTAGCAACCTATGGAGTGGCCGATTTAAAAAGAAGCTCATACATGGAAGTCCTTGAGAAGCCAAGTATTGAGGAGGTCCCAGTAATGCAAGCTGATTCAGAATCGAGCTGGATAGATCCTATTCTTCATTATTTGCGAGATAGAATTTTACCTATGGATCGAGATGAGGTGAAAAGATTGAGACACCTCACTCCACAATACGTTATTTACGAAGAAAAATTATATAAGAGGTCCTTCACCCTACCTCTGCTCAGATGCCTCCATCCTTTGGAAGTCGACTATGCCCCGTGGAAAGTTCACGAAGAAATCTATGGTAATCACCTGAGGGGCAAGGCTCTATCCTACCAAATATTACGGTAGGAATATTTTTGGCCAACCATGCAAAAGATGCGGTCGAACTGATAAGCGAATGTGACCAATGCCAAAGGACCTCAAACATTCAACGTCGACCATCGACCCCTCCGACCCCGATCACGACCCCTTAACCCTTTGCTTAATGGGGAATGGATATCCTCGAACCATTTTTCATCGCTGTGGCATAGAATAAGTTTCTGATTGTCGCGATTGACTATTTGACTAAATGGATGAAAGTAGAGGCAGTGGCTATGATTACCAAAGCCAGAGTTTAGAATTTTATCTGAAAGTCTATTATATATTGATATGGTTTATCCCGTGCCATCATAATCGATAATGAACGATAATTCAATAACCCAAGATTTATAGGGTTCTATAATGACTACAGAATTTATCACAGATTAATATCGGTAGGTCATCCACAGACTAATGACGAGGCCGAGGTGACGAACAGGACATTATTATAGGGATTGAAAGCCAGGCAAAAGGATCGTGGGTCAAAGAGTTGTACAATATCCTTTGAGCGTATCGCATGATGCAACGTATCCCAACTAGAGAGATACCTTTCATGTTGGCCTTCGGTACGGAGGCTGTGATACCCGTAAAGATGGGGTTACCCATGCTCCGAGTAGAGGAGTTCGATGAAGATAATAATTTCTTCGGGATGAGGGCGAATCTGAATTTGCTAGAAGAAATCCGAGAATGAGCTCGAGTTCGGATGGCCAACTATCAACAGAGGGTTGTCTGATACTACAATTCTTGAGTAAAGAATAAATCTTTTCTAGCAGGACAATTAGTTCCTCGTCGAGCTGAGATTTCTCGTCCATCCGAATGGTCAAAGTTGTCACCAAACTAAGAAGGTCCTTATCGCATGACTGAAGTAGTCTGGTCGAAAACTTATCGTCTCTGTCGACTGGATGGAACTCTGATCCCAAGGACCTAGAATGTCGATAATCTTCAGAGATATTATTCTTAGAATATAATTTTCATCTTGAATTTTTATTCGATAATGAATAATAATTTCTCATAGGTTTTAGTTTCTTCAACGTGCGCTCCTCGACCATGGTCGAGGAGCAGAATGCATCTCCATCAAGTTTCGCCAACGTTTGCTTCTCGACCACAGTCGAGGAGCGGAATGTATCTCCGACAAGTTTTGCCAACGCGTGCTCCTTGGTCACGGTCGAGGAGGGAACACGTCTCCGCCAGATTTCACCAACGTGCGCTCCTCAGCTACGGTCGAGGAGTGGAATGCATCTCCGCCAGATTTCACCAACGCACGCTCCTCAACCATGATCGAGGAGCGGAATACGTCTCCATCAGATTTTATCAATGCGCACTCCTCGACCACGACTGAGGAGCGGAATGCGTCTCCATCAAGTTTCGCCAATGCATGCTCCTTGACCATGATCGAGGAGCGGAATGCATCTCCACCAGACCACCAACGCGCGCTCCTTGACCACGATCGAGGAGCAGAACGCATCTCCAAATTTTGTCAACGCGCGCTTCTCGACCACGATCGAGGAGCGGAATGCATCTCTACCAGATTTCGCCAATGCACGCTTCTCGATCATGATTGAGGAGTGGAATGCATCTTCACCAAATTTTGCCAATGCACACTCCTTGACCATGACCGAGGAGTGGAATGTATCTCCGATAAGTTTCGCTAACGTGCACTTCTTGTCCACGGTCGAGGAGCGGAACGCGTCTCCACCAGATTTTGCCAATGCACACTCCTCGGCCACGGTCGAGGAGCGGAATGCATCTTCACCAGATTTCGCCAATGCATGCTCCTCAGCCACGATCGAGGAGCGGAACGCATCTCCATCAGATTTCTTCAATGCACGCTCTTCAACCACGACTAAGAAGCGGAACGCGTCTCCATCAGATTTTTCCAACATGCGCTCCTCGGCCACGGCCGAGGAGCGGAACGAGTCTTCATCAAGTTTTGCCAATGCGCGCTCCTCGACCATGATCGAGGAGCGGAATGCGTCTCCATCAAACTTCACCAACGTGTGCTCCTCGGCCACGATCGAGGAGCGGAATGCGTCTCCAAATTTTGCCAATGCATGCTCCTCGATCACGGTCGAGGAGCGGAATGTGTCTCCACCAGATTTTGCCAACGTGTGCTCCTCGACCATGGCCGAGGAGCGAAACGCGTCTTCGTTAGATTTTTCCAATGCGTGCTCCTCGACCACGGTCCAGGAGCGAAACGCATCTTCATCAGATTTTGCCAACATACGCTCCTCGACCATAATCGAGGAGTGGAATACGTCTCCACCAACGTGTGCTCCTCGACCATGGTCGAGGAGCGGAATGCATCTCCATCAAGTTTCGCCAACGTGCGCTTCTCGACTATGATCGAGAAGCAGAATGCATCTCTGCCAGACTTCGCCAATGCACGCTCCTCGGCCATGGTCGAGGAGCGGAATGCGTCTTCACCAAATTTTGCTAACGCACGCTCCTCAGCCACGATCGAGGAGTGGAATGCATCTTCGTCAAGTTTCGCCAATGTGCGCTCCTCGGCCATGACTGAGGAGCAGAATGCATCTCCATCAAGTTTCGCCAATGCATGCTCCTCGGCCATCAAGTTTTGCCAACGCACGACCACGATCAAGGAGCGGAATGCATCTCCATCAAGTTTCACCAACGCGCGCTCGAGAAGCGGAACACGTCTTTGACAAGTTTTGCCAATGCACGCTTCTCGACCACGAACGAGGAGCGGAATGCATCTCCATTGGAGCTTGCCAATGCACGCTCCTCGACCATGATCGAGGAGCAAAATGTAACTCATGAAGTTCATGAAAACATGCTCCTCGGCTATGGTCGAGGATCGTAACGCGTTGACATGAATCATCCATCACTTCTCAGTCATGCCATCTAAGGTCTACGCTAACCTACATCTCGAAAAAAGAAAATCTAACGAAGAACATACGAACTCAACAACATAAGAAAAAGAAGGCTTTGTATTAAAGCTCAGTGTTTACAAGTGATGGTCGGCCCATACAAAAATACCTCGACAAAGATCAGGAGCAAACAAAAATCGCCGACCTAAAAAAGAGAAGAAAAAGAAAAAAAGATCAGACATGTCCGATCAAAATGGTACACTAAGCTCCGTTCAGAGCTCCAGATTCGCCGACCTCCGCTTGGTCTGGTAGGATGATAACGGTTGGGAGTGGTACCGATGCTGCATCCTCGGCAGTCAGGTCATCGCGTGTGGGATTGAAGACATCTTCCATCGAAATCTCCCGACCCTCAGCTTCCTCGGCCTTCTCATTGTCCAACTCCAAGAGGTTCAAGTTCAGATCGGGGAAGATCCTTCGGACCTTCTCTTTCAGGTCTATGCCCCCTTGCAGGTAGGAGAGCGATGTAAAATCTGCCTTGATGTTACAAAATTTTTCTGAGATGTGGAAGGCCTCGACCGCCTCTATCCTGGCAGCCTCTGCTCGTGCCTTCCCGGCCTCCCTCTCTCCCAGCATCCGAGCTTCAACCTTGGTCAGCTCGGACTCCAGCTGCTTCACCCTCTTCCTGAGGGACCTGGTCTCATCCTCAGCCTTCAGTCGAGATAACTGAGCATCACCCACCCTTCGGTTAGCATGGCTGGCTTTCTCCTCAGCTTCCTTAGAGAGGCACCGAACCTCTCTAATTACCTCAGCAAAATGGTCCACATGATAGACGAGCTAGAGAGAGAGAGAGAGAGAGAGAGAGAGAGAGAGAGAGAGAGAAGAAAAAAGAAAAAGCTGAGCCGAGGAATGAATGGAAGATCTAAGATGAAGGTCGGTAAAAAAGCGGACACGTACCTAAAGGAGAGAATTGTAGGAGTCCTGGATGTGAAAGGCACCCCTGACCTCCTCGAAGGTTTGGATGTCGGTCGGTAAGATGATCGACTTTAGCAATGAATGGGTGACTCGGTAGTCACCGAGGCCCTTCCTTTTATCCTCGGTATCCAAGAAAACTTCCACCAGAGAGACACTCTTCGAAACATCGAATCCACGATTGGACATCCGGATGGAGATCTTCGGCCCACTCGAGCTTCTTTTGGAAGAGGATGCAGAAGATCGGGGGACGGACTCTCCTAGAGCTGCGGACCGAAGCGACGTCATAGCCTTCACTGATGCCTTCTCCTTCCTCAAGGCATTGGCCGCTCTCGAGGAACTTCCTGCCATGGGATGCACTAGGACAACCTCGGTCTGAGCGCATTTGGGGGCCACAACCGTGCTGATCTTTCTCTTCTTCGCCATCTGACGAAGAGTTTCGAGGTCGGACGGATTCATCACTGAACAGAAAAACACAAGACTCGATCAATGATAATGACAAGAAAAAAAAAGACAATCCAAACGAAATCGCATGAGAATACTTACTCTTTGGGTTAGTTGGAATTAGTCTGACCTTAAATAAGTTCTCCTCGATAAGAAATCTGGACAGCGGAAGAGGAGCAAGACTAAAGATTTGACTCAAGACCTCCACTCGGCTTCGGATAGTGTTGGAGGTCTGACAGTCGACTTATGAGGTCGCCCCCATGATGTGCTAAAACTCCATGGTTGCTAGGCCGACACAAAAAAGAAGCGCTCCTTCCAGTTATCCACCAAGGAAGGAGCATCTCGAAAAAGGCGGTATCCTCTCTGAGGAGAAGCGTACTACCATCCGATCTCCGTCGGATGCTCCTTTAAAGTGAAGCAGACTCGGAGAAGACGGAAGGTAGGCTCGATCTCGAGGAGGAGGTAGTGGGTGAAGAAGTCTAAAATCGATCGCCAGGAGTTCGGTGCCAAACAACAAAAGCTAATTCTATATAGGTTCAAAACTTCGACAATTAAAAAATGAAATGGTAATCTAAGGCCAGCCTTTAGCGATTCCTCGTAAATACCGATCCATCCAGGCTGAGAAAGAGTTATATGCTCCCCAGGACTGGTGACCTCTAACTTAAAATCATCGAGGACATGGTACCTCATCCTAATAACTTTTAGGTCCTTCGAAGTGAGGATAAAATTTATTCTGAAATGATCATAGTCTAGAACTTCATGTTCCTCGAATTGGTCCAGAAAGCCAACTACCTCGGAATCGTGGTCCTCGCCAGAAGGGTTATCCGAGCTCTAAGAAGATCGGGACAGACTAGATTGACTCATGAGTATGGAGGAGACTGACTTAAAGGGTGAGGAGGTCAAATAATAAGAAAAGTTAGGACGGGATCGACGGTAGCTCGGTTGAGTCCGAACTATTCTTCGCGCAAAGTATCGGAGTTCACTCTTTAAGCAATAGTAGTGGTCAAAAAGAGTAATATAAACCCTATTAATAAGAGGCATGGGCGGCTCCGATCTATTTCCATTTTATCTACCCTCTTGTTCTTCGCCAGGTGTCAGATACCCGTTGGTTGGGATGGATAAACTCGGAGCAAAGCAATGGATGGTTAGATTTCATGGATGATGGACTTCTCTCAATCTTGTCATGCTACCGATCTCCAACACTGCTTTACAGGCATGATTTGAAGATCAACTTCGGCTTCGATAAGGTACTTACATCGATCACTCGGAGGTAGATCGACCTCATAAGTGAAGGGCAAACTGTTATGGAATGGGGCTGGTATAGCCTCGACCTGTTTAGGATTGGCCACCGACCTACCCCAATGGATCGTCTGAGCAGAATAATATGATACTTCTTCTACAGTTAGCTGCAGATCAGCTTAAGCCGACCTACAATTTTGGCTGATCTATTGAAGATTGCCTACCTGATAAAATAAGGTAGGCCTTCATACCTCATCCCCATCGGATTCAGATTGACCATCGAGCTATGTGAATAGGCTCATAGCTCATCAATGATTGATCTACAACCATTCCTATTGAAACTGCGTCCTCTCCGAATCAAAAAATTCAGATAAAGAGAAATCTTTCGCAATCCCGTCTTCAAAGAAGGAAAGAAATCTTTCGAATCAATCCAGGGCGACTAACTCGGAAAGCCATTAGAGTTCGAAATGGATACGACTCCAACTCCTTCCTTATAAATAAAGAGGCTTCGGGATCCTCCAGGTATACCATTCAATTCGACGCTTTCTCTCCTCATTATTCTCCAATCTTCTAACTTGAGCGTCAGAGGATCTTCACCGAAAAATACTCCAGTGGAAACTTTATTGTAAGTAAATGGGTGAAGCTCCAGCCAAGTTCGTCCTCGACTTCATATTCTTCGATGGCCGAGCTCCTCCATCCTCGTCGGCCAACCTCAAGTCGGGAGATCCAGGAGCAACATTATCTAAACTAAATATAATAAATGGCCATATATGCAGTCATCACCGTTGGTTGCTGTAGATTCCATTCATCAAATATGTCGACGTATCATCACAGAAATCAGTGGTTGTCATACACTATATATACGACCATATATATTGAAGTGCATAGTGCAAGCACTAATTTCTCTATTCCAAGAGCTGATCTTCCAGAAAAATTATTCGGTGGATCAGATCCAGGGCGAATCTAAAGTGAAATCATCCTATATTGATTTATTTTATCTTTAAAAAAAATTATTAGATGAATTTATTTCATTCTAGATAGATGGTAGACATGATCACCTAATAATTTTTTGGTCCCAAATAGCAAGATGCCGTGGTAACAATGAGGATGAAAAAACAGGTAGGTAAGTTGGGTGTGTAGCTATGAACCACAAAGATAAGTCCTTCATTTAACATTTAATATATTATTTAAATAGTTTTAATTTATTAAAAATTTAAAAATATATATCAAAGGAAAAATTATAGAGACATCATCTATCATTCATTTATTTGTATAGGTCTTAAAACATTTTATCCTATATTATTTATCTATCTAACTAAATTTTAAATCATTTCATCTTCTATCATTGGTTTGCATACAGAGATATCAAGATGCTCTATTTTCTATAATTTATTTAGCTATATAGATTTCAAAACATCTAATCCCCTATCATTTATGTATATATGCATCTTATTCTTTTAATTTACATTAGAGCCAGAGTCACTTGCTAAGTTAGTAAGAAGAATAGTTATGGCATTTTTTAAAAATTTAGTTATGAGTTTATCCTCACATGATAATTAATATTTTATCATAAAGATAGATGGCTAGACTATACTACAATGAATTTGAAGTTTGATAGTCAATTGATTTTTAGAATTTAAATATAGATGGCTTAAATTTGGAAGGATCTATTGTAAACAACAACATGATGTATTCCAATTCTCTCAAAAAAATATTTTAAAAAAATATAAAAAAATAATACAGCCTATCGTATAATTCCCTCTTTATGCTGTCATTTATTTGACTGCACTTAAGATTAGGTTGAAGTACAACGGAAGCTAATAATATATCATCTAGGCTTTTCCATGAGCTGGGATATTGCTTTAATATATCATCTACCCTTTTCAAACGCACCATCCATTGCAGGAGGCATAATTCCAGCACAACTGATAGAGATTTCTTCAAATGCTCATTGACCACCTTTAGTTTTTTTTTTTTTTTTTTTTTTCAAGCACGGGAGGGTGCGGATGAATAGTTAAGATGTTCACGTGGGACAGGGGACCGGAAGCAAACGGAGCCTCTTAATTTCTACCGCAAAGCAGATCCAAATAGCATCCATTTTGATCTTTTCGTCCGTTAGAAAGTGGCGTTACTCCAAACGACAAATAACCAAGGGCTTATGCTGCACTCCGATCACTTCGGAATGGTCCCCAGTGAAAGTACCGAAAATCCCTACTTTAGAATGGCAGTTAGCATACCTATATTATAAAAAAAAAGAGAAAAAAAAAAGAAAAAGAATGGTAGTTAGCAGGATGCCAAATTTTGATGTAAAACGTGAAGAAAAATCTAGTGATCTGACAAGATCGGTGTTGTTTTCGGTGATTGCATCCACAGCTATGGATTGCAGTAAGATAGAGATATTGCATGGATATATCCTTTCACAGTTATGGATTGCAGTAAGATAGAGATATTGCATGGATTTTATCCACCCTGTCTGGCCGAGCTGATCTGACTCAGCAAAATTGAATCCTGACCATATGTGGATTCATTCTTTTATGAATAAAAAAAATTTAAAAATCTATATTTTTTAGATAAATATATTTTTTAAAAAATATTTAGATATAAAAATAATTTATTCATGTTCTTTTACATATAGAAAAGTGGCTTTGAAATCTATTACTCATCTTCTTTTATACTACTATTTTTTTAGATAAGTTGCTAAAATTTATTTTTATTTTTCATAATATCTTCTATATTTTTTAGTTTCGAAGAAAGTGAAATACTGAATTATTGAATATTAAATGATAAAAATATTAAAAATAAAGATGTGATATTTTATAAATAAAATTAATACCTACTTTATTGGTGGATAAGAAAATGATTCAGTCACTTCGTAGGTGAATAAGATTTTCTTCCATTTCATAAGTAAATGCTATTCATGAAAAAATAACTTATCCATATTAAAATATGGGAATATAGATAAATCGGCTAATAAAAAAATTGATCAAATTTTCTAAAAAATTAGTCTAGTTTTTCATTAACCAACTTACTCATATTTTTCAAGATGAAAAAATAATTTTTTTTGGATAGTATTTATTCATAAAATAAAAAAAATCTTACCCATCTAGAAGATGGCTAAATTATTTTTTTATCGGTCAGTAAATAGATATTTAATTTTATACCTAAAATACCTCATCTTCATTTTCAATGTCTCCATCATTCAATGCTCAATAACTCAGTCATCCACTTTCTCCAACCTAAAAAGCATAAAAATAATATAAAAAATATAAATAAATTTTAATAATTTATCCAAGAAAATATATAATAATGTAAAAGAACATGGGTAACATATTTTGGAGTAACTTTTTTTATATATAAAAGAATATAGATAAATTATTTTTTTATGTAAATATTGTTTGAAAAATATTTATCTAGAAAAATATAATTTTTTAGATAATTTTTTTAGTTGTAAAAGAACGGACCCAAAGGGTAAGAAAATTTGTCCAAATATAAAGCCCAAGGCAACTGCAAACTGGAACTAATTGAATGCTTATTACTGAAGAAAACTAACTTGAGTTTGGATCTATAAATTCAGATAATCTGGGTTCTCATAATGTAAGGTTTTAAAACCGGGTCAAAATTGGGTTGAGAAACAAGGGTGTTTGTACTATGGAGCCTGTTTTTTTTTTTTTTAATTTTTTATTTAATGTAGTATCGACATGGAGAAATAGCTATTTTTTGCTTGAGGTGGACTGTCATGCCCTTAGAAAAGAAACTTATTATCTGAAACAAGCATACAAGGAGAAGAATTTTTGGTGGGTATACTTTTCACCACATTATGTCTTGCATTAGGCCAAATTGCAAAACATGTGCAGCATGTGGTACAAATAAATTTTAAAGGTGTATGAATGCAAGTTAAGATGTGATTTAAAGACTAGATGAATCTATTAGTGCAATTAAAGTTTTGCAAACATCACTCCCAAGGCGCATTGACATGAGTAGAAGATTTATACAGTGTCCTAGTCGACTAATAAAATAACTTTCAAATGATTTTATTAGCCTAGACGGTCCTCTTAAGTTTTTGGGCTGAGTCCACGATACTAGGTAGACCTCATCAAAGTATGTGAGAAGTAGATGTGCAAATTCTGTAAAGATTATTCTTTTTCGTCAATTCGTATACTTGAAGTGAATGCTTCTGGACTTTTGCTTCGTATAACAAACATGTGTGCACTCTCATTGCTAACATTTGAACACGGTTGACTTCGTAATAGAGATGGAGCATGGAGTGAAATCCATGCTCACAATCATTGAAGGGGATGCCAATTCCTTTGGTAAGAGGGCAAAGTTGTACTTCAAAAATAGACAAACTTTATGGAAGAGGCCTATGGGGCATGTTTAGGGATTGTTTTGGGATTAGAGACCTGGACCCTAATGGGATATGAATATTTTAGATTGGGTCGGGTTATATATGTATCAGATCCGATTTGACTTGAATAATTAATTGGGACAAAATCTTTATCTGCAGGTCCAACAAGACTCGATTTGATTTTTTTATTGGATTGTGTCTAGTCCAACACTAGGATCCAATCAAGTAATTAGATCGGATTAGGATCATTCATGATCTGATTCGACCTAACCTATTTGCATCCCTGAGTGTACGGGCATGCCCTAATTCATAGATTAGGCCAATTAGATTGGCCTTGGCCACTCGTGTTGGGCCTAGAGGGCTAGTCAGGCTTTGATTAGATAGTTTAGGCTTGAGGTCAAGCTAGACTAAGCTTGAGCTAGAACTTGTCCAGGGCTAGCGCCCCCCCCAAAAGGAATGCATGGGTATAAATTTAGAAGTGCCCTTCTACCGCGTCTCTCAGTTCCATCTATAATGCATGACAAAAGATCTGATCAAATAGCTTAGTAAGGAAGATTCCATCATATTAGGAAGACCTTGTCAGCATGAACTGATCTATCTTATTTATAGAGATTTTTATAGAAATCTCAAGCCACATATCAGAGTCAAATGCCTTAAAATGAAGGCTAACACAAAATTGTTGAAGCCATTGTGTCTAAATCTTGCAAAGTTTGGTTAAATTCAACACCTATAGAAGCAAAAACCAGCACCTTGCCACCATTTCTTTGCTCATATTCAATCCCCTAAAAAAGAAGTTGCATGGTAGTGTCTAGCATTAAGGGGTCAAATTATCTCATTCATTTGTCTCTTTTATAGAGTTAGATAGGATGGGTTGGAAAGATTGATTTAGATAAAGCCATAAAAATCAACTCTTTTTTTTTTGCTTTTTGTGTGCATACAAATCAAACTAATAAAAAATATAAAAATAAAAATTAATACTTTAGATAATATTAAATAAAATAAGAGTCGCAAACTAAAATTTCAAAAATAATAGGAACATAACAAACAAAGATATTAACCTTTAAGAAGTCATTTGTCTCTTAAATTAAGAAACACAATCTACTAAAAAAATGAACAACTAAGTATCATGGCATATTATATTTTACATGTTCAATCTTTCTTATAAGTAGAGTGATTAGGGCAAAAGGTAAGGAGATAATTTATGAAGAGATATATATTTAGAGCAAGTATTACTATTATCCATATGCATCCCAGATCCAGTATGGGTTAGGTAAAATTCATCCTATTGGGGTTAGATCATATGCCCAATAGAGTGAAGCAAATTAACATCTTTGTCTTTTTAACTTTTGAGCTCATATTATATTTGTCAAACGTACATAAAATCTCCATTACCAAACAGTACATTAAAATTCCTTTCGAATGGGTTACATGATTTTAATCATCATGATCCATCAGATAGACACCCTTTATCTATATGACTTGCATTTATCATTATTATTTTGAATTAAACCACCATCATTTCAAATTTCAATTATGAGAGATTTTCTTTTAAAGTTTCAATCTCCCTTTTAATGCACCAATACCAATTTAATATGTCACTTGTGCTATTCTCTAATCAATATTTCCAATTTTAAAAAATAAAAAAAAAAATCCTCTTGATCCCATCGGATTTTCACCCTATCCATCCTTTTTTTATAAGGTAGGGCATGGATTGAAGGATTCTTCCTGTACATGGCGTGTAATATTCTTGTTATTATATAAATAGTCTTAGTCTTTGAATGTGGTCGTCTGCAAGGAATTTCCATATGATATTTTATGTTTTTGATGGAATATTAGTTACATGTGTTTTCTGACATCATTATCTGGAAACATTAGAATTTTTTGTCATAAAGTCAAGATGGGTAAGGATTCAAATGTATAAAATCCTTTCCATATTTGCTTTAAAAAGATAGGAAACAAAAGAAATCCTCTCCATATGGTTAAAAGGTTCATGCACTCTTTCCACCATATATAAGTGGAGGGTCAGACCCTTGGAAGCGACCTCTATTCTCCTGTCATAACCAAGACGGAGCGGAGACAGTGATGGAGCAATCAAAAATGGCATTTGGATTGAAAGCAAGGGATGTAACTGGAGTCCTCTCCCCCTTCTCGTTCACCTTAAGGTTCTCTCTCTCTCTCTCTCTCTCTGCATTTTTATGGTTATTTTATTGTATTGCTATGTTTTCTTCCCTTTAATTTGAATTAAAAAAATAGATGTCTCAGAATGTGAAATGTCTCCTCTGTTCTCGATCTCTAGAGTTTGTCTTCCTTCTTCTCTTGGTTCTAGTCCATAGAACTCTCTTCTGCAACGTTTAAAGTTTCTTGTGATGGTCTTGGATGTCCGTCCGTATTGAATTGTAGGGTAATAAGGTCTTTGTGTAGCTATTATCCCTTTAGGCTCTCGTCCTTGTGCCGCGGGAATAGGGTCCAACATGTTCCCCCCAACCCCTTACTATTTATTCATTTATAAAGATACTGTAATCCAAATTTCACATAGAAACACTATCTTTTTCTGTGAACATCCACATAATCATAAGCAGGTTTATTTTACCATAACCATCATGACAACAGATATTTGTTTATTTCAAAAAATATAACCACTAAAAGTAGTTGCAATGGTAACATAACAAAAGAATCACAATCTGTAGACTCTAAATTAATGGTTTCATGTAATGGATATATTTGATAAACACATTTTATACGAGGACTTGTGTCTATGTTTACTCCCACATTGATTATATGTTGAAAGATCTTGAATATTTATATAGGATGAAGGAAGGCAAATAATACATTCTAATTAATTTTTTTTATAAAATTCTTAGTTACTACAAATAGTATTGAGCATGGATTAGTCGTAATATTTGTGATTGGAGGATTTTTATGGACATGTGTTCTAGTATTTGTGATGCTTAATTATCTATTGATTATGTATTAGAAAGATTTTAGATACTCATATAAAACCAAAACTAAGGAGAATCATTATACTTTCTGTCAGAGTTAAATGAGAAAAAAATATCTCGACGTATAATCTTAGTGATCTAGCATTAACAAATAATAGATGCATATATACTAAATAATACTTTTCATTATCTTGAAGGAAGCCATTCATTATTTTTTTGGTTCATATATTTCAGAATATACTTACTTTTAACTGTTACCGGCAATCTTATTTCATAGACTTTGATATTGTCACTCTATTCTGCAGGGATAAAAGAGATGATGACATCACCTTGAAGATATTGTATTGTGGGATTTGTCATACTGATCTTTCCACCATCAAGAATGAGTGGGGAAATGCTAGGTACCCTGTCGTCCCTGGGTATGTACTTACAATATTAACACCTTAATCTAAATTTTCTCTCACTAATATTAAAGGATTTCTGATAGGATATGAATATTGTTCTTTGCAGCTCTCATGAGCTCTAGTAGCAGTATAATTCTATATTCCTAATCTTTAGTATGAAAGAATAATAATAAGAAAAAAATGCATAAGAAACACTTTTTTTGGTTGTGTGGCACAAAAAGAAGCCACCAAATTCTATAAGGGCAGAGTTCTCACAAACATGTCATATTGTTCAGCATTGTACAATTAGAAAACGCATAAGCCATGAAGATATTCTCAAGCTCCTTATTGTTTCCCCCTGCCTTTACAAACTCTTTCACAGAACATTTCCTCCTAAGAACATCATAATTTTGGATTTAGCTTATTGTCCTTGGTGCTAACTGATAAGTATGTGATTGGTCGTGCACGGCCGGTGAATGGCCTAAATGGCCCTGCCTATGGCCAGTTTCATGCTGCCATGCCAACATGTAAGTGCTACCGCTAAAAAATGTGCATGTACTTGGGAGTGGCCATTGATGCACCCTTTTGAGGTCTTGTTTCCTCCTTTTTGCTTCCGAGAAAACGGTTAAAACTAGTGTTTATTCACTAATAGCCTCCAAACACTCTCAACCGCTGTTTGGTGTTCCATTCTTTAATACCTCTCATGAACCCATAATGTTGTTTATTTGTGTTTAGCTACCCTGAATATTTGTAATGTTATATGTGTTTAGACTTTTTGTAAGCTTATCTAATTCTAAGAACATTATACTTTTGATTTTATGACATTTTAAGCACATATAAATTATATATGACTTTTCTACTCCATGTAGCAGTTCCTTATTTATTAAATTTCTCTTTTGTTCACCTTTTCTCCCAGGAAAACAATAACCTTTTGCACATTACAATGTCATGTTATCTTGCTCACACTTTCTGATGAAGACCTAAGACGTGATAAGAATGCCTGGCTGATTTAAAGATTATTACCTTACTCTAGTGTCATATTACAGAGCTTTGAGAGTTTTCTATATATGAAAAAAAAAAAAAAAAGAAATGGGAAAAAGAACACAGCTATGATGAGAGAACAATGATCTCCTTATATATTGTGTAATAAGCTTGTAGTACTTCAAAGTTATGTAATTGTCATTAATTGGTGCATAACAATATGTCTATGTATAATTAATGGCACTGTATGTATAAATCAATATATTCTAATTATGAATGAAAAATTTAGATTTTTTTCCTAATAAAATAAATTTATTGGTGCTGATTCTGAAGACTCACGCGGACATATATTTAACCCCACATCGGCTATTCATGAGAAAGATCTTGGATACTTGTATAGAACCAAGAAATTCAAATAATACTTTTCGGCTAGCTATTTTGGGTAAGAGCTTGGATTTTTACATTAATAGTAGAATTTAAACCGAAGAAGAAAATTTATGTCTAGGATATCTTTGCTTTCTAAAAAATTTTGCCACTATCGTATTAAGCATCCTATCTTATGCTTGCAATTGTAGTTTGGATATCTTTGCTTTCTAAAAATTTTTCCTACTATTGTATTAAGTATCCTATCTTATGCTTGTAATTTTAGTCATAGTTTCTGTATTTCCTTATGGCAAAAGGAAATGATAAGCAGCTTTCCAAAAATTTTTCCCACTTCTTACGCTCGCAATTTTAGTCATAGTTTCTGTATTTCCTTATGGCAAAAAGAAATGATAAGCAGCTGACAATTGCAATCATATGTCTTTGTAACAAATACCACTGCAATTAGTATTTATTGGAAATAATTAATATAATCTCCTACTGAAAAATAAAAATGACTATTGCGGTCAGAAGGATCAAGACAATGCACAAAATCCATACCCGTAAACTTATATGAAGAGAAGAGTATTCAGATCCAACTTTCTCAAGTTTGTAACTTTGTCGAGCCCATTAGGCTATGTAGTTCTTTTTCATTGGTTCATAAATTCAAATCTAGCGTTCTACAAGAAGCAGAGTACTTCTTCTAAACTCTTTAATTCTGATCTATAGCAATTTTTTTTTTTAAAGACATCTTATGATCCATAACACAAACATCGAAGCTAGCATACGTCCAGAATAAAAACTTATACCAATTTCTTGCAGGCATGAGATTGTGGGTGTTGTCACAGAAGTAGGTAGCAGTGTCCAAAAGTTCAAGGTTGGGGACAGCGTGGGCGTGGGATACTACATCAGCAGCTGCCTTTCCTGCGACAATTGCAAGCAGGATTGGGAGAACTACTGCCCCAAAATTGTGAAGACCTTCAACCACTCCCACCCCGATGGCACGACGACCTACGGAGGATTCTCCGATAAGTTCGTCGTTAACGAGCATTTTGCCGTCAGGATCCCCACCAACTTGCCTCTGGACAAGGTTGCACCACTCATGTGTGCAGGGATCACTGTTTACACCCCACTGAAGGAGCATGGACTCGGCCAACCTGGGAAGCATGTGGGCGTGGTCGGACTCGGTGGGCTCGGCCATCTAGCTGTGAAGTTTGCCAAGGCTTTTGGGGCCAAAGTTACGGTGATCAGCACAAGTACCAGCAAGGAGAAGGAAGCAATAGAGAAGTTGGGAGCTGATTCATTTATAGTTAGTAGGGACCCTGAGCAAATGAAGGTTCGTATAGAACTTTTCACTCACAAAGATTCATTGTTATCATCATATGATTAACTCTTGTTCTGTGTCGACTAGGCCGCCATGGGCACAATGGATGGCATTCTTGATACAGCTTCGGCTGATCACTCGCTTATGCCCTTGATCGCATTATTGAAGATTCGTGGTAAACTCATCGCTCTTGGTGGGATGACCAAGCCTGTGGAGATTGGCATGTTCCATTTAATGTTAGGTATTAAGCTATTTTGATCAATTTCATGTAGCATAGATTGGATTGGAGGGCTGTATATTATTCAGATAATATCTTGCAGGAGCGAAAATTGTGGCTGGAAGCATAATTGGTGGGGTGAAGGGTATACAGGAAATGTTGTACTTCGCTGAGGAGCATAACATAACAGCAGACGTCGAGGTCGTCGGAATGGACGATGTGAACGTGGCGATGGAGCGGCTTCAGAAGGGCGATGTGAGATACCGATTTGTCATCGATGTGGCGAACACCATAACAATGTCTAATTCGAGAATTTGAACTTTGGGAGAGCAATTAAAATAGAGTTGCTCTTGACAGCTTAAACTAAGAGTTAAAAGCTTCTGCATCTCTCTCTCTCTGCCTTTCTTAAGATGAGTCCAGAGGTTAAGACTACTCGAATAATAGCATAACAGGATCTGTCATTTTTTTTTACTCCTTCACTATCGTAGATCATAAGGTACATAAAGTGACATCTGGTTTTGTGATGAATTATTATGTTTTCAAAGCACATTCTTTTTCTGCTTATATAAAATGTTGAGTGTAAATCAATGCTACGGTTGCCAACCATCCTTAGATCAGCTGGTTAGGATCGATATGAATCCTGGAGGAATGGGAGAGTAGGCTGGTCAGGTCGTCGGATGGAGTCCTCTCCTTGTTTCCTTGAATCTTTTTGAGAATCTCATGCTTTATAATTATTATGGTGGGACTGGTTTAGTTCGTAGCTCCTGGCTCAGATGCGAACAGTTGCATGGTATAACATTGGAGGATCTAATACTTGAAGGAGAAAAGGTTGAAAATTTTACTATAAAGTTGATATATGTGAAATGTTGCTTTCGTCAAAAAATAAATATAAGATAGGATATGATGGGATGTATGATAGTGTCCGGAGTGCTTTGAGATTTGGATGGTGGATGATTCAACGGTGGATTCATGCCAAGGAAAGTTAGATTACATATTTTATATCAAATCCTTATAGAAGAAGTTATTAATTTTGAAATCAGTTACAGACCATCCAAATTAAAGATCTGAATTTTTGAACATAATCTACACTATAAAAAATGCTCAGAAATCAAACTTCATATATTTTTATGATTTCTGAGCAACATATGGAGTTGGTACAAAAATAGATGGTATCAATTGTGGTAATATAGTAAAATATATGATAAAATTTACTTTATAAATCATGATTTATATATTTTAAATATAAATAAAATTAAATTTATTATATTTTAATATTTAGATTATACTAAACATGATATAATATTATTAAAATTATCCATTTTAACACCTACTTAATGATTAGATTAAAGTCCAAAATATATAAGTTATGGTTTCTATACCTTTTTATATCATAGTTTGGATTTTGAATTTGAATAGTTTATATTAATTTTAAATAATAATTTTTTTTTTAAGGAATTAACTTAAAGCATGCAGTCCTTATATGGGATAGATTTGGATAAGATCGATCAGATCTAGGCTCACATCTGGTTAGATCAAAAATAGATAATGAGAATGTTACATTGATGATTCAAAATATTGGATGTGATTTAATACTTTAAAATTATTTATGTATCCAAAATTATATGATTTGAAGATCTTTAGCCTATCCATCAAGTAACAAAAAAATACATCTAATTTAATTTTATTTAGATTGTCCAATTTTTGACAACTTGATACATAGGCTAGAAATCTTTAAATTATATGATTTTTTATGTGCAAGCAATTTTGAGATAATAAATTACATTCAACGGCTTGGATTATTAATATAGGATCTCCATTATAAAGTTTTGATCTGATCAGATTTGAGCTTAAATCTGATCGATCTGATTCTAGTTTCTCTTTCTTTATATATATATATATGCACATGTATGAAGAGAGAGAGCGAGAGAGAGAGTTACTAAAAGTATTAATAGTGGCAAAAAAAATATCATTTGCATTAGAAGAATCCTCTTTTAATTTAAAATATTTTATATTCTAAAATTATTTTCTTTTATCTCACAGAAATTCTTAATAGGCGGCAAGCCTATAGTGTGATTGTAGTTGTATCCCTTTACTTTTTCTCAATCTATTAGACAAAATTATTATATTATATGATATAAATTATAATAATATAATGCATTATTTAATATTGATATTATAATACCATGTTAGTATTTAAATAATATTAGCATTAGGATTATTATATTAACATATTTTCTTCATGCTATATATATTACTTATCTTTCTTATATGTTTTTATTTAAACTATTTTTAAATATAATATTGGAAACGCAACTTATTCACTTCAGGAAATATGTTTTAAATATATTTTCTATTTTAAACATTAATATCCTCTCTAATCATAACTATATTTTAATTATCCTCTAAAATAATTATCTTACCAAAAAAATCGGGAATAATGGGTTTTGCAAGCGCCTACTTGCCATTATAGAAAAATTATATTTTTTTTAATTTTTATGCTCAAATTGCATCCAGCACCATTTTTTTAATCCTTGAAATATATTAAAATGTGAAAGAACAACAAAATCCTAACCATTAATTTATATGGAATAACAATATTAATTCCAAATAAAAATGAGCTCGATCCTATCCAACGTGACGTACATATATCGTTACCATCTAAGTTTCCGCACCTTCCTTCCAGGAAGCGCCTTCTGGCCTCTATGGGATGCATTGCAGGGGACCGTCTATAGAATTTTACTCAAGCGAATACACGGACCCTTCCAAGGTTCTTCTCCCCGGCCCCCTGTCACCACCTCCTAGTGTTGAACTGAAGCCGGTTCGATTTCCAGGGTTAGGATTTTCCACAATCCGCTCCTCCGATCGCGTCTTTGATGCAAGGCAGGGGAGATGTACCACTGCAGAAAGTTCGAGTTTTTCGGGAACGAGTCCGTCGGGAAGGTCTCGATTCCTGGCGAGATCACCGGCCAGATCCAATGCTGCTCGAGCGGGAGGAGGCGGGTCGCCGTCGGATGCGATGATGGCGCCATAGGCCTCCTCGACCGTGCATTCAAGCTCTCTTATGGCTTTCAGGCCCACGCCTCCGCCATCCTCTTTATCCGGCAGCTCAAGATGGCGATCATCCATCTCTTCATTTTTTAAAATTCTTCAAATTGGATGCTTTGATCGCTAATCTTGTTTTTTTTGAAATGGTTATACGATTTAATCATAAATGAACGAAGAAAAATACAGACTTTTGCGTGATATAAAGCTGCCAGCTTTAGAGAAAACTTCAAGCCTTGGAGGGGAAACTGGCAACTATAACAATGGAAAAGCGTACAATTAGATTGAAAGAAGGTACTGGCACTGCATTTGGATGCCTCATGTGCGCCACTCCACACTGCACGCTCGTGTGGCCTTGCCATTGTACTAATGATGAAATGACGTAAAACAATTTGTAGGGACCGAATCCCGCTTGCTAAAATGGAGAGTTTTAAGTTTGAAACTATTAATATTTGAAATCGTATGCGGTGGTGCTGAAAGGCATCACTAAATTACAATTTAAGAACACCATATAATTTTTGTTGGTATGAAAAACAGTGTATACATCGGAGATAATTAGAGCTGGGGAGGTCGGAATCATCAGTAAAACTTGTAATATAAAATTCTGTCCGAAATTGGCTCCAATAGAATTCTTCGATGATCAAATTAGTTCTTCGCCTCAACAAGAATGGAATGCTTAGGAAGGAAAGGAACAAAGTAAGAACAAAGAGTTTGAGCTTAGGAAGAAAACGTACCTAAATGATCTTTATATAGACAGAGCATTTAACAAATTAATAGTGACAGTCGTAACCGCTTACTAATGGGCCGTTCGGGTTACATGAAGTTTGTTACGGAGAGTGAGCTATCATTTGTTGTGACTTGCTAACTCGTTGGAGATCCATAGTAGGAGTTCGGACAAAATCTTTGCACTCGTATGTAGACTTGCATGTTGGAATGAAGAACTTGAGGCTGACCGAACTTGAAGATCGACTATTAAGCGGTAGAGGACGAACTGAATCTGATGGGGCTGATTGTAATCTGTTAGTGTTTCCTTCAATAATTTGGAGAAGTTCGGCTGGCTAATCAAGGATAGTTTTTTTTGAAGAAATTTGACCGAAGGTAGCGTGGCTGGAAGGAGCATGACTGGAAGAAATTCATCTGAAAGAAGAGTGACTGAAAGGAGTTCGTTTAGAAGAAAATCGATTGAAAGAGATTCGTCTGGAAGGAATCCGGCTGAAAGGAGTTCGACTAGGAGAAGTTTGTTTAGAAGAAACACGATAGAAAGAAGTTCGTTTGGGAGGAATCCAATGTTTGTTAGGGCTGGATAGGTTGGGGCTTCAATGCTAAAAATCATGTTATTCATCCTGAGTCAAAAAGCAAAGTTAATGAAATAGTGCTTCTCTTTATTGCCTAAGCTTGTTCTGTCGGACTTTGGTAGGTTTCGAGTAAGTTCTGCATCAGGGGTTGCTATTGAGAAGATTGACCGATTTTCATAGAATGAAGGTCGATCGCTAAGAACTTTGGTGAAAATTATTTTACCCCTAACATTTGTTCCCCTACTCTTGAGTTTGAATCTTTGAATGGAGCATAAAAATTACAGCGGTCGAAGTCCTTTATCACCTTCCTGCTCTAGGGAGATGAGAAAATCTTGGCCTTTTCTCCTGGCGCTGAAGCTTTTTAATGGAGGAATGACCCAAAGAGTCATCTTCTTTTGAAAACTCATCCGGCATGGAGCTCTATGTATAGTGCAGTTATTACTCAGTTAGGCATCAGAGATCGGCATGATAGACGGGACACGTGGTAGGTTGAGATCGGCTGAGGGGGGTCTACAATCATAACCATTTTAGACTTCTCCTTGTTATTTAAACCTCCCTTCCTTCCTCAGCTTCTCATCTCCATCAGAGTCCTCTTCCTTCCTTTGCTCTTTGCTTCCTCCGAATGCCTTACTCTCTTTGTGCTGCAATTTTTCGGCCATTGATGTCCTTCTCCATCGCTTTCTATCTTTTCATTCACCTTCCCAAGTTCTTTATCCGACTTAGGTTAGTTTCTCATCCTCCTCCCTTTATTTCTTTACTTTTTCACTTTTCTTTCGGATTTTCCTGGGGTTCCTTAGGCGGGTTTTGCTATCCTTTTCTTTTGGAGTTTTACTATTCTTTTTCTTGATTTTTTAAGAATTTTTTGGATTTATTTTGATCCAGATGTCTTTGAAAGTATTATGATCCTCTGGTTTTAGGAGCCCGAATGATCTGAACTCCCAAAAATCCTGACTCTAGGATAGAGACCGAGCTTAGGATAGTACCTCATCCGGTTTTTATGTTCGAAACCATTCCTTGCTCCCTGTGCCCCGATGATCTTTCTTTAATAAGCATCCAGTATGGGATGCCTTCAAAGTACGAATTGGAGCTCTTCGGGCCAAACGACCGAGCTTGTGCTCCTCTCCTGGGTCACTTCTGTTTGTATACTGAAGCCCTTCATGCTGGGCTTCATCTTTCAATTTTTTTTTTTGTCACAGCTCTTTTCCGATTCCTAGATATCTCCTTTGTTTACATGATTTTGAATTTCTTTAGGTTTATCATAGATTTTTTTTCTTTATATCTCGGCTGAAGTTCGGCCATCTATCTCTTTGTTCTGCAACTGCTATACCTTCAAACACCATCCTACAGTCAAGAACTGGTGGTACCTATCCTCCCAGTTCAACAAGAAGGGGTTGCTTAAAGGCGTGCCTTCTTCTATTCATCACTAGAAGGAAAAGTTTTTCTTTGTCTCATGCTTATCTCTTAGGTTAGAACTTCCTTCTTGGAGGTAGCTGAGGGATTCAGTTCACCGAGCTCCTAATTTGGAGAAGGACGATCTTGATTCTATTAGCAAGCTTAGAAGTTTTCGAGCTCTTCTCTTTACTGAACTTATAAAAGATCAAACTCTATTCAATCTGGGCATGAGTTTCTTTAATCCAGCATGTATATTTCTTAATTTTATAGGTTACTTTCTTGTCCTTTTCTCTAATGGCAATTCATTCTTTTTTATAGAAATGGATGCGAGCGAACTTCAGAAGCTTTCTCAGAGGCTTCAAGCCCATAAAAGGAAGGGTGTTGCACCCGATGAGCCTTCAAAAAAGATAAGGGTCGACTCTCCGAGCTCTACCGTTAGCACTGCCGACATCCCTACAACTACTGCTACCATCGAAGTTGCTGCTGCCACTAAGGTTGCAGCACTTCCGACCTCCTCAAGTCCTTCGGTCGAGGTCCAAACTTCGGAGCCTCCCACTGAGAAGGAGAAAGAAGCGGAGAAGAATAAAGCGAAGATGGCCTTTAAAAAGGTCAAGTGCAAGACTCGTCCCAGCTAGTCCAATGCTTCCGAAGATGATCTGAGAGAAAATCCTTTCCACAACCAAGAGATTGTCAAGGAATTCATCGATGGATGTACTCTGGTCGAGGTTGTGGACAAAATCATTGATGCCGATCTTGAGCAACGTACTTGGAATTCTTTAGGATCATTTCTTGAGGTAATCACTTTGCCTCTCTCTTTTGACTGACTTATTTATGAGCTTCTTCCTAACCCACTTTATTACTTTTATAGATGGGCCATCAACCGATCGCCAATATAAAGGTGATGAACTGCATGAGGTCGGAGGTAGTGAAAATTCAAGAAGATCATCAGGTTGAGATCAGCCACCTCCTTGAAGAGAAAGCCAAGGTTGACTGTCTTCTTGAAAAGAAAATGGCTGAAGTTGGGAGCCTCCAGGAGATGGTGCAAAATGCTAAACATGCCTTGGTGAAAGCAAAGGAAGAATTGAACCTGGAGTTCAAGAGGAGGAAGTGGGCCGAAGCTGAAGTTACTGAAGTGAAGGGGTAGATCTCAAGGCAACTTCAGGAGGCGAAGATTCAGGCGGTGGAAGAGTTCAAGGCTTCTTCAAAGATAAAGGACATAAAAGTCGAGTTCGTCCGATTATCCTTCATCAAGGGGTACGAGCGCTGCCAGAAGAATGTGATTGACAAATTTTGCAAGCTCGAATTTAGTTTCTTGGATGAAGGAGCTTCTAATGACGAGGTAGGTCCATCTACCACAGCCACCGATCTTTTGTCGATTGATCCTTCCTCCACTGTGCCTCTTGTCACACATGCTCCCTCTGCTGCTGAAGAACCTGCATCGATCGGAGCTGTGCCAAACTCCTCTGTTACTCTTTCAGAGGCCTGAGACCTCTTATTATTGTACCTTTTTATTTTTCTTCTTTCCTATACTTAAAGAATATTTTGATTAATAAAAATAAATCTTTTCTTTAGTGATATCCTTGCATTATGATATATATATTTACATACTAAAAGCACTCTCCTGTCGAAGCCGATCCTCTACCTCAAGGTATTCTCTTAAAGGCTCATATCAAGTATTTAAAGAAAGAAATTCACCAAACCAAAAAGAAGTTGAAGAAGGTAGAAGATGAATTTCAGAAGTTTAAGAAAAAATATTCAAAGGCCATAATTGAGATTACTCGTCTTCATCAAGCGCATAAAAGAGATTTCATGGATTATATTAATAAAAAACATCATTTGAAAGAAGAGCTTAAGGAGATTAAAAGGCATGCTGGCGAAAAGTCTTGGACCTCGATAGCCAAAATTTGTTCTCTTAAGGCCAAACTCCATGAAGCAAAAGAAAAAATTGATCAATTTAAGAGAGGTTCGGCCTGGGCTCAGAGCCAAGCAGAATTTAGCCAGGATTGATCCAAGAAGTTTTCTGACCTTCAAAAGTAGCTAGACGATGCTGAAAAAGTATACGATACTTATTGGATCAATTGGTGTGAGTAGATCGATGATTATAAAAGAAACTCAGGATGGCGAACTCCGAAATAATGCAACTTCACAAACAATTGGCGGACAAAGATCAGGCTAACTTGAGAACAAGTTCAGACGAAGTTGCCGCCTTGAAGAGTTTTCTCTTGGAGATCTCACTGTGACTATTAAGAGTACTGAGAGGGAACTCCATGAGCTCAAAATTCAGATGTCTACTAGGAGGGCTTAGTGAAGGATGCCGAGGCTGAGTCGGCCATTTTATGGAAGAGCCTAAGCAAAGTGAAGGATGATCTTCGGAGGTCAAATAAATTGCTTGGCGAGAGCTTAGCGGTGAGGAGGGACCATGAAGATAAAGTTGAAGATTTGAAATATTTTCTTGTATTAGCTGGGGCTGATAGTCCGAAGTCAGAAGGTTCAGGACCTTCTTCTTAGGATTTTGGTTGTTCTTTCTTCTTCTTCTTCTTCTTTTTTTTTTCCTGAATGGTCTTATGGACCTCCATTGTAATGAATTTTATCTTAATGAAATGATATCCCTTTGATTTCTTCCTTATTATTGTCTTGATCAAATATTGGTATACTTTTTTTTTTACATTATCTTTGATATTTGGATTACTTTTCAAAACGATGTTCTTGGCCTGTCATTTTGTAGGTCTGTCCTCCTTATCCATAATTGGGGATCTTGTGACTTAGTTAGAAGCTGGTACTTTCTTGTCTAAAAATCGGAAGTTTTTATTCCATGCCTGTAGTTAACTTTCTGTTTAAAGATTTGGGGCTTTGTCAAGACGAGATCCTCTTATTCCTAACAAGGCTGTCGGAACTCAAAAGGATCATTGAAAAGGTCTCTATCCTTCATTCTATGTCAGGATGAGGTCTTTCTCCTATTTCTGAAATGGTGGACTTTTATTCTTGTTAGGATGAGGTTCTTCTCTCATTCCTAATAAGATTATCGAGGTACAAAAGAGCTGTTGAAAGGGCCTCTCTCTTTCATTTTATATCAGGATAAGGTCCTTCTTTTATTCTTGATATGGTAGACTTTTATTCTTATTAGGATAAGATTCTTTTTCTATTTCTAACAAGATTATCAGGGCACAAGAAGGCCATTGAAAGAGCCTCTCTTCATTCCATGTCAGGATAAGATCTTCCTCCTATTTCTGGATGAGATTCTCTTTCTGTTCCTAATAAGGATATCGGGATACAAAGGACCATTGAAAGAACCTATCCCCTTCATTCTATATTAGGACGAGATCCTCCTCCTATTTTTGACATGGTGGACTTTTATCCTTGTTAGGATGAGGTTCTTCTTCTATTCCTAACAAGATTATCGGAGCATAAAAGGATCATTAAAAAAACCTCTTTTCTTCATTCCATATCAGGATGAGGTCCTCCTCCTGTTTCTGATATGGTGGACTTTTATCCTTGTTAGTATAAGTTTCTCCTCCTGTTCCTAATAAGATTATCGAAATAGAAAAGGACTATTGAAAGAGTTTCTTTCCTTCATTGCATGTTAGGATACGGTCCTCCTCTTATTTCTGACATGGTGGACTTTTATCCTTGTTAGGATGAGGTTCTTCTCTTATTCCTAACAAGATTATCGGAGCATAAAAGGACCATTGGAAGGGCCTCTCCCCACTTCCTTTTATTTATAAACATGAGGTCTTTTACTTTATTTAAGGATGAAGTTTGATTGGATAATTTTTTGTCATTGTATGATTTTATACTAAAGAAAAGAATTATTAAAGAAATTTTTTATTGAAATAATCATTGATAGTACATCCATAGATTTTCTGAATTTCAAGGTTGCAGGAACGTCAACCCTCCAAGCTCTTTTAGATAATAAGTTTTCGGTCGAAAAATTTTTATGATCTTATAAGGACCTTCCTAGTTCAGAACGAGTTTTTCTTGATTCTATAGCTATGAAATATCTGTTCGTCAAAGTATTAGATCTTCCACTCTGAATGTTTTGCTCTTCACTTTAAAATTATAGTGATAAGATATTATTTGTCCGTATGCAGCCATCCTGATCTGAGCTTTTTCCTATCTTTCCTCCAACAGATCGAGATTTTTTCTAAGATCTTGTGAATTGCTTTGTTCATTAAAAGCTTCTACTCGCGCCGAGAGAAGTTCAAATTGGATCAAAATGACAGCCTCTGTTCTAAAGGCTAATGCAAAAGAAATTTCTCTTATTGGCAGTCTTTAGGTGGTTCTGGAAGTTCAAAGTACATGATAGAGTTCATCCATCCATGTGCCTTTTGTCCTTTCAAGTCTTGCATTTATCTCCTGGAGTAGAGTTCTGTTGGTTACCTCGGCTTCACTATTTGCTTGAGGGTGTGCCACAGATGTAAAATGATGAAAAATATTCAAGTCTTCACTAAATTTGGCAAACTTCGCTCCTATAAATTGACGCCCATTATCGATGATTAGCATTTGAGATAGACCAAATCTGTAAACTATCAACTTTCAGACGAAGTCTTGCATCTTAGCTTCAATTATTTTTGCCAAAGATTTGGTCTCTATCCACTTAGTAAAATAATTCACTGCCACTAAAAGAAATTTTTGCTGTCTAGATGACATGAAAAAAGGCCCAAGTATATCCATCCTCCATTGTACAAATGACCAAAGGATACTTAAAGGTGTGAGTTGTGAGGCTGGTTATCTCTAAATATTTGCATTTCTCTGACATTGATCACACTTCCGCATGTAATTTATGGCATCCTGGTGCATGGTTGGCCAATAATATCATTATCAAAGTAGTTTGTAAGATAAAAATCTGGCTCCTAAATGATTTCCACATATTTTCTTATATACTTCTCTTAGAGCATAATCAGCTTCGAAAGATCGGAGACACTTGAGGAGTGGCAAGAAATATGATCTCTTATATAGCTTATTTTCATACAAAATATAATAGGCGGCTTGATTTCTTAATTTTCAGACTTTTTTGGGGTCTCTTGGAAGAGCTCAATCTTTGAGATATGAAATTAATGGGCCGATCCAATTGGACTCATGGTCAACCTGCATTATTGCTTGAGATTCTTTCAAACTTGGGTGTTGCAAAATTTCAAAGAAGGCTCCTTTAGGCAGTTCACTTGGGGCCGGAGTTGCCAGTTTAGAAAGAAGATCGGCTTTGATATTCTCTGCTTTGGAGATCTATTGAATATCAAAGCTATTAAAGGTCGAGGTTAAGCTTCTTACCTTTTGCAAGTACTTCTTCATGCTTTCCTCCCAGGCTTCGTAGGTATTGCTGACCTGTCCCACTACTAATTGGGAGTCACTATAAACCTTCAAATGCCTCATTTTCAGTTCTTTAGCCATCCTCAATCCCGAGATCAGGGCTTCATATTCAGCTCTATTATTGGTGGAGAAAAACTCAAAGTGTAAAGCATACTCAGCAATAATCTCTTTCGAATTAGTTAAAATCAGTCTTGCATCTATCCTTGAAGTATTGGATGAACCATCTACGTATAAAGCTCAGAAATCTTTAGGGAGATCAGTTTTTTCCTCAGGATAAGCAAGTGTATGAATTTCTTGGTGCTTAGGTTCAGTTTCGTTTGGGATGGTGTACTTTACTACAAAGTCAGCCAATATCTGAGCTTTGATGGACGAGTGAGGTTAAAAGTTGATATCAAACTTGGTTAGCTCAATCGTCCATTTTGCTATCCTTCTAGAAGTATCAGGTTAGTGAAGAACTGCTTTTATTGGTTGATCAGTAAGGAGGATAATTGTATGCCCCTGAAAATAAGGTCGGGGTTTCCTGGCTGCAATCAATAAAGCATAAGTTAGCTTTTCTAGTTTGGTATATCTTGTCTCTGCATCTCTCAAAACTTTACTTATATAATAGATTGGCTTTTGAATTTTAGCCTTTTCTTTGACTAGTAAAGCTCCAATGGCCACCAGAGACATCACTAGATATAAAAATAATTCTTCTCTAGTTTCAGGCTTGAAGAGAAGTGGAGGTGAGCTAAGATAATTCTTTAATTCTCCAAAGGCTCGTTGGCACTCAGGAGTCTAGTTGAAGTTCTTAGACTACTTAAGTACTTGAAAGAAGGGTATGCAGCGCTCCATCGATCTCGAGATGAAGTGATTTAAGGCTGCTACCTTACCTATAAGGTGCTGAACTTCTTTTATTATTTTAGGGGTAGTCATCTCTTGGATTGCTCTAATTTTTTTGGGGTTTGCCTCGATGCCACATCCTGATACCATGTATCAAAAAAACTTTTCTGCAGTCACTTCGAAAGTGCACTTCATAGGATTCAGCTTCATCTTGTACTTTTAAAGGATACAGAAGGATTCCTTAAGGTCGGTGATGTGATTTGATGAAGATCGACTTTTAACAAGCATGTCATCTACATAGAGCTCCATATTGCAGTCGATCTGCTTCTTGAAAATCTTGTTCACTAGATGCTGATAAGTGACACCTGTATTCTTTAGTCCAAATGGCATAATCCTATAATAATAAAGACCATGGTCAGTAATAAAAGTAGTTTTTTTCTCATCTTCTGATGCCATCCGAATTTGATTGTAGCTAGAGAAAGTATCTATAAAAATAAGGAGCTCATGACCTAAAGTTACATCCATCAGTTGATCAATTCTTGATAAAGGATAGCTATCTTTTGGATAAGCCTTATTTAAGTTTGTGAAGTCTATGCACATCCTCCACTTGCCATTTGCCTTCTTGATGAGGATGATGTTGGCAATCCAATCTGGATAGTATACTTTCTGGATGAACTCAGCTTTGAGAAGTTTATCGACCTCATCCATAATGGCTTCCTGCCGCTCTAGTGCAAAGCTATGTTTCTTTTATTTTACTGGCTGACACTTGAGGTTTATGCCCAGTCAATGCTCCATGACTTCAGCATCAATTCCAGGCAAATACATCAGCATTTTTTCATAAGAAAGTGACGAGCTGCTTTCGGATCTCCTCCCTTAGGTTGGAGCCGATCTTAACAGTATGATCTTCATACCCATCGTTCAAAAGAATTATAACAAGATCTTCGATTGGTTCTCCTTATTCTTTTATTAAATCATCATGAGCATCAAGCTCATCTATCGAATAGGATTTCATCTTCTTTCCCCCTTGTAAAGCAATAGTGTAGCAGTGCTGTGCAAGAGCTTGATCTCTTTTGACTTTCTCAACCCCATAACTAGTTGAAAACTTCATTTTCAGGTAATAGATCGAAACCACTGCCTGAAGTGCATTCAAGCCAGGTCGGCCAAGAATAGTATTGTAAGCTGAGGGAGCCTTCATTACCAAAAAATCAACTTTGGCCTTTGATTGCTTTGGGTACCGAACCGCCATGACAGATAAGGTTATTGGCCCATTTTATTGTCAGGTATAGATATTTTAGAAAATGCTGTTAGGATTTGATGCCTCGAATTCTATCCATAGTAGAGGAGAATCAAATCATCAAGCAGTCGAGCTGGCTTGGATATGAGGTCGAGTTGGCTCGGATTGAGATCGAGCCAGCTCAAATTGCAATCAAGCAAGCCCTCTCAGACAGATAGAAAGTAAGAGTTCGGATAAGATGCAATCGAACCAGCTCGACCTCTGATAGAACTGGCTCGATGGAGACGAACAGAATAAGACGAGATTTTCTTTTTGAACTTGGATTGTGATTAATCTAAAGGATCTACAAAAGTTGCCTGTGGATCATAGGATCCAACAGCCATGAAGGACTGCGATCATGATTTAAAAATTAAAAAAATATTTCAAGACTCCATCAAGATCACGTTCGACTCATATTAGAAGAAAGAGCCCTGTTAGGACTCCTATGAACTGCTAAAAAGAGGATTCTCATCCTATTTAAAGGATTGAGGTATTGTGGAGCAGGAGGTGGTGCATATGGCATGAGAGGCATGTAGAGAGGCTCAGACAGCCATCGAGAGGAGCTTGGTAGAATGTCGAATACGTGCAGTCCGTGAGAGAGAAGTAATAGATGTATAGCATCCGACATGGAGGCTATGAGGGTAGAGCATCTTGTAGCTTCTGAGAATCTTCTTAGGATTCTAAGAGAGCTTTTGTGAAGGTTTAGGGCTTCTTATTGAGAGATTCTCGTATAAGGATTCAGTGATAAATTTTTTTTGTATTATTTGATTTTTTCTCTCATAGTGGAGCTTTGCATGTTCCGTGGAGGTAAGCCTTTAGACTAATCCACATACTTGATTATTATTTTATTTTATTTTATTTTCTGCCATAATATCCCAATACTAGATCCTTAATAAAGTGATATCAGAGTAGCTGATATCCCAACATATTGCTATCAGAGCCAGACAGTACCAGAGCATAGATTGTAGCAGTGGATAGAGATTGAAGAAGATGAAGAAGATAAGTGCAATCAAGGTGGAGATCAATAGATTTGATGGAAAGGATAATTTTTTTTTATGGCGAGCAAGGATAAAGGATGTCCTCATCCAACATAAGTTAATTAACGCTCTCTTGAATGATGAGATGTCAGCTACCATGGAGGTGAAGGATCGAAAGTGGATCCAAATATAGGTGGTGAGCATGATCCGCTTGTATTTAGCGGATGATGTGGTGATCCATGTACTTGACGTGATTTTTCTGATGGTGATTTGGTTGAAGCTCGAAGAGTTGTACATGGTGAAATCGCTCACCAACATGCTATTTATTTAGAGACAGTTCTACCATCTATGAATGAATGAAGGTCAGAGCGTGTGGGAGCATCTATCCAATTTTTAGAAGATCCTCACTAACCTCCTTAGCATTGGTGAAAAAGTTGAGAAGAAGATCAGGGCGTTGGTCTTGCTAGCATCGCTTCTTCCTTTGTATGAGTCCTTAGTGACTGCTCTTCTAGTGAAAAAGAGCACCATTAAGATAGATGAGGTCACTATAGTGATACTCTAGAACGAGATTCTCAGGAGGTAAAATCCAGCTTTGAGCTCAGATAGCAGCAACTCAGCTTTGACAATTTTTGGAAGAGCAGGAGATAATAGATGGAGCAATAGAGGATCGCGAGGAGGGTGATCCAGGTTCAAGATGAGAGATCCTAGCAAGATCAGATGCTACCGATGTGATGAGTTGGGGCATCATGTTAGAGATTACCCATAGCTCAAGGATCGGATGAGGGATACTATAGCAACAGCCAGTAGCGAGTCAAAGGATGATATTCTGGAGATATCTGATGAGGTATCTACTTTTTTCCAATGGTATTTTTTAGATTCTGCATGCATATATCATGTTTATTATAGAGAGGAGTAGTTTGACTTTCTAGAGAGCAGTGAAGGCACTGTTTATCTATCGGATGGATCGAGCTGTGCTATCAGAGACATCGGAATAGTTAGTTAGAGGACACATGATGGTGCAGTGAGGAGATTAGGGAAGGTCCGATACATATCCAATTTTAGATGGAATCTTATCTCACTGAGCAGACTGAATTCAAATGGCTACAGGTTTGTAGTTGGTGATGGAATTCTAAAGATCATGTACGACGATAGGATGATATTGGCAGAAAAGAAGAGGATGAGAGAACATTACTATCTGACAGAAAGCTCAGTATGAGGTGGAGCTTCAAAAGCCAAAGAGAGCCCAGTGCGAGGTGGAGCTCCAGGTGAAGGTGGATCGGGCATGGGATGAGAGACTTGGAAGGATGACATGCGATGCCGTAAAGTAAAGTTTCTATTACCATAGGATGCTATCCCAAGTAAATCT
The DNA here is from genome assembly GCA_006176705.1 of Cocos nucifera. Lineage (NCBI taxonomy): Eukaryota > Viridiplantae > Streptophyta > Magnoliopsida > Arecales > Arecaceae > Cocos > Cocos nucifera. Next base: position 1,805,512 of record QRFJ01000013.1, read on the forward strand.
CAGGCTAGAAAGATCACAGTAGTCGATGGAGGTGGGATCGAGCAGCCTAGCTCGACTCCTATGTTTGTCCATCCATGATCAGCAGGCATGCCCCAGGGCATGGAGGTGAGATGGATCACAAGCTCTCAAAGTCAGACGAAGATCGAATATCGAGTCGAGATGGAGATTGTGAGAATTTGATGTCTAAAATTTGATTAACAGCAGAGGAGATTCAAATCATCAAGCAATTGAGCTAGCTCGAATATGGGGTCGAGTCGATTCGAGCTGAGATCGAGTCAGCTCGAATCATTATCAAGTTGATCCTCTCAGGCAGATAGAAAATAAGAGTTCGAGCTAGATGCAGTTGAGCCAGCTCGATCCTTAACAGAGTCGGCTCGACAGAGATGAATAGAACAGGATGAAATTTTCTATTTGAACTTAGTTGTGATTAATCCAAAGGGTCTAGAGAGTTGCACGTGAATTATAGGATCCAGCGGCCATGGAGGGCTGCGCTCATGATCTAAAGGTTGAAAAATATTCTAAGACTTCATCAAGATCATGTTCAACTCATATTAGGGGAAAGAGCCTTGTTAGAATTTCTATAAACTATTGAGAAGAGGATTCTCATCCTATTTAAAGGACTGAGGTGTTGTGGAGCAGGAGGTAGCATGTGTGGCATGAGAGGCATGTAGAGAGGCTCAGACAGTTGTTGAGAGGAGTTTGATAGAGTGCTGAGTACGTGCAGCTCGTGAGAGAGAGAAGTAACAAGTGCATAGCATCTAGCGCGGAGGCTATGAGAGTAGAGCATCTTATAGCTTCTGAGGATCTCCTTCAGATTCTAAGAGAGCTTTTGTGAGGATTTAGAGCTTTTTGTTGAGAGATTTTTGTACAAAAATTGAGTGATAAGTTTTTTTATATTATTTGATTTTCTCTCTCATAGTGGAGCTTTGCATGTCCTATGGAGGCGAGCCTTTAGGCTAATCCACATACTTGATTATTTCTTATTTTATTTTCTTCTTTCTTTCTATCGCAATATCCCGATACTAGATCCTTAATAAAGTAGTATCAGAGTAGCTGATATCCCAACAAATGCATCATAAAATAAAACATCAGCAGAGCTTTCATTATCAATTAAAATATGGCATATATCATAGTCAGCAATATTTAAAATTACTACAACTACGTCATTATGTGGGAATTGAACTCATTGAGCATCTTCTTCAGTAAAAGCGATGGGTTCTTCAGTTCGTTACTTCTTCACTGGCTCTGCTGATCTGCTTGCCTTCCTTTGTCGATGTCTTCCAGCAATGGTATTGATTATTTCGAGTGGAGGTCGATCTCCTTACAGTTTGTCTCTTTGAGATGGTTCAGGTTGGGGTAAGGTCTTTGATCGATCTTTTTTTCTTTCTGGCTGACGTCTAAGAAATTGATTCAGTCGATCTCTTCTGATGAGCTTCTCGATCTCGTCTTGGAGCTGGATATATTTTTTTACATCATAGCCATGATCACGATGATAAAGACAATATTTGTTGGGGTTGCGTCAGGTTGGGTGAGTCCTCATTCTTTTAGGCCTTAGCAACTACTCCTTTATCTTCATCAGCACTTGGATCTCAGGAGCATCTAGAGGAATGTAATTATGGAACCTTTTGGATGGGGAGCCCCATCGTGCCCTTTAGTTTGAGCTCTTTTGTTGACGAGCTTAGGGTGGAGTTCGAGCTCGTCGATGCTCCGAACGAGTTTTGGAGCACGGTTGAACTTCACTCAACTTTTCAATAATTATGGGCTTGCTTGATTCACCCACCTGCCACTCTCTTGTGGCCTCTTTATCTTTTTATTTGAAGGCTACCTCCACTCGAGCATAACCTTCAGCCTGGGCTAGCATGTCGACAAAATCTTGGGAGTACTTCTTCTCTAGGAAGAAGAGGAGATCATTCTCTGGAGGCCATCCTTCGGTACGGCCATTACAATAGATTGATCAAGATTTTGAACCTCCAGAGTAGCAGCATTAAAGTGATTGATATAAGCTCAGATGGACTCTCCTTCTTTTTGCTTGATGTTGACAAGGGAGTCAGAATCTCGCCTCTAGCGTCGGCTATTGATAAAATGAGCTGTGAACTTATGGCGCAACTAATCAAAAAAAAATAGGTACTCCATTTGAGGCTCGAGTACCAGTTTCTTGCTGCTCTTTTTAGAGTAGAGAAAAAAGCTCGATAGAGAATGACATAAGGAGCACCATGGAGCAGCATCATGATCCTGAAAGCTTCGAGGTGGTCAACTGGGTCAGCGGTTCTATCATAACTTTTAAATTGAGGGAGCTTGAAGTTTGACGGAATGGGCTCCTGCATGATCCAGACAGAGAATGGAGGATCAGTGTATATGTTATCATCGTGGACTGGGGTGACATGGCGGAGTTCTTCAATCTACTGGTTCATTTTTTGTAGCCTCTGATCAAGAGCATCATCTCGATCATGAATCTTAGAGGGCCGCTAGTTGTAGACAAGGAGAGTCTCCTCAGGAGAAGAATCGTGATTAGAATAGGGGCTCTCTGCTCTTTGCTTTCCCTTCTCAGGGGTTATTGGCTTGCTTGCTCAGGTGGGCCTTCTTTTCGATGGAGGTCTTTCTGGCTGAGCTGGTATTGGAGGCTGCTGCATGACCTGCACCATCTTAGTAAGGCCTCTAATCTATTGTACCAGTAAATTGAATTGCTTGAAATCCACCATGGCTGCTGGGGGGTTGAGGTGCCTGAGATGGAGTCAGAGCAGGTGGATCTGGGTTAGATCTGGTGGCAGAGGTGGTAGATCGTCGGGTTGCAGCCTTCTTTGGTGACATTTTGTAAGAACGAGAAGAGATCAGAGAAAAAAAAGCTGAAGAATCGAAGATGAAAGAAAAAAGATAAACTTCGACTGAGCACTCATTTTAGAATAAGGGCTCAAAGTTTCTTCTTCTAGCGTCAATTATATTGATGCAAAAAATGGTGCAGATGCCAGAAATCACTGGAGCTGGGGAGGTCGGGATCATCGGCAAAACCTGCAAGATGAAGTCCTGATGAAATTGACTCTGATAGGACCCTCCAACGGTCAAGTTAATTCTCCGCCTCAACAAGAATGAAATGCTCAGAAAGAAAATGGACAGAATATGAGTAGAGAGTTTGAGCTTAGGGAGAAAATATATATGAAGGATCCTTTATATAGATGGAGCGTATAACAAATTGATAGTAACAGCTATAACTATTTGCTAATAGGCCGTTTGAGCTATATGAAGTTTGTTACAGAGAGTGAGCTGTCATTTATCGTGACTTGCTAGCTCATTAGAGATCCATAGTAGGAGTTCAAGCAGAATCTTTGCGCTTGTATGCAGACTTGCATGTTCGAATGAAGAACTTGAGGCTGACTGAACTTGAAGATCAACTATTAAGTGGTAGAGGATGAATTGAATCTGATGGGGCTGATTGTAATATATTGGTGCTTTCTTCAATAACTTGGAGAAGTTCAGTTGGCTAATCAAGGATAATTTTCTTTAGAGGAATCTGACTGAAAGAAGTCCGACTGGAAGAAGTGCGATCGGAGGAAGCACGATTGAAAGAAGCATGACTAAAAGAAGTTCATCTGGAAAGAGCACGACTGAAAGAAGTTCGTTTGGAAGGAAATCGGCTGAAAGAGATTCGTCTGGAAGGAATCCAACTGAAAGAAGTTCGACTGAAAAAAATTTATCTGGAAGGAGTGTGACTGGAAGGAGTTCGTCTGAAAGGAATCCATTGTTTGTTAGGACTGGACAGGTTGGAGCTTCAATACTAAAAATTCTATTATTCATCCTGAATCAAAAAGCAAAGTTAATAAAATAGTATTTTTCTTTATTGCCCAAGCTCGTCCTGTTGGACTTTGGTAGGTCTTGAGCAAGTTCTGCAATCAGAAATTGCTGTTGAGAAGATTGGTCGGTTTCCATAGAATGAAGGTCGGCCGCTAAGAACTTCGGCGGGGTTATTTTACCCCCAATAGTTTCCATTATCCAGTGTGTTTCATGACTTGTTAAACAATAAAAACAATGAGATTATGCTGGTTTTAATTATATAGAAGAATATTATAAAGTTTAACATCTAATTAACTCTTGATTCTTACGTAGGTATCCATGATTGACAATGCAGAATGATATTTGGATGCCCTATCAGTTGTATTGCACTAGAATTATTCAGGATTAAGTTTTAAAATCTTAAAGTGTATTGGGTTCTGCTGATCGTAGGCAAAGTATGCTCTTTGATTTCATGCTGATAACTAATTTTCAACTTGTTGTACCCTCCCAAAATTCATTCCAAAATCTAAATGAAGGCATCATCTCTCTCTCTCTCTCTTTAAAAAAATAAAGAATAGCTGTAGACTCATTATCGCTTCTTGATCAATAAAAAAGCGCAAGCAAAGCATTGCTTGGGGTGTCAAGGTAATGAGCTTTCTGGTGGCACCAAAGGAAGAATGATTTATTGATAGAATGCTTTCTTCCTAATTATAGCAAAGGTTTGCATCTTTGGGCTCCAAATCTATCAGGCTTCCAAAGCATTTTGTGCTTGTGGGTAATGGCTTGCTTTTCATCAAAAAAGAAAAAAAAAACATGATATATTCTTTTTTGTTTTTTTCCCCTTTTTGGGTTTTGCTTTGATGTTCAAATACATACTCAGGTGTTGATTATTGGGTGGTTGTGATTAACTGATCAGGATCTGATTATTGGTCGTCCTGAAGCTGTGTACTTTTATGAAGTTGATGGGCGAGGTCCTTGTTGGGCTTTTGATGGTGACAAGAAATTTCTTGGTTGGTTTCGTGGATACTTATTGTGTGTTAACGGGGATCAGAGGAGCAGCAAGAACGCCTTTAATATTTAACATCTGAAGAATCGGCTGATTGCCCATAGCACAGTGATAGGTGAAGTCTCACACTTGCTATGTGAATGGGGCTTTATCTTTCTTATAATGAGTGACAAAAGGATTCTTTGCATAGTAGAAAAGGACATGGAAAGTAAGTTGGATATGTTGTTCAAGAAGAATTTATATACTGTTGCAGTCAATATTGTACAGAGTCAACAAACTGATGCTGCTGCCACTGCTGAATTTATGGTGATCATTTATATGGTAAACAAGATTATGATGAGGCTGTGTCCCAATATATTAACACAATTGGTCATCTGGAACCTTCTTATGTTATCCAGAAGTTTCTAGATGCACGAAGGATCTACAACCTTACTAATTATCTTGAAAAATTACATGAGAGAGGTTTAGCTTCTAAAGACCATGCAACTCTTCTTTTAAACTGCGACACAAAATTGAAAGATGTTGAAAAGCTAAACAAGTTCATCAAAGATGAAGATTCCGTCGGTGAACACAAGTTTGATGTGGAAACTGCCATAAGAGTATGCCGTGCAGCAGGGTATATGGGCATGCTTTATATGTTCTAAGAAATCTGAGAGACATGAGTGGTATTTGAAGATTTTACTTGAAGACCTCGGTAGATACAGTGAGGCATTACAGTATATTTCAAGCCTTGAGCCCAACGAAGCTGGTGTTACTGTGAAAGAGCATGGTAAGATTCTTGTAGAACACAGACCAGCTGAAACCGTTGATATACTCCTGAGACTCTGCACCGATGGCGGGGAATCAACAATGAGAAGGACCTCAAATGCCATGCACTTACTTATGCTGCCTTCCCTAATGGACTTTATAAATGGACTTCTTACATCAGCAAGGTGAAGGATTCACCTGCTCAAGTTAAAATTCATGACACCCTTTTGGAGCTCTACCTATCTAACACCTCGAGCTTTCCATCAGTTTCACAAGAAAATGGTGGTGAAGATCGTGATCTTAAAGTGAGCAGTGCTAGATAGGTGGCCAACGGGTCTATAAAGAAGAGCAGGGAGAACTATACTGTTGAGAACAAAGATGTTAAAAAAGAAAAGGATTACCTAGAAAGACAGCAGAAGGGGCTAACCTTGCTTAAGAGTTCATGGACATTAGACATGGAGCAACCATTATATGATGCTGATCTTGCTGTTATTCTTTGTGAAATGAACAGGTTCAAAGATGGTCTTTTGTTCCTGTATGAGAAAATGAAGCTTTATAAAGAAGTGATTGCTTGCTACATGCAGGACCATGACCATGATGGTTTGATTGCATGCTGCAAGAAGCTAGGGGACTCAACTCATGGGGGAGATCCATCTCTTTGGTGTGATCTTCTGAAGTACTTTGGTGAGCTAGGAGAAGATTGCTCAAAAGAAGTAAAGGAGGTCTTGTCTTACATTGAGAGGGATGATATACTGCCTCCCATTGTTGTTCTACAGACATTATCTAGGAACCCATGCTTGGCGCTATCTGTTGTAAAGGGTTACATTGCTCGGAAGCTGGAACAGGAAACAAAACTGATCGAAAACGACCGCAAATCAACTGAGAAGTACCAGGCTAGTATTTTAGGAACATAACACGTTAATATTTTTCTTCTTGCCTATTGCAAGCATCATATCTTCCATGCAAAGAATTAAGAATTTACCTGATATAAGTTTTGGCATCTAACGGTGTTGAAGTGGTGTTTCGAGAAGATCGATCACCAAAAGTTTTCCTTGGCATCCTTTCCTCATGGAAGCTTGGATAACATATGCTTGGTTGCTTTGTGCCAAAAGGTTAAACAAAATGAATAAATTATTCATGCACAAGTGCTTAAATATTAAAATTATTATGCAAGAATACTATGCTTACGAGCAAAATTGTTCATTAAAAAAAATTTGAAGCATATGACTTCTCTTTGGTCATTCACCACGCCAATCCTATGATCAGCTTGTCAGCGAGATCTGCTTCTGAATTAATTTTAGAATATAAACATTGGACACGAAGTTTGATTAACTCAATTATGTAGTAATATGGTAGCAATTAGATAATGTACTCAAAGTAACACAGCAGGACCTGTATAGGTATTGAAGCATGCTTGGGAGCCTATGAAGACTGCCTTGCCTATTATGGACAAAATTTAATGACCGCAAACATTCGCCTCTTATAATGCAAAACAAAAGAAGCACTCATCGAAATTGCATCAGATCGTAGAAGAATGGGCATATCATAAGTAAAGATTTCTCCATCTATTGAGATGGTGAAAAAATGATTGGACATAAAAAGTTACATAAAGATCATAAATATCAAGGGAAGCCTTGATCCTTCCATTTTTGGATCAGCATCAACCACTGTTTATATTACTTTTCCCCAAAAATGGATAATTTCTGAAATTTCAAACATCAAACTTGGATTGGTTGAGACTCTCTATCCTTTCTTCCTCCATATATTCTCTAGATCGACATGGTGTATGATGCTTCAATTCTTCTGATGATCTTTAGTCAATTAGTAGATGGTTCGAAGCAATCAATAATTCTAGGGGTTTAATTCAGTAAGAAAAAAAAATGCTAATAAGTAGAATATAATTAGTTTAATAAATTAAATTAAGTGATAATATGTATATAAAAATTATTAAAAAATAATAAATTTGGCTAGGTCAAATGTATGAGTTTCTGGATAGGCGCAACTCATGGTCGTATGGGCCACACATCCATAAAGTTAGCAAAAGCTTTTCCTGGGTAACAGACCTCCTCTGGACAGAATATTTAAACAGAGGATGAAGATGAGTGAGGGGGTTTCTTTTGATATCCTGACATGGTAGTCCTATAGAAAAAAATTGCACAGCTGAGGGAGCAATCATTGAGCTACAGATCATCTGTTTATCTTTTCAACTAAGAATTGTGTGAAGTCGATAAAGCATTTATATTCTCTACCTTCTAGACTGAAGTACAAGGCTAGCATCAAATAGAAGCTTCACACAAGTACTTAACAAAGTTGATGTGGGACTCTCCCATTGCACCTCTCGCTTACGGCTTCTACTTTTGGGTGTCGGTTATAGTTAGTTATGTTAGCTTTTTGTGTAAGATTTCTATGTTGTTGAAGAATTACTCTGAAAGAGATATAATTGTCATTCTTTTGTCTCTTCAAATTTGTTTTGCTTTAGGGCATAATGCTGAGTGCATGGGGGCGCTAGTGATGGAAGAGGCAGCAATGGTTAGCTTGGTTGTTATAGTGTTCTTTTGCAGGTTGCCTCTCACTGCCTCTTGCTGTATCCCACCCCTCTCTCCCTTGCATCCCTGCCACTTGTCTCCTGCATCTCTCTCTCTCTCTCTCTCTGTGTGTGTGTGTGTGTGTGTGTGTGTGTGTGTGTACATCTTCTGCTTCTGATCTTGCTTTCCTGTTCTGATCCTTTGCTTGCTCCCACAACCTTGCCTCCCTTTTGTCCCCCACCCCCTTGCTTGGTGCACAAGACCATGAACCATGTTAAACTCTGGTGTAAGAGTTCGGCTCTTTACTGTATTGGATCGCTGATTTGTGGCAGTGATATTTAGTGTTGGACTTTGTGAATCCAACTTATATCTTGAGTGATGATTATTTCAACACCTAATGTATGTGGAAAGAGAAATGAATTAACACAGTCTTTTCTCAGCTATTTGGGACAATTGCATGCCTTCAAATCTAAGGAGTTCTGTTGACCCCATAGGAGGAAAAAGAAAACTGCAAAGTAGACACTCAAAATTTCAAACTAGGATTTAGTGCTGTAGTTCTAAATAAAGTTTTTAACATGCAGATCTTCATCCAACTTAGACTTGATCTAACTTTGGGTAACAATCTAAACCCGTTTCTTTTCCTAACACCAATAGTTTCCTACTGCTAATAGATTTCAAATTGAAGAAAAGTTAATTACAGGATTAATAATCAGCACCAAACACTGTCCAAAGCATTCCAAGTCAACTTTAAGGATCTTCTCAACCAGTCGTTCCATCAAGGTTGGATAAACTCTGATTTCAGATAGGTTAGGTAAACTTCCGAAGAAGCTGTGGGGCTTGGTGCTGCATGCCACCATGTAGGAATTCTGAAAGTACACGATGAGGATATAGTTTCAGGGAGTGTTATGTTGGGTTGGAGAACAGCTTATTATAATGTGGCTTGCATTTGGGTATCAGTCTATGGAGCCCTCTGAATTATCGAATATGGAATAAAGCTGAATTTTAAGCAAAACTCTTTTTTACTTCCCTCCATTCTCTTTAGTTTCAGAAACATGGGAGTTTGTTTTGGTTATAAAAGGAATTTACTTCATCCACCATACCATTTGATCTTGTGCAATATATAAACGTACATACAGATTTTGCATCTGTGGCATGAAATTGCAAATTTGTTTCCCCTTTCAGGGGAGGGGGTTGCTTCTTATGTCAACCTTTGTTTGCACTGTTAACTCGAACATTTCTTTAGCTTATATATCAGTTATTATTAAGGTTTGCGGTTCACTTGTGCTAGTTTGATGGCATGCAACATTTAAATGACTAACCAAATGAACCTGTTTTACTTTTTAATAACGTAGGCAGCCCATGCTGCCAGATTTATTATTTTACTCATTTTGTATGATGCATTTTTGATATGCAGGAAGACACTGCTTCAATGAGGAAAGAAATACAGGATCTTAGGACTAATGCAAGAATATTTCAACTCAACAAGTGCACAGCCTGCACCTTCACGCTTGATTTTCTTGGAGTACATTTTATGTGTATGCACTCATTCCACTTATGTTGCCTTGGAGATTGTTGGTGCGAGAATTTGCTCGGAGCCGAAATATTGGAGTGGACAGACTAGATGGGGCTCCCGGAGGCATTATCTGAACAAAAGTCCTAACTAGAAGTTGTTCCGCCGAGGACCCTTCAATGCTCAAGTTAAACTCTCGTTCAACAGATGGAGGTGCATGAGAAACAGAATAATAGCATATCTTTTTTTGGGGGTTCTTTTTATTTCTTTTATAGACGGAAGATCATGGCTCCAGTTACTGAGTTGGTTGGCACGATCCCGCTTGACTAGAACTTGGTTTGTAAATGATGGGGAGAATATCATCCGAGATTCTCGAGATATGGTGATCAAGGCTGCCTTATCAGCTTTGCGATAGCTTAAAAGATACCTCAGTTTCGGTTTGACATACGAACCGGAGGTCATTGAGATACAAATCGGTCAACCATGATTAGAAGTCACTCGTCTGATGTTACCATTTGGAACCGAGTCTTGCTCAGCAGATCGGCTAACCGTCGATTACCGATCATTGTGCATAGGGGTCACCGAGCAATAGTCGGCGTGCGTTGTTCGTTTAGAGTATATAACGTCGATCGAGTGATAGTTCACGTTCAGCTTGGAAAGACCACAGGTTGGTTTGGGTTTTATATAATGGGCCTGTGGTGCTTGGTCACTCTGGGCCTTGGACTTTCGCATATTCTCGGTCCATATAATATTTTTTCCAGCACATGCCTTCTACTCTCAAGTTGGAGCTTTGGTCGGATGAAGGAAGTATACCTATCAGTTTAAGCTGGGGATGTGAAAAAGTCCAATTGATGAGACATGCATGATTCATGAGGTAGATAGGACGACGTGGCTCGATCATCATGATAGAATTAAATGTGCATTGTTTCAAAATCTTCTTTTTGAACCATAGTGCCATTTTGTTTTATTAATGGCAGTGGTTGGTCGAATGAGAAAGCGCCAGATGGGCCACGTTCCCCGGGTCATTGGTAGGAAATGGTATGATATCTAGCCATTATTATCTTTCGATTGCAAATAGCAGGAATATCTTTTTTTGGCAATATCTGGACTCTTCCATCTTCCTTCTCTTTTCTTTCGTTCCTTTTGTCAGCATCAGCATTGTGTTAGATCTATCTTTTACTTTTTGTCTTTAGTGCAATTCTCCCAAAATAGAGGACCTTTATTTTTGATTGTGCTATAATCTCTTGCAGTTATTTTTGAAGGTATTTTCTTGTTGCTTTGCTTCCCCATTGTGATTTTTCTTGTCCTTTTGGTGGTTCCTTTTCATTTCTTCTTTCTTTGTCTGCCTTTTTTTAGGTCACATCTTAGCTTTTTTTTTTTTTGAGTATGGCCAAGAAAATCGAGGTTGGTCCCGATGCTTATAGTTCTACTGAATCTAGGTGATTAGAGCTAGATACGGGCTGGATATGGAGTTCCTCTAGATTTTGATTTGATGCTCTTCAGGGCCACTGATCGTAAGAATAATCCACCTCTTCGTCAATTTTGTGTATACGAGGAGGCGCTTCGAGCCAGTTTGAGGTTTTCTGTTTTTCTTTTCGTTCTTGATCTCTTCCGTTTTTATGGCATTTTCTTTTGTATAGTCACCCCAAACTCTTTTAAATTCATAATAGAGTTTTTGGTTGTTTGTGTATTGGTTAATATACAACCGTCTATATTGTTTGTGTATTGGTTAATATACAACCATCTATCTTCCTCTTTTGTTCTTTTTTCATCATTAAGAAATATCCCCATACCAAGGGCTGGTGATATTTTGCCTCTTAGAGGAGAGTAGTTCCTCTAGTTACGGATGCTCCTTCCTCTATTTATGGATGGAAAGAATGATTTCTTTTTGTCTCACATTGTTCTTCTGGCGGTGATTGAAATTTACCGAGTTGGGGTTAGCTGGAAGATTTTGCTCATCAAATTCCAAGATTAGGGGTTGAGGAAGAAAGTTGCTTTAAGATTCTTAAGGACTTCAAGGTTTCCTCGATGGAAGAGCTATTATCCGATGAAGCCCTTTATAATGCTGGACTTAGATATGTCGATCTTAGAGGTGAGTAGTGTGGTTCTTTCCTTTTTTTTCTTCTTTTATACTACTAATCATCTTTTGGTATTTTTTGCAGAAATGAGATATAAAGACATCGCCAAGATGAAACGGAATTTTTCAAAGAAAAGAAAAGCTCCGACGGCAGAAGGTACTTCAAAGAAATCCATGGTTCACCAAGAGGAGGGAGTGGATGATCAAGCTTCCTTGGCCAAGGCGATCGCTACAACAGTGATTTCTATTTTTTAGAGTTTGCCTCGGTTGGCCACTACTTCCACCTTAGAGGTCCTTCCGACGTTGGTGCCTCCACCACTCGTAATCCCCACACCGATCCTTCCTCCACCCCAATGGGGAGCTGGGATTTAACCTTCCTTTACCACGGGCCCAGTAGGCCATCTCCTCTCATTGATTAAATGAATTTTGATTATCGTCTTTCCTCCATCCTCGAAGATGTGACTTTTGACGACTGGAAGGTAGTCAGAGAGTTGACGGAGAGATCGACAGTTCAAGTGGAATTGAGGAGAATCAATTGCATGAATTTTAGTGACCTGTAATGGTATTCTATGACTACCATGCATCAACTGCTGCCTTTTGTTCTTTCACTTATTTTCTCATTTTTCTTTTCTCTTTTCTTTCTTTTTTCTGACTATGATTTGTGCAGAGATGCTTCACTTTTGGGATCGTTCTTTGAACCACTTGTGCATGACAGATATGAATAGGAGTCTGCATCAAAAGGCTGAGTTTGATGCTACAGAGGCATGTGCTCAAGTCGAGTTGGCAAGGAAGGAGGTCGGTTTTCTAAGAGAATCTTTGGATAAGGCATTGGCCAATCTTGCAAAAAAGGGGAGGAGCTCCAAGAGTCCATTGCTAAGATTGGCATGGTTGAGTGGAAGGTTGAGAACCGAATTATCAAGATCAAATTAGAGACAGAAGGGAGAATTGTGGATACCTATCAAACGGTGGTGGAAGCTTTCAAGGCAGCAATGGATTTTGAGCAGGAGAAAATTCAGGTGATCAATCACTTCAAGGCATCTGATAAATTTTATGAGGCCATGATTGCATTTGGTCAGGAGGTTTTTAACATAGGACATGAGACTAGGTTCAATGATTGTCGCCGTCAAGTTGCTGCCTGGCTTTTGGATGTCAATCTCTCCTTCTTAGATGAGGAAGAAGATGGTGAGTCCATTCCTCAGGTCTTGCCCTAGTCGCTGATCAAGTCGAAGTGTTCTTAGACCCTTCTAATTCTCAAGACAAGGTCGAAAAATAAAATATAGTATACTTTCTTTTTTTCCTTTTTTATATAAAAATGATTTTATTAATGAAACTTCATTTTCTTTTGGATTCATGTTGCTTTTCTTTTTGTTTATTTAGTTGCATCAACATGTCCTTAGTGGTCATATTTTTTCTATTTCTATAGTTGAGTCATTATTAGTTGTCCCTACAGCCGAACTTTTATCGGTTATTCTTGCAAGCAGGCCTTCGTCGGTCATTCCAATGGAGAGGGTTTGGTCTCACATAGATGACTTAGAAGAAAAAGTTAGGGAATTAAATAAGAAGATTGCTGTTCAGAGGAAGAAGCTTTCAAAAGCCAGGAAGGTGCTCGATGAGGGTTCAATGGAAGTTGAGCGATTAAGATTATTCATTCATCAGTGTATCATGGAGAAAGCATGACTAACTATTGAATTAGAGAGACTGTCGAAGCTTATTCAAAAAATCATCTAGGATGCTATGGCTAAATAGCATCGCTCTTGTGCTGAGCTTTGTACTGTGAAGAAGAAAATTTCAAAGTTGGAATCAATGGAGGTTGTTGTTAAAGAATCTAGGAAGTGCTTTGCCGATCGTGTGGTGTGATTAGAAGTAGAGCTCAACGCCGCTCTGAGAAAATTTTTTAAACTTGAGCGATCGATGAGTAGAACCACAGTCGTCGAGTATAGGCTGAGGAAAAGTCGATCAATCGCCATGAGGTTTGAAGATCCAATTGAGAAAGGGCTAGCTGATTCTACATCTTCAAGTGATATGATCCGGCACATGTTTGATGTAGGTTACATGGTTGGTTTTTGGTCATGCAGGAATTGAATTTGGCTAGCATTTCTGGGACTCGACCTTTCTAACATTTCTCTCGAAGGTGGTGTTGAATCTTCTACTTCTTAGAGCAAACTACGAGGCATAGAGATTCGTGAGCTTGGCCAAGATAGTGAAGAGATCCATGAGGAGGTTCCCGATGAGGTTTTGGGCGTTGGGGCTAGTCGTAGATCGGTGTAATGAGTTTAGTTATCGTTAGCCTGGAATGATGGCATCGTTGTAGCCATTTCCAATTATATGAATATAATAATAATCACTTATATCATTGTTTTCTTTTGCTTTTTGCTAGTATAGGCTATTTCATATTCTTAATGAGGACTCTTCGGTCTTAATTACATGCCCCATGCATTAATTATAGGTGCCACTTTGACGCTTTGTAATTGTTGGTGATGCTTTGTGATTCAAGATGAACTAAGTTAGATCGAGTGATGATCGTGGGGAATGATGGTTGTCCCTTCCATCGATAGAATAAACCTTGGGAAGAGGCGTCGGGCCTGTAAGAGCACATTACATAGAGATTCTCCAAATTGTAAGGTTTAATCGGATTGACTCCCTAAGTTGGGAAGGCGTGTCATTTATGGTCCAAAGAGCAGGTGCATTATTGAAGTTGACGATTGGTGGTTGAGGGGGGGCACTTGCTCCTATTTAAGATGGGTATGATGGCTAGCAGAAGTTTCACCGTTCATCTTGTTCTCACAATTTTCATACAAACTCCCCAGCCACTCTGCTACCATAATACCTTCAAAGAAATCTATCAAGGACCTAGTCAAGGAGAGGAGGGCTATCGCAAGAAGGGCCAAGAAGGCAAAGAAAGAGGTGCCTAGCCAATCCTCTCCTGAAATGTCCTCTACTCCCCAGCCATTGTTGCATGCTAGGGATGGTGGTGCTCTCTTCCTCGAACTTATCCTATGTGTGGTCCGTGAGCATTGCATCAAGGACTACAAAGCTTTCATAGCATTTGAGGAAGATGCCACTGACATCACTGCCACCACCTTTGTCTTGGGTTTGAAGACTGTAAGGCCCGCCTATGGCGGTTGATGCCACAACTGGACCTCCACTTCCTCCTTCCTGGCAGCAGTGATGAGGAGGTGGGGGCTTTTGCTTTCGATGAGGAGTGAGCTCCTCATTATTTATCCTCCTTTCTTTTTTTTTTTAAAATTTGTCGACAGTGCTGAGAGCACCACTTAATGTAAATATTTTTAATGAAAAGCTCATTCCCTCATATGTCATGTGTGTGCATTTATTTTCACTTGATGACTATTCTTTTGTTGGGCCGATCAGAGGCCATATTGTTTTGACTTTGAATTGATTAAGAACTTCCTTAACTGGAATCAGGACAACTAAATGCCATCTCACTTCAGTTTCAAGCTGATCATTAGTCATCTCGATCTAGTTGAAAGCCGATCAAAGGCTCTTTATAGTTGGATCATGTTATTCACTTGAGTGTATCGATGATCTTTAAAGTGGGCATTTGTAAATTGGCTTTAGAGGAGCTGTCGGTAGTTTTGGATTGGACTCGTTGTGAGTTAGCCGATTAATCCTCATTCGTACAGGTTACAGGGTGCTAGTAGGGCACATCACGGGCCATCTGGTCTGGGATAGAAGGCTAATCAGTGTTGAATGTGTCTGATGATTGATCAATGATGGTCCATCATACTATTTTGTTAGGTTTTCGCATCTTAAACTCTAGGCTTCTTCATATCTTCGACTCGTACGATATTTTCTTTGACACATGTCCCCTACTCTTGAGTTCGAGCTTTGGTTGGACGAAGGGAGCATTGCTAATTCTCAGCATCATTGATATGAAGACTTTTCTTAGTCGAAAGGATGTGCGATTCTTGAGATGGATGTGGAATAATTCTGCATGTACCTTTTTTGGCGTGATGCATTGATTTAGGTGATTGATGATTGTAAGCAATCGATGAGAAGATGCCTCATGTAGGTAACCCATTTAATGGTAATTCATAATTTTTGGAGTTGTCTTTTCTTTGACCATAAAGTTATACCATGTCTCTAAAAGTATTTAATGCTTATCGATTTTAGATTATGATATTTTTTAGAGGTGGGGATCTATCCATTCGACCTTTGTAGGTACGATCTGTCATGTCTCTTCCATGATGATGTATGTCATATTGTGGATGGGTGTCGTGGAAGGCATCCTAAAGCCATTCGCAATAATTGTTATAAAAGGGGGCCTTGTGTGTCTTAGATAGCCATTCGCAACCACTTCCAAACATTGCAATGGCATCCTAAAGCCAATCATCTAAGTTGTAGATGATTGGCATTGGTATATGAATTATCAAACAATAATTGTTATTTGGCTTATTCATCATAGAAGTTCTATCTTTCTTAATTGAACTACTAAATTATGATGAAATTCTTAGAACCATGCTTAATCGATAGAGAAGAATTTATCGAATGATTTTTAAATTATTCATAATCAAATAAAAAATTATTAACTAGGATGATAACTTATCGAGTATATATTACTGTATGTCATATGCATTGATTGTCCTCATAATCAAGTAGTATGAAGATACTGGTATGGCATGCAGGTGGAATGTAGAAGCACATCTGCTTTGAACGTGACCAATATAGCACTCTACTGTCAAGAGTAGCTAGCTAAGGTCAATGGATATAAGTGTCCCTTAGACTTAAGATCAGCATGATCACTTGCAAGCAATTCACTGTATTTTAGTGTTGGACTATTTATACTTCTAATTCAGGAATCAAAAAATTTTTGTATATAGTCAAGTATTTTTAGAGTCAGTGTGTGAGTCAAGATGAGATTAACCACTTCTAACTAAATTTAGGAAGTGAATGACTCGCTGTATTTTAATTTAGCAAAATCTAAATCTAGATAATCTTCGTGAGGAGTCATGAAATTTATAAAATTTTAAAATATAATATGGATGACTTGTATGAGTATTTGACAACTTACTCGAAGTCATTTTGAGCATTATTGATGAAAGAGATGAATTGTACGATAACCATAGGTCAGAATTCTAAGAATATTACTTTGCATATATTCGACCTATTCGAATGTTGGGTACCATTGCTAGATGATCATTTTGATTAGTATAAAAATTAATTTTTATACTATCAGCTTAGGTTCGAACCTATGTGATCACACACATAGATCAAACAATCAATACGATTGATGTTTGACCTAATGTAAGTATTGCAGGAGGATCGATTAGCAATTGGATTGCTAATTAGCTCAATTTGATTGAATAATCAGACTGAGATCAAGTCTAATTAAATTAGATTTAATTAAAATTAGTTTGGACTTAATTATATTAAGTCTAATTGATTTATTGAATAAGCCAATTATAAGGAAGAACAAGTTTTTGTTGGACTAGAACTTGAATGCATCTAATTTTAAATTAACTTAAGATTTAAATAAGATTTAAATATAATTTAAATCTAATTTAATTTGATTTTTAGTTAGATTAGAATCATCCATAATTAGACTTGCACTAATTCTATTTTAATTGGATTCAAAATTATGTTGACTTAGTCAAATAGGAGAAATCCTAGTTGGACTGGAACTCTCTCACATCCCTTGCGCCTAAGCATAAAACCCCATGCCCACTTCATAGATTTTTTATGTAGCATTTTCCATGCCTAAGAGATCTCTTATGTGCCCTCTCTCCATGTGATTTGGATTTAAATTTGACTTGGTCAAATTTGAATGTTTGTTTGAATGAGTCAAACTTTGAAAGAGTTTTAATTTGTTAAAACTCTTCCCTTCTCTTTGGAATTTTTCCCATGCCATCCATATATTTTGTGCGCCACTTTTGTTGGAATTTTTATGCATGATTTTTAGAGTCTCCATGCCTATTTTTAAGGGGAGGCATCCAAGAGTTGGATGCCCCCTTAAAGTCTTTGGTTTTTCCTATTTTGACTAGGTTTGATCTAGTCTTTGGTTTAAAAATTGGAGATGCCACTTTTTATGGAGCTAAGTCTGTGAGATCCCAAAAGTTTTCTATGCACAAACTAGAGGAAAAAGTGGAGATAGCATGGGGGTTATGGGCACCAAGTTCCTTGGAGAAAAGGCCTTTTTTGGGACATCAAAAGTTGATGTCTTATAGAGACAAAGGTAAGAAAATTATCTTCTATTGGGTTTTTTCTTTTGAGTTTCTTTCTCCCTTATTTTATGTGATTCTTCTATGAGAAAAATTTGAGAGAGAGAGGGAGAGGGTGTGGATGATGGATGCTCAAAGGAGTTGGGACATCATGATCTCTTTGGACATGATTTGATCATGTCCTGATCAGAAGAAAGAGAAGAAAAAATAGTTTTCTCTCAGGGTTCTTTTGAGAACCTTTTCTTCTCAATTTTTGTATGATTTTTTTATGAAAAAAATTAGAGAGAAAAAGACCTAGAAGTATAAAAAATTAATTGAGGAGAAGGTATTCTCTTTTTTTTGCATGGAGATGCATTCTAGACTCAAAGGTTGATGTGCTGAAAGAGAAGATCTGTCTTCTCTTAGGATAATTTTATTAAGCTTTTATTTTTTGATTTATAAAAGATCCAAAAGTTGGTCTTCTTCCTTATTTCTTCTCTTGTTCTTTATCTCTTAGAGTATCTAAGAGATCTGAAGAATATTTTTTGATTAATTATCAGAAGGAATCCACGAGAAGCCAGCACTTCGAGTAGATCTTCATTCTATAAAATTTCAATCTGTATTGCAGCTTCGTGTGGATTATCTGTAGAGGTCAGATGTATGTGCGGATCCAAGCAATAAGAACAACAACGAAACTCAATCATGGTATTCTCGATATGTGCAAAGATAAGAGATTGGATCTCTTCTTGACCTAGATATGATTTAGGATTTGATTTAAAACTATTCTAGATCTAGGTATTGATTTAATCAATACTAACCTTTCATGTTTTAATTTTTTAATTTATATTTGCATCATGATATGTTATAGATTTTGGATGTAAGATTTAGTGATTAGATCACATGCATATTATAGGTTAAATTATTTAATCTATCTTTTGCTGCTTGTAAATTCAAAAAAATTTTAAAATATATGCATGAAATCCTACATGTTTTTCAATAGTAGTATCAGAGCATCTAAATTTTTTTATGACATGATCATATTTAGATTAGAATAAATATAAAAATAAAATATTAAAGATTGCACATATTAACATAAGATTGTCCTATTATAAGGCTAATCCCTCATAATAAAAGATTGTCCTAATATGTGCTGATCTAATTTTTATGAATCATAAATAAGTTAGATATGATCTAAATAATTTTATGACTTATTTTTTAATTTTAAATATAAAATTAAATAAATATTAAATCTATTTTAGATTATTTATATTAGATCTAAATAATATTAGATCGTACATACTGATTATAAGATTGTCCTACTATAAGGTTTATCCCTTATAGTAGAGAGATTGTCCTAGTATGTACTTTCTAAATCATAAATAAGTTAAATAAGATCTAAAATAATTTATAATTTATTTTTAAATTTTAAATTTAAAATTAAATAGTTTATGATCTAATTTTAATTATTTAGATGAGATTTGAATAATATGTGTTTCATATTTTGATCTGGCTCTTTTTAAACATATGCTTAATATGTAACTTTAGTTTGAATCTAGTTTGTATATGTATGATATATATGCCTTGTAGAATTTAAATTATGAACTTATTTTCTATAAAATTCTAAATTCGAAACCCTAGGACATGATCGAAATATTGAAATAAATCAGATATAAAATCATGAAATGAATGTGATTCATTGTAAAATATTTACAAACTTGAAAATATTTCAAATGATGAAATCAAAAATTAGTTCTGAGGTTTTGAACCCTAACCCATAAGTCTTGAACTTAATTGAGAATTAAGTGATTATTTAGGATCTTGGTTTGTGATTTGAAGATCCTAAGTCAATTTCATAAATCATGGGTTAAAGGATTATGGGTTAGCTTTGATCAGATCCTTAACTGAGTTAGGTCTAGGGTTAGATTAAATATGGACTAAGAATTAGATCATTTCTTTTCTATAGATCAATTTAATAGTTGTAGTTGATTAAAGTCCATACATCTAACAAATGAATACTGATCGTGGCTCAGTGGTCAAGCCTGAGTCTTTAGGCAGACCAAATCAAAATTGATAAATAGATTGGTGTCTAAGATAAGTTTGATATTTTCAGATTGGTGGTTTTTAATTGACAGCTCAGCTACTTGGCTATTTTTGATGGTGTCTAAGATAAGCTTTGACAGACTCTCCTACCGATTTTACTTATCTGGATAATGTAATTAATCAGCTTTTGATTAATTGCTCATTGATTTGTGCTAACCCATGTCACATAAAAAAATTAGTAAGACTAATTTTGTTCAGTAAGACTGATCTAGGTGCCCATGGATTAGTCCTCATAAATGACTTGAGAAGTCAGTGGGAGGATTTGATTTGGTGAAGTCAGTGGAAGCAAATTAATCTATATCCTTTCTATCCTTAAATCATAAATAAATTTTAAATTTTTTAAAATTATTAGATTCTTAAAATGATAAAATTATGAAAATAATTGAGTCATAGCTTTTCATTAAGTTGGATGATAATGGGTCCATTAATTCAATAATCACTAGAGGCCCAAAGGCATGGTGCTTATTGACTAATGAAATTATCTTTCATAATATGATAAGTTGAAAGTATCTCTCTAATGGTGGTTTGGTTGACCAATCAAAGTTGAGCTCAATCATTTGTTGGTTAGATGCACCAAGTATAGTTATGTTAATGATTGGACCTAATCGGATCCTTATAGTGGAGGCCAAAGCTTACTGATTAGATTTTTAAGATAAAATTAAATTTCTAAAAGTTATTTAGAAAAATAATTAGTTAAAGAACTTATCCATAGATGCACATGGGTTGACCAACAAAAGTCGGGCTTGTGTACAGTCTATGTGTATTCTAGTACCTGCTAGAGAATTAAAGTAATTCTTCGAATTGAAGGTAGAGGCTACCAATTTGTACAAAATAGTGAAAGAACCTTTAGACTAAAGTCCAAGTCTCCAGACTTAAAATAATTCATATACATTAGGTCCATATTTTTTTTTTAATCAGATTAAGACTAAATCCTAATTATTTCATTCACTGTCAGACAGTGATGAACTTATGAAATCCAACTTTGATAATTAGTATCAAAAATTAAATTTGGTTCAGCAGTACGAAATGATTCATGCTGGAGCTTGCAAGTCCAATCAAAACAAAAAATCTAAAACTAATCCAAATCAAGCAGAGTGCTTCTAATGTTAGAAGCATGGTCATAAGAAGAAGTATTGTCGTGAATATTTTACTTCTCTTAATCTCAATAGGCTGAACAAGAAAAAAAAGTAAGAAGTTGCTCATCAAGGATGTTATATGATAACGTCTTATAATTTTTCTGTATGTGCTTCTACTATCTAGGTATTGGATATCGATAGTCTTATGCAATTTATTGCAAGGATTTTAGGTAAGTGGAATATTTGAAAATAGTGAGAGACTCCTAAACGATTAGGGATGAAAATTATGTTCCAATCCTAGCTTCAGGAATCATCAAGTTAATTTTTAATATAAATATTATCATTTTAGAGTGACTATCATTATTGTCCATTGTTTATAATGAATGTGATCTTTGATTGCCTCTTGACCAAAGATGATCATCATTTATTTTTAAAAAGATTATTATGAATAATATTATAATAATATATAAATAATAAAGAAATAGTATTTAATATTATCACAGTCTGTTAAGTGTAATGTATACATTTAATAGAAACTCAAGTTAGATAATGTCATGAATATCTACCTTTGACATTATAGGCTTAGTCATCTTGATAAGAACAGGATAAACATGTTAGCTTTGGAGAAAAATGTCAATATCAATGATTGTGAATCATTGACGACTCGTGAGTCTTGTCTTCTTGGAAAGATGACAAAGTCATCTTTTTCTGAAAAAGATGAAAGAGTTGGTGAAGTTCTAAGTCTCATACATAGTGATGTATATGGACCTATGAACTCAAGTGCTAGAGAAAGATATTAATATTTTATTATGATTGTAGATGACCTATCTAGGCATGGGTATATCTGGCTTGAATCATTTTAATTGTTCAAACGATTCTATAATGAAGTAGAAAAATTAACTAAAAAAGATATCAGAACTCATTGATCAGATCGAGGAGGCGAATACTTATCCATTGAGTTTTTGACATATCTAAGAGAGAATAGAATTATCTCTCAGTAGACTCCTTCTGGAATATAGTGTATCAAAAAAAAAAAAAAAACTTTATTAGACATGGTTCAATCCACGATAGAGTTTACTAGTCTGCCTGTTTCAGGGTTATGCTCTTGAGACTAATTATTTTACTCTAAACTTCATTCCAAGTAAATCTATCTCAAAGACTTAATATGGGAAATGGATAGGATATAGACCTAGACTCTCTCACCTTTGGATTTGGAGTTGTCCGGCATATATCAAAAGTTTGCATATAGATAAACTTGAAAACTAGTCCCATAGGTGTATGTTTATAAGGGATTATTAGTTCTACCATGCTAAAAAACATAAGATGTTCATTAGCAGTAAGACATTCTTTTTGAAAAATGAGTTTCTTAGAGAAAGAATTAATGCCTATCAAGTTAAACTTGAGAAAGTTCGACTGATAGAAAGAACCGATATAATCTAGTAAACCTACAAAATTAGATTTGACTAAATCAAACTCAAAGCCCATTAAAGAGGCATCTTTAAGGAGATCCGATAGAGTATCGCATTAGCTAGATAGATACTTCGGTATCTAGGTTTGGACGATGATCCTATTGAGCTCGATCAGAACAATAAGGATCCGATCATCTATATGGATGCTATGTAGTGGTTTGACTCTGAGAAGTGGCTTGGATCATAAAATTCAAATTGAAGTCCCTGAAAATCAATAGTATGTAGAAACTAGTTGATTCAACTGAAGGGATAAAAGCTATTGGATGTGAATGAATTTTTAAAAGATTAGAGTAGTGCAGACAGAAAGGTAGAGACCTATAAAATTTATCTAGCTATTATCTCAAAGTTGGAACATATGTTTTGAACGTATGTCTTTGTTATGAATAAAGAACCCTACATTTAAGAGTGGATAAAAAATTTTGTAGTGTTATTTCTTGTTCTATTTATGGATGATATTTTCTTAATCAGAAATGATATTCCAACATTGCAAGAAACAAAGATTTAGCTGTTATCTTATTTCTCCATGTACTAGACTAGACATGGTATACCCATTAGAGGTAATGAGTAGATACTAGTTTGATCTAGGTGAGAATCACTGAAAGATTATATAGATAATCCTTAAATATTTGAGAAATACTAAGGTCCAATGATTTATACATGAAGAAACTGACTTAAAACTTGTAGAATATTTTGGTTCTAGTTTTAGTCAGATAAAGACAACAGCAAGGAAGTGTCGAATCATGAATTTATTCTAATTGGAGGAGCAATCTACTGAAAAAATTTCAAGCAAGATATTGTAGCCTATTCTATTAATGATGTAGAGTATATCGTGGCATGAGATACTGCAATGTAGACTGTGTGGTAGCATAGTTTATTAGCAAGCTAGGAGTGGCATCCTCCACCAATGGTCCAGTCCTAATGTAGCACTGGAGCCATCGCTAAAGAACCAATGGTGCACTATAGGTCCAGCATACTCTACATCACAATCATCTTAGATTTTGATCAAGATGAGGTCGAGCTTTAGAAGATCGATGAAAAATGGAAACTTGACCGACCCATTTGCTAAAAGCCTCAGAACTAAGAAGTTCTACAAACTCAAGTGGAAGATAAGTATTTGATACTATTCTAATTGGTTTTAGTCCAAGTAGGAGTTGTTGGAAAATGCATCATAGAATCAATCATCTAAATTATAGATGATTGAAGTTAGTATATAAATTATCAAACAATAATTATTATTTGGCTTATTCATTATATAAGTTCTATCTTTCTTAATTGAACTCCTAAATTATGATGGAGTTCTTAAAACCATACTTAATCAATAAAAGAAGATTTATTGGATAGTTCTTAAATTATTCACGATCAAATGATAAGTTATTAACTAGGATGATAACTTATCGAGTATAGATCGCTGTATGTCATATGCGTTGGTTGTCTTCGTAACCAAGTAGTATGGAGATATTGGTATGGCATACAAGTACGATATAGGAATAATCTACACTGAACATGATTAATATAGTATTCTACTATCAAGAATAGCTAGCTAAGGTCAATGGATATAAGTGTCCCTCCGATCTGAGATCACCATGGTGACTTGTAAGCAACTCACTATACTTTGATGCTAGATTATCTATATTTTTAATATAGAAATCAAAAGATTTTTAGATACAGTTAAGTACTTGTAGAGTCAGTATATGAGTCAAGATGGGATTGACCACTCCTGATTAAGTTTAGGAAGCAAATGACTCACTGTATTTCAATTTCGCAAAATCTAAACCTGGGTAATCCTCGTGAGGAGTCACAAAATTTGAAAAATTTTGAAACATAATATGGATGACTTGTATGAGTGTTTGATAGCTTACTCAAAGTCATCTTGAGTATTATTGATTAAAGAGATGAATTATACGATAACCATAGGTTGGGATTCAAGAATGTTGCTTTGCATACATTCGACCTATTCGAACGTCGGATACCATTATTAGATGGTCATTTTGATTAGTATAAAAATTAATTTCGACGCTATTGGCTTAGATTCGAACCTATGGGATTACACATATTAGAGATTATAATCTGATCAGATGGTTAATCGATGATTGAGAATTGTTTGAAGATCAAACAATCAATATGATTGATGTTTGACCTAATGCAAGTATTACAGGAGGATCGATTAGCAATTGGATTACTAATTAGCTTGATTTAATTGAGCAATCAGGCTGAGATCAAGTCTAATTGAATTAGATTCAATTAGAATTTATTTGGACTTAATTGGATTAAGTTTAATTAGTTAGTTGAATAAGCTAATTGCAAGGGAGAACAAGTTCTTATTGGACTAGAACTTGAATGCAGTTAATTTCAAATTAACTTAAGATTTGAATTAGATTTAATTATGATTTAAATTTGATTTAATTAGGTTTCTAGTTAAACTAGGATCATCCATAATTAGGCTTGCACTAATTCTATTTTAATTGGATTTAAAATTATTTTGACCTAGTCAAATAGGAGGAGTTCTAGTTGGAATGGGACTCTCTCACATCCCTTGCACCTAAGCATAAAACCCCACACCCACTTCATAGATTTTTTACATAGCATTTTCCATGCCTAAGAGATCTCTTGTGTGCCTTCTCTCCATGTGATTTGGATTTAAATTTGACTTGGTCAAATTTGAATGTTTGTTTGAATGAGTCAAACTTTGGAAGAGTTTTAATTTGTTAAAACTCTTCCCTTCTCTTTGAAATTTTTTCCATGCCACCCATATATTTTGTGCGCCACTCTTACTGGACTTTTTGTGCATGATTTTCAAAGTCTCCATGCCTATTTTTAAGGGGAGGCATCCAAGAGTTGGACGCCCCCTTAAAGTCTTTGGTTTTTCCTATTTTGACTAGGTTTGACCTAGTCTTTGGTTTAAAAATTGGAGATGCCACTTTTTATGGAGCTCAGTTCGTGAGATCCCAAAAGTTTTCTATGCACAAACCAGAGGGAAAAGTGGAGATAGCATGGGGGTTATGGGCGCCAAGTTCTTTGGGGAAAAGGCCTTCTTTTGGACATCAAAATTTGATGTCTTATAGAGACAAAGGTAAGAAAATTATCTTCTATTGGGTTTTTTCTTTTGAGTTTCTTTCTCCCTTATTTTATATGATTCTTTCATGAGAAAAATATGAGAGAGAGAGTGAGAGGGCATGGATGATGGATGCTCCAAGGAGTTGGGACATCATGGTCTCTTTTGGATATGATTTGATCATATCTTGATGAGAAGAAAGAGAAGAGAAAATAGTTTTCTCTTAGGATTTTTTTGAGAATCCTTTCTTCTCAATTTGTATATGATTTTTCTATGAGAAAAATCAGAGATAAAAAGATCTAGAAGTATGGAAAATTAATTGAGGAGAAGGTCTCCTCTTGTCCTTGCATACAGATGCATTCAGGACATCAAAGGTTGTTGTGCTGAAAGAGAAGATCTATCTTCTCTTAGAATAATTTTATTAAGCTTTTATTTTTTGATTTATGGAAGATCCAAAAGTTTCTTCCTTATTCCTCCTCTTGTTCTTTATCTCTTCAAGTGTCTAAGAGATCCGAAGAATATTTTTGGATCAATCATCAGGAGGGATCTACAAAAAGCTAACATTTCGAGCAGATTTTTATTCAACGAATCTTCGATCTATATTGTAGCTTCGTGTGGATTATCTGTAGAGGCTGGACACATGTATGGCTCCAAGCAACAAGGATAACAATGGAACTTAACCGCGGTGTTCTCGACTCGTGCAAAGGTAAGAGATTGGATCTCTTCTTCTCTTCTTGACCTAGATATAATATAGGGTTTGATCTAAAAATATTCTAGATTTAGGTATTGATTTGATCAATACCAATCTTTCATGTTTTAATTTTTTGATTTATATTTATATCATGATATATTATAGATCCTGGATGTAGGATTTAGTGATTAGATCATATACATATTATATGTTAAATTGTTTAATCTATGTCTTCCGCTGCTTGTAAATTTAAAAAAATTTTGAAATATATGCATGAAACCCTGCATGTTTTCCAATAGAGGCTGCTAGCATTTCTTCATAGGTTTTTGCTTATTTCAGATGGCCTAATGGCACTTTCGGGCTTCCTTTGGCTTGGGAGGTATTAGAAAAAGTCGAACAGCTAGAGACAGGGTCGAGCGATGGGAGGAGGCCACTTTTACCCTGGTCCCCATCAAAGGACTTTGGAGTCGCTCAATTTTTGCATGCAGTCCATGGCTCCGTTCTGCCTCGGATGAGCCTACATCTATGGCAGACTTGTCCGATCATGGGGGTCAGACTTGCATTTTTGTAATTGAATCAGGCTTATGCTTTTGTAGTCGAATACTTCTTCAACTTGTAACCCTTAGGCATTTGATCCATTAAATTTTCTTTATTGGTTTCTGCTTCTTTTCTATCTTGGGGTATTTGATTCGAATGCTAACTGAGAGTCTCCTAGTTTATCTATATACAAAGCATGTTTGACGCCCGTGTATGATCCCAGAAGGGTTAGTTCTGACCATGGTCATCTTCGACCTAGGCTCTGATGGCCTTCTGCAGGATGATTAAGGATTGTTTGCGTAAAGCCGATCATAGATTGCTTTAGTCCGATCGATCAAAAGCCGCCTTCATTTTAGCTGAAAGCCAATCAAAGACTTTCTTTAGTCAGGTTGATCAAAGGTCATCTTCATTTTTAGCTAAAAGCCAATCAATGGCTTTTTTTAGTCAGGCTGATTAGAGGCTATTTTCATTTTAGTTGAAAGTCAATCAAAGACTTTTTTTAGTCAGACCGATCAAAGGCCATTTTTATTTTAGTTGAAAGCCTATCAAAGGTTTTCTTTAGTCGAGTCGATCAGAGGCTATCTTCATTTTAGCTGAAAGCTGATCAAAAGCTTTCTTTAGTCGGATCGATCAAAAGCCATCTTTGTTTTAGTTAAAAGCTGATCAAAGGCTTTCTTTAGTCGGACTGATCAAAGACCATTTTCATTTTAGTTGAAAGTTGATCAAAGACTTTCTTTAGTTGGACCGATCAAAGCCTGTCTTCGTTTTAGTTGAAAGCTGATCAAAGACTTTTTTTAGTCAGGCCAATCAAAGGCTATCTTCGATGAGCGGATATAAAACCATAATTGTTGGATAATGGAGAATTTATTGAGCTATATGTTATTGGTAGTACATTCAAAGGTTTTTTGAAGTCCATGGTCTGGTGAATGAAGTTCCATTCAGCTGCTTCAATCAGTAGGTTCTCAGTTTGATGACGTCATCTACTTGATATGGGCCTTCATAGTTTGGGGCTAGCTTGCTACATTCTCTAGGTTGAGAAATTTTTGCCCTACGTAGCACTAGGTCGTCAGCCCTGAAAACCTTATTCCAAATTTTGGGATCATAATATTGGGCAACTTCTTGTTGGTATGCCATCATCCGGACAAGTGCTCTTTCTCGAGCACGCAGCCTCTCCGAGTTGGATTGTTCATCATAGTTCTCAAGTCATTGAGAGGGCATCCCTATCTCAATGGGGATCATTGCTTCTATCTCGAAGGTGAAGCTAAAAGGGGTTTCTCCAGTTGAGGCTCTTGGGGTAGTTCAATATGCCTAGAGCATGTGATGAAGTTCATTGACCTAGGATCCTTTCATTCTATCCAATCTAGCCTTCAAATCTCATAGGATAGTTCGAATTTCACTTCTACTTCATCGTTGGCTGTGGATGGGCCATAGAGGTTAAATAATGTGAGATCCCATGCTCTTCATAGAATTACTCAAATTTAACTCTAGTAAACTGATGCTTATTGTCAGTGATGAGCACTCGAGGCAGGCTGAACTGACATATGATTGACTTCTAGATAAAATCAATCATTCTCATTTCTATAATGCAGGTCAGTGGTTTAGCTTTCACCCATTTGGTGAAGTAGTCCATAGCGACGAGTAGGAATTTACGTTGATTCGAGGCTAATGGTAAAGGGCCAAAGATATCCATTCCCTGTTACGTGAAAGGCCAGGGAGTGTAGATGGGAGTGATCGGCACTACGGGCAATTGTTGTATATTAGAATTCCTTTGGTATTTGTTGTAGCACATAACATAGCTCTCGAAATTCTTTTGCATGGTTGGCCAATAGTAGCCCTGACGAAGGAGCTTGTGGCTATGCCTTCTTTCCAATGTGGTTCCTATAGATATCTTTGTGCACTTTTCTGAGTATGTAGTCAGCTTCAGATGGTCGTAGGCACTTGAGAAGAGAAAATGAATAAGACCTCTTATATAACTTCATGGAGGAGGTACTTGGATGATTGATATCTTATCTTTTGGGTCTCCTTTCGATCCACAAGAAGCACTCCATCTTTGAGATAGCTAACTAGTGGGTCGATCCATAAAGGTTCCTCATCTACCTGCAGTATGGCCACTTACTCTTCAATGCTCGGTCGGCCCATCACTTCAAAGAAGATCTTCTTAGCAATTTAGATGGTGTCGACGTTGCCAACTTGGACAATAAGTCGGCCCTGGAATTCTCTAACTTGGAGATTTGTTGGATTTCGAATTGATCAAACATAGATGCTAGGTCTCTGATCTTCTGAAGGTATTTCACCATGTTTTCTCCTCGAGCTTCATAATTATCTTGGATGTGTTCGACGATCAATTGAAAATCACTGTAAGCTTTCAAATTCTGCACCCCTAGCTCCTTAGCTATTCGGAGCCCTGCAGCCAAGGCCTCATACTTAGTTTTGTTATTTATCATGGGGAATTCAAAATGCAGAGCATATTCGGTTATCATCCCCTTCGGACTTGAAAGGATTAGACCCGCTTTAGATTCTATGGAATTGGATGAGCCATCCATGAATATCATCCAGGAGTTAGTGTCTGTTACCAAAGGGCCATCATCGTTGGGATACACTACTCGGCTTCTCCCTGTTCTGCTGATTTGTTAGGAATAGTACATTCAGCTATAAAGTCAGCTAAAATTTGAGCTTTAATAGAAAGTCAGGACTGATGCTGAATGTCAAACTTGGATAGCTCGACCGTCCATTTTGCAATCTGCCCCAATGTATCCAATCAATGGAGGATGCTTTTGATAAGTTGATCCATCAGAAGAGTGATGGTGTGAGCTTGAAAGTAAGGTCGTAGCTTTCGAGCTGCGATGAGGAGTGCATAAGTCAATTTCTCTAATTTTGAGTATCAAGTCTCTATATTTCTTAAAATTTGGCTAACAAAGTAGACCAATTTTTGGACTTTATCCTATTCTTGCACTTTTCCTGCACTCATCACAATAAGCGAAACTGCTAAATATAGAAATAACTCTTCATCGGTATTAGTCTTACCAAGTAACAAAGTGGAGTCAAGATAATCTTTGAGATCGATGAAAGCTTTCTGATAGTTTTCAGTTTATTGAAAATTCTTTGATTGCTTTAGGACTTAGAAGAAAGATAAGTACCATCCAGCCAACCTTGAGATGAATTGATTCAGGGCTACAACTCTATCTGTGAGGTGCTGCACCTCCTTGATCATTATTGGAGAAGCCATCCTCTGTAGAGCTTTGATTTTCTCTAAGTTGGCCTCTATTTCTTAGTTGGATATCATGAATCGTAAGAACTTTTTCAGAAGTTACTTCGAAGGCACACTTACACTATAAGAAAATAGGATTTTAGTGATGAAAAAATCGATTGCTAAAATTCAAAAATCAATCGCTAATAATTTAGTGATTGATTCTACAATAAAAAATTTTTGGTCATAAAAATGCTGGCTAAAAATATTTTCTAATCGATTTTTTTGATCACAAAATCTAGCAACCAATTTATCGACCAAAAAAATTAAAATTATTAAAATTTAAAAAAAATAAAAACTTATGATTGATTTTCCAATCAAAAAATTGATTGCTAATTTTAAAAAATATTAAAAAATAAATAATCTAATTTCTAAAAACTAAAAATTTATAAAAAAATTACTTTCTAATTTTTAAAAAGAAAAATTTATAAAAAAAATTATAATTTTTTTTCAAATCAATCAAAAATTTGATCTAAATTTTTTGAAAAATATTTTTTTTTAAAAAATGATCATAAAATCAATCACTAAACTAATTAAAAAAATATTAAACTAAAAATTTAAATAAGAATCGATTAGAAATTTGATTATAAATTTTTTGAATTTTTTTTAAAAAAATTGATCATAAAATTGATTGCTAAATTAATGAAAAAAATATTAAACTAAAAATTTAAATAATAATTGATCAAAAATTCGATCGCTAATTTTTAAAAAAATATTTTTTTAAAAAAATTGATCAAAAAATTGATCATTATTTTTTTGAATTTTTTTATTAATAAAATTGATCACAAAATAGATCTTTAATTTTATTAAATATTTTTTTATTAATAAAATCAATCATAAAATCAATTGCTAATTATTTTTAAATTTTTTAATTAAAAATAGATCATAAAATTGATCGCTATTTATTTTTTATAATATTTAAATTTTTAAAATTGATTACAAAATTGATCTTTAATTTTAATTTTATATTTTAAATTTATATTATTTTTATTTTTTATATATTTTATTTTTTATAAGATAATAAATTATTAATATTTTTAAATAATTTTTAATATTTTATTTATTTATTTATTTTCCCCATCCTCCTCCTATGTGCCGATGGTGCTGCCTCCAATGTTGCCCTTATCCGCCAGCACCGCCACCCTCCGGTCCCCCGCGCCCCACCCCCCATGCTGCCTCCGACCACTCGCACTGCCTGTCAGTTGCCTATGCTGTCCCCTGGCCACCCGCACTGCCTGTCGGCCATCTATGCTGCCCCTTGGCCACCCGCACTGCCTGTCGGCCACCTATGTTGCCCCCTGGCCACTCGCATTACCCTCCGACCACCTGTCCTGCTCCCCGACCACTCGCACAGCCCATGCTGCCTCTTGGCCACTAGCACTGACCCTCGACTGCCCGCCCTACCCTCAGGCTACCCGCACCGCCTGCACTGTCCTTTAGCCACCACACCACCCCTCGACAGCCCACCCTGCCCCTTGGCCACCCGCACCACCCCCGACCACCCACCCTGCTTTCGACAACCCGCACCACCCGCACTACCCCCTGGTCACCCGCATCGCCCCCTAGCCGCTGCTCCACGCTTTCGACACCGTAACCTCCCCCTTGGGCACTGCTCTGCACATCCGATATCGCACCCCGATCCTTCGACTGCCTGCACCACCTCGTTCCCTTAATGGTGGAGATCGATGGTAGGTGGCGACTAGGAGAAGGGGAAGGAGGGCCGTCATAGGCAGGCCGGTGAGGGGAGGCTGATGGATAAACTTTATTTTGATATTCTAGATGTATGCTTTAGGTCAAGAACATCAATAAATTTAGGATTATAAAGAAGGTTTCATGATCTTCATACCTGATGCGAAAGAATTTAGTGAGGAAGGGAACGACATGTTCTCTACCTGAAAATTAGTTTCTCTCCCTTCTCTCGTTTCTTATGGTGTAGCAATAATGATGGAGTTTCTACATCTCTCTCATGGATAGGAATAGGACCTCTATTTATAGACTTTTATCAGTACTCCCATCAAGTAACCAGATGAGACTTAAATTTTATTTGAATTCAAATTGATCATTATTAGAATTCAAATTCTAGAGTCCATGATAAATCAGCCACTTAATCGAAAGATTTTCTAACATTCTCCCACTTGGCCCGATTATAACATTATACATGAACCTTAAGCATTCATAATAAAATAAATTCTTTTCTTAATATTCATTATAATTATCTTAGTATGATAAATTACTAACTGCGAGTTATGACGGTCATACATCATTCATTTAGCATATTTCCTTCCATATACTACAACACTTGCAATTTAACATACTAGATCTATAAGATATATATATATATATGTGTGTGTGTGTGTGTGTGTGTATATATATATATATACATGTATATATATATGTATATATATATATATATATATGTATATATATATATATATATATATATATATATATATATATATATATATATATATATATATATATATATATATATATATATATATATATATATATATATATATATATATGTATGTATATATATATATATACATACATATATATATATATATATATTATATATATATTATATATATATATATATATATATATATATATATATATATATAATATATATATATATATATATATACATATACATATATATCTTTTTATTATAGTCCACAATAATGTCTTAAAGAGACTTTTTCTATTATAATAAAATATAATATAATTTATGTGTACACCATCATAAGAAATAGGAAATTCATTAATGTAAATCAAAAATACTTTATTGAGGTCAAAGTGTCAAAACATCATCAATACATTATTCATTAATACAACCAAGACCCATTCTATGTACATATTTTTTAAATATCTTTGGTTGCAAGCCTTTTGTCAATGGATCTGCAATCATGAGATTAGTTTCAATATATTCTATGGACACTCTTTATTTTTGACTTCTTTCTTAATAATAAAGTATTTAAATTTTATGTGTTTTGCACCTCTTGAATATTTATAATTTTTGGAGAAGAATACTACTGTAGAATTATCACAGTAAATTTTCAGCGGCTTGGTAATGGTGTCAACAACCCCAAGTCTTAAAATAAAGTTCCGCAGCTATAATGCCTGAATGTGGCTTCAAAATATGCCACAAACTCTACTTCCATAGTTGATAAAGCAATGACAGACTCCTTGACACTTTTTCACGATATTGTTTCTTCAGTAAACATAAAAAGATAATCATATATGGATTTTTTGTTGTTAGTACATCCAGCAAAGTCTGAATTCGAGTATCCAATCACATCCAAGTGATCGCATCTCCTATACATGAGCATGTAATTTTTCATTCTTTGTAGGTATCTCATGACTTTCTTTGCAACTTTCCAATAATCTCTGTTAGGATTACTTTAATACCTGCCTAGCATCCTGACTGCAAAACTGATATATGATCTTGTACAAGTCTACACATACATTAAACTACCTACAACAGAAGAATAAGAAATTGATTTCATTTTCTTTCATTCTAGATCATTCTTTGGACATTGCATGAGACTGAATTTATCCTCTTTCTGTACTGGGATAATTCTAGCAGAATATTTATTCATATTAAATTTCTCTAGAATTCTTTCGATATATCCTTTCTGAGACAATCCTAGAATACCTTATGATCTATCATGGAATATTTTAATTCCTATCATATAGGATGCCTCTTCCATATCTTTCATTTCAAAATTCTTTGAGAAAAATTTTTTTATCTCATACAATATACTCAAATCATTAGCAACAAGCAAAATGTCATCAACATATAGAACTAAAAGTATAAACTTACTCCCACTGATCTTTTGGTATATACATCGATCAACGGTATATTCTTTAAAATTAAAAGATGTTATGGTATCGTTAAACTTGATGTACCATTATTTAGAAGCTTGTTTTAGTCTATATATTGATTTCTTTAATTTACACACCATTTGACCTTTTCCGTTTATCTAGAAACCTTCAAGTTGATCTATATAAATTTTCTCTTCTAATTCTTTATTAAGAAAGGCTATTTTCACATCCATTTGGTGTAACTCTAAATTATATTGAGCCACCAATATCATAATAATTCTTAATGAGTCTTTCTTTGGGACTAGTAAAAATATTTCTTTATAATCAATACCTCCTTTCTGAGTATAACCCTTAGCAATAAGCTTGGTTTTATATCATTTGATATTGCTATCCGAGTCGCACTTGATCTTAAAGACCCATTTACATCCGACTCATTTAGAACCTTCTGGCAATTCAACAAGATCCTAAACTTTATTATTTTCCATGGGTTTTAACTCTTCTTTATAGCATCAATCCATTTGTTAGACTTGGAACTTTTTATGGCTTGTGAAAATGAAACCGGATCTTTATTAATTCCAATATCAAAATTTGACTCCTATAAGTACACCACATAATTATCAAGAATAGTTGATCTTCTTTTCCTCTCAGATCTTCTTAAAGGTATTTCTTATGGTTTAGGAATGTTAGATATTTGTGAATTAGTTTCTTCATAGGGCAGTTCATCATTCAAAAATTGTTCATCATTAGGTACAATATTTTATATAGATATGGATGAAGAAATATTTATGGATAATAAAATATCTATCCTGACTTTTTTATTTTCACATTATTTCGTTCTTTACTCTCACTGACTTCATAATTTTCAATAAATCTTGCATTATCGATTTCAACAATTCTCAGACTATAATTTAGACAATAAAATCTGTACCCTTTAGATTTCTCTGGATAACCAATAAAGTAACCACTAATCATTCAAGAATCTAATTTTTTTCATGTAGATTATAAATCTTTATTTCTGCTATGCAACCCCAAATATGAAGGTGTCTTAAACTAGGTTTCCTTCTAGTCCATAGTTCAAAAGAAGTTTTTGAGACTGTCTTATTAGGAACCCTGTTTAATAAATACATAGCAGTTTTAAGAGCATACATCCATGATGATTTGGATAATGAGGAGTTACTCATCATACTCCTGACCATATCCATTAATGTCCGATTTTGCCTTTCAACTACACCATTTTGCTAAGGTATACCTGGCATAGTGTATTATGCATATATACCATATTTTTTTAGAAACTTTATAAATGGACCTGGATATTATCCTATTTCATTATATTTTTTATAATATTCACCACCTCTATCAGATCTTATGATTTTCATCTTTTTATCTAATTGCCTTTCAATCTCATTTATAAATATTTCAAGGACGTCCACTACTTGAGACTTTTCATGAAGCAAATAGATAAAACCATAATGTAAAAAATTATTGATAAATATGATAAAATATTTATTTCCACTAAAGGATGGAACATCAAAAGATCCGCATATATCAGTGTGTATAATTTCAAGAAGCCAGCTGCTTCTTATGGCGTCTTTCTTATTATGTTTAGTTTGCTTTCTCTTAATACAATCTATACATATACCAAGATCAGTAAAATCTAGATTTGATAAAATCTCATTCTTTACTAATCTTTCTTTGGATATATGACCCAAACATTTATGCCACAAGTAAGCAAAATTTTTATTTAATAAACTATGCTTAATACTATAATTATGATGCACAGTAAGAAGAAATTCAGCAAAAAGATTGTCAAATTTTAATTTATATAAACCATCAATAAGTACTCCAGAACCAATAAAAGAAGTATTTTTATATAAACTAAAACAACCATATCTAAACCTAAAATTAAATCCAGATACATTAAGTTTTGAAAGAAAAACTAGGTTCCTAAAAATTGAAGGTACATAAGTTGTCTGTAATAGATCCAAATGATGGCTAGTATCCAGGATCAATCGATAAGTGCCTATGCCTTCAATCAGAACCTTCACGCGATTCCCTATGAACTTAAAATCTTTAATTAGATTTATGATTTGGATCGAAAGAAATCTCCACATCAAATTAGAGACATGAGTGGTAGTGCCAGAATCAAGCCACCAAGTATTATTAGATACTTCAGTTAGGTTTGATTCAAAACATACAAAGATATTAGATTTACCTTTCTTTTCAAACCAAGCCTTACATTTCAAGCAGTCTTTCTGATAGTACTTAATTTTCTTATAGAAATGACACATATCTAGCTTTAGTTCCTTCTTATCAGCCTGAAGACCTTTAGCAGGCATTTTCTTTTTCTTCTTGAACTTGTAGGCTTTTTTCTTGTATCCTTTACTAGCTTCTTGATTCATAAAATTGATGGAATGACTGTCTTATTTCTTAGTCTTGTTTTCTCCTGAATAAGCATACTAGATAATTCACTGACATCTCACTTATCCTTGACAATATTATAATTGATGTGAAAAGGTCTATACTCAGAAGATAGTGAATTTGAAATGAATTGTACTAAGAAGGATCATCAATAGTCATTCCTAAGGTCTTTAATCTTGCTGCAATGTTAGTCATTTCTGTAATATGGTTTTGCATACTTTGTGACTCATCAAACTTCATGGTCGTGAGTTCTGCCATTAATGACTAGCAAGTAACTTATCTGCAGAACGAGAATGTTCTTCCACTAACTTCAAATATTTCTTTGCATTTTCTATTTGTGGAATAGTGCTCTTAATATTGTTGGCAGTGGTCATTCGCATAAACATAAGGCTTAATTTGTTAGAACGTTCTCATGCTTTATGGTGTAACTTTTCTTTCTCACAGCTGGAATCCGTAAGAGCAGTAGGCTTATTTTCCAGTAGTGCCAAGTCAAGATCCAATACTCCTAAGTGAAAATTGACTTGTTCACTCCATTCAGAGAAGTTTAAGCCATTAAATATAGTAATAGATGAAGCATGCGAATGAAGAAAAACAACTGCACAAATAATACATAAATGCTTAAATTAAAAATAATTTCATAATGGATTCAGATAATTATCAATAAAGTATATTGTAATTCTTCTTTGGGTAGATATTACAATGTACTATCATAATTTAATGCCATTTTTTAATAGGCAATTAAACTTTTTCAACCAAACATATTTGCTATCTTTGGATATACAAATATATTTGATCAAAGAATATTAATTTGTCTCTGTTATGCTCACTATTCATGAAATAATGATTCACCTTTGGATAAACCCTGAAGTTTCAATGAATAGTAAACATCAATTTATTCACTAAATTTTTCATTAATAGGAATTTAATCATGGATAAATGATCAGATTATGCATGATAATTTTTTTAAAATATTCTAGTTTGGCCACTTTGGTGACTAACAAACTATACATAAGCATTAGAACATGTATATAATTAATAATTCAAATTCAAATGCATGTTAAATATTAATTAGAATTTCATCAATAATTGCCCCAAGATCTTTATTAAACAAAAGTTTAAAATAAACTTAATGGATCATTAAAGCATAAAACAATCATTTAGGAAAAAAAATTTGAGGACTGTTATAGAATTTCATAATTTTTAGGGGCTTATTTGCAAAAAGGTCCATAACTATAATTGGATCCTTTTATAATTTAATCTTTGTTGAGGGCTTAACTGCAAAACCCTGATTTAAAAACATTAATGTGTTTCTTTTGCTTAATGGATGCGGATCAAACCCGAACCCGAAACCTGCCTCTCATTAAATGGGTGGAAATTGATAACGGGTTTCAGTTTAGACCCAAAATTCAATAGCACTTTAGGGCTTCATCTCCTTCTTTGTTATGAGAAGGGGATTTTCATGCCCAAAAATGGCTGCCAACTACCCAAGCTTCTTCCCAGTCGCCAGCTGCTACCAAGCATGGCACCCTCCATGACTGTCGCCTTTGCTGACCGGTCGCCCAGCGTGGTGTTCACCTTCTCCGCCACCTATGTGGATCACCACGGTTGAGGGAATCGATTGTCGCTGTGTGCCACTGCCACCCTCTCGACTCCCATCGATCATCCTTTAGGCTGGTCCTCCTTTATCGATGTCGGCTCCATCATCTTCCTCCGCATCATAAGACCATAAGCGGCCAAACAGCCGCCGTCGCTTTCAGGAGGGAGATGTGGCCACATCTTCGGCCTGCGACTGGCATGGCAGCAGCCATGGCTGCTGCCTGATTCATCGGGCACATGGGTCAGCCAGTGCGGCCAGCCCTAAAACCCATCCTCTCCCTCTTTTTTTTTATTGCAGGAAAAGACTCCATCATGAGCAGATCCTCATCGCTCGTCAGCACGTGGGATCCGGCCATCCTAATGGAAGACAACAGAAATTCAGTCATCTTCTTGATGCAGGTTGGGATTTGATGATAGATTCATCATAAATTTTTATTTATTTATTTATTTCATCATAAAATCTTAATTTAAAATTTTAAAATAAATAAATAAATTTTTTATTTTAGGAAGATCATGAAAACTTGCTCTGATACCATATGTAAACTTTATTTTGATATTCTAGATGCATGCTTTAGGTCAAGAACATCAATAAATTCAGGATCGTAAACAGGATTTCATGATCTTCATACCTGATGTGGAAGAATTTATTATGAAAGGAAATGACATCTTCTCTACCTGAAAATTGGTTTCTCTCTCTTCTCCCGTTCCTTATGGTGTAGCAATAAGGATGGAGTTTCTATGTTTCTCTTATGGGCAGGGATAGGACCTCTATTTATAGACTTTTATCGGTACTCCCATCAAGTAACCGGATGAGACTTGAATTCTATTTGAATTTAAATTGATCATTATTATAATTCAAATTCTAGAATCCATAATAAATCAATTACTAGAGGCATCGCACATCGGGGAGGGAGGGAGGCCGTCGCAGTGGGCCGACGAGGGGAGGCCATCGCGTGCGGTTGTCGGGGAGGGGAAGGAGAGCCATCATGGTGGGCCGATGAGGGGAGGCCATCATGGGTAGTAACTGAGGAGAGGACAGTGCCGTCATGGCAGGCTAGCGAGGGGAAGCCATTGCGAGCGGTCGTCGAGGAGGGAGGGGGTTGGTCATGGTGGGCCAGCTGCCAGTGGAGACCAAGCGGGGGATTGCCAGGGAGGGGAGGGTGGGTCGGGGAGGGGAAGATGGGGGTTGGGGGTGGCTGGGATGGGGCTAGGGTTGGGGTAGCTTATAATATTTTTTTTTTAAAATAAAAATAACCATGGTCACCAAAAAAATAAAAAAGAGCACCAACTAAAATTTTTTAAAATTTAAATTTATGATCAATTTTTTAGTTACAAAAAATTAAAAAATATAAAAAAATATTTTTTTAATTTAAAATAATTTAAAAATTTAGCAATCAATTTTTTGATCATAAAATTAATTTTTTTGATCAATTTTTTGGTCATAAATTTTTCAACCAAAAAATTAGTCAAAAAATATCAAAATTAAATTTTTTTATTTAGAATAATTTAAAAATTTAGCGGGTAATTTTTTGATTATAAAATTAATTTTTTTGATTGATTATTTTGTCTCAAAATTTATGACCAAAAATTTGATCAAAAAATACCATAATTAATTTTTTTATTTAAATAATTTAAAAATTTAGCGATCAATTTTTTGATCATAAAATTAATTTATTTCAATTAATTTTTTGATCATACATATATTTTATAATCAAATATAATTTTTTTCTATTTTTCTCTAAATATGGTATAATTTTAGAATTTAAAGTTTATCTTCATCGTTAATTATCTAAATAATTATCGTTAGAGTATCATCACAAAAGATCGGTTCGATCCGATAGCCCTAGCTATGTCGATCAATAAAATTTAATTTTGATGGCTATGAATGACCATATGATGATCTAATAGATAGGAACCATCGATGGATTCAAAAACTTGCAACGATGATCTCAGTGATATTTATAGCATACTATCAAAATTTTACTTCAATCAAACAATATTATCATGATCAATTTAGTA
Source organism: Cocos nucifera (assembly GCA_006176705.1). NCBI lineage: Eukaryota > Viridiplantae > Streptophyta > Magnoliopsida > Arecales > Arecaceae > Cocos > Cocos nucifera. The sequence continues at coordinate 1,845,330 of QRFJ01000013.1, forward strand.
TGGAATGATTTAGACCGTTAAATAAAAAATGAGTGATCAAAAGGCCAAACGATATTCGATTATAAGATAATTTTTTAGATAAATGATCTTTGCAACTACTTTGATCATTTATATGGTGGTGATCGTAAAATTTAAACCATGTATATATGAACGATCTAAAACTATATATTTCTTGATACTCATTCTTAAAGTCCTTAGGTAATTATACTTATGCTTTTGTAAAATCTACTTAATATCAATGGTTCATATACGTATGGTTTAGATTTTACGATCACTATCGTACAAATGATTAAAGTAGTAGTAAAGATCATTTATCTAAAAAATTATCTTATAATTGGATGTCGTTTAGTCTTTTGATCACTTATTTTTTTTTTAATGATCTAAATTATCTCGTGCTAAATTGACCATAATAACGATGTCCAATTGAAGTAAAATTTTGATGGTATGTTACATATATCACGGAGATCATTGTTGTAAGTTTTGAATCTGATCTCTATCTATCAGATCGTCATATGATCATTCATGACCATCAAAATTAAATTTTATTATTCAACATAGCTAGGACTATCGAATCGAGCTGATCTTTTATGATGATATTCTAATGATAATTATTTAGATAATGAATGATGAAGATGGACTTTAAATTTTAAATTATATTATATTTAAAAAATAGAAAAAAAATATATTTAATTATAAATAAATTTATGATAAAAAATTAATCAAAAAAATTAATTTTTTGATCAAAAAATCAATCAAAAAATTTTAAATTATTTTAATTTAAAAAAATTAATTTTGTCAATTTTTGATCAATTTTTTGGTTGGAAAATTTATGATCAAAAAATCGATCAAAAAAAAATAATTTTCTAATCAAAAAATTGGTTAAAAAATTTTTTAAATTAAAAAATTAATTTTAACATTTTTTGATTAATTTTTTAGTTAAAAAATTTATGACCAAAATAATTGATAAAAAAATTAATTTTTAGACTAAAAAATGGGTTGCTAAAATTTTAAATTATTTTAAATTAAAAAATAATTATGGCATTTTACGATCAAACTTTTGGTCAAAAAATTTATGACCAAAAAATTAGTTAGAAAAAATTAATTTTTTAACCAAAAAATCAATCAAAATTTTTTTAAAATTATTTTAAATTAAAAAATTATTTTTGATATTTTCCTTTCAATTTTTTGGTTGGAAAATTTATGATAAAAAAATTAATAAAAAAACTAATTTTTTGACCAAAAAATTGATCGCTAAATTTTTTAAATTATTTTAAATTTTAAAAAATAATTTTAACATTTTTTGATCAATTTTTGGGTGGAAAATTTACAACCAAAAAATTGGTCAAAAAAGTTTACTTTTTTAATCAAAAAGTTAATCACTAAATTTTTAAATTATTTTATATTTTTTAAAAAATAATTATGGCATTTTGCTACTAATTTTTTGGTTGGATAATTTGTGACCAAAAAATTTGTTGAAAACTTTTTAAATTAAAAAAAATAATTTTGGTATTTTTTGATTATTTTTTGGTCAAAAAATTTATGATCAAAAAATTGATTAAAAAAATTAATTTTTTAACCAAAAAATTGATGAAATTTTTTTTAAATTATTTTAAATTAAAAAATATTAATTTGATATTTTTATTAATTTTTTATGAAAAATTTATGATAAAAAATTGATAAAAAAATTTATTTTCTAACCAAAAATCAATCAATTTTTTTATAATTATTTTAAATTAAAAAATCTTAATTTTGGAATTTTTCAATCAAAAAATTTATGATCAAAAAATTGATAAAAAACTAATTTTTTGGTCAAAAAATTGATCATTAAAATTTTAAATTATTTTAAATTAAAAATATTAATTATGGCATTTTGCAATCTATTTTTTTTTGATTATTTTTATGACTAAAAAATTGATCAAAACATCAATTACAAAATTTTATAAAATTAATATTTATAAATTTATTTTTATATTCAAATTTTTAATTATGAAATTAATTATAAAATTAAAATTTTATGATCTACTTTTTAACTAATATTTTTTGGTCTTATATTAATTTTTTAAAATAATCAATCATTAAAAAAATTTGATCACAAAAATCGATCACAAAATCACTATTTTCTTATAGTGCTTGTCGGATTTAATTTCATCTTATATTTCTGTATGATTATGAATATTTCTTAATGTTACCCAAGGATGGCTACACAATGGAGGGTGAATTAGATTTATAAAATTTTTGGCAAAATTTAACTCTACACAAATATGTGCTTAACTTAATTTAATTTAATAAAATTAATTAGTGTATATAACAAAATCAAGTATGAATGATCTTAAGTAAGAGTTAATCTAAATTAGTAAGTAATCAGCAATTTAAAGCATGCAAGATATGTAAAACAATAGAGAAGAATATACCACACAAACGTATAAATATTTTATAGTGGTTCAGTGCAATCCCATAGCTATGTCCACTCTCTAAGCTTTTCTTGGGAATTTCACTTTAATCTTAGATTACGGTATATTTATTTTAATCTAGAATCACAAATAAATCCAATTGGTTTTGCTAGTTTCACCAACCATAATTCTACATCGATAGTTTTTTTGGGATTACTATCAATCCGATTGGTTTTACGGGCTCACCAACCAAAATCTATAAAATCCAATTTCGGGCTTAGATGGGCCTAATCTCCAAATTTCTTTCTTCCAAAAAAATTTGTAAAGAAATAAAAATATAAAAAATTAAATTCAGCACAAGAAAGAAAATAAATTTTTTTTTTTGAAGCTTCAAAAAGTGGCTGAATATGTGCTCTTTCGAAGCTTCACTTCTCTTCTCGATGCTATGCTTAAGAGGATGTAGAAGATGATGGAGATAAATCCTCTCGAAAGCCCTCTGATTTAGAAGCTTGATTCCTCTTTATTCTTTTCTTTTCAATGATATTCAATATTTCTTCCAAGAAATGATGGTTTTTCTTTTTAAATCTTCTTAGCTTCTTTCTTTATTGAGTCTCTAGCCTTTTATATGCTTGAAAGTGGCCGATGATGGAGTTTTGACCGTTGGAGGGGCTGAAATAGCTGTTGGAGTGAAAAACTAGTCGTTTGAAGTAGTACAAAAAACTAGCCTTACAGTCACTAGATTGGCTTAATTTTTGACCGGGTTGGCGCAGTTCAAACTAGGTTGGCTCAATTTTTGGCCGATTGGCTCAGTCCCCTGGATCTTGAAAATTTAATTTTTTGCACTTTCTATCTTTTGCTTCCACTGAGACTAGGTCGGCTCAGTTCTAGACTAGGTTTGCTTAGTTTGCGTGCTATGTGTGTCAAAGACTGTTTTGATTTTTTCTTCTCCAAATTAATTTCTAGACTAGACTTGCCTTTTTGCCTTGATTTAATCTTCATTATAACCTCTTGGAAGGTATAATTTATGGGCATAAAATTTGTGAGCTTTTAAGATATACAACTATATATCCTTAGAAACAACGTTAGCAATTTAACAATCTATACTTAAATACTTTTGTTATCATCAAAATCAATCTAGGATCAACAATCTTTTCCTTTTTGATGATGATAAAACTTTGAATATATGCACAATAAAAATAGATGATGTATTTCAATGCATTTTGCCAATATGTATTATGAAGTATTAGATCAAATACATGAGTGCATACTTTATGAATGTTCTCAATTAGTTTTTAATTCATTGCATATATTTAGTACATTACCCATATTTCATATACTCATTTCAAATTAATGAGTATTAATATTTCAAGCATCAAATTAATGAGTATCTTAATAATTAATTCATTAAGTATATACTCCATATTCCACTCCTCTTTTTTGACAGCATCAAAAAGCTCATGAAAATGTTGAATAAAAATCATCAAAATCAATATATATATAAGAATGTATCAAAATGAGAGATGTATCAAATTTAGAAAATTAATTCAAAAGAATCCTCTCCCCTTTGAAAACTTGTCTTTTGATTCAAAATATTCTTTTCTTTTCAGAAATTAACTTGAACTCAAGTATCAAAGGCTCTCCCTCTTTCTAAATGAATATAACTTTTTAATTAGATTTTTAAATATGTACTTATAAGCTTTAAAAGGAATAGAGCTTTTTAAAAGATTTGAACATGAAATCAAGCATAATATATACTTTAATATTTAATTTTTTTTCTTAAGAATTTTTGATCAAATAAGTTTTGAAAAGATATGTATCGAAGATGTATTGAGCAAAATAAAATAAATAATATCAAAGTAAAAGATAGTCATATTTTTAAATTTATTACTTTAAATAAAAATTATTTTAATATAAATAATTTATAAAAATTTTGCAATGCTCATCAAAAATTTAGTACCAAATTTAAGTTTTCAAATAAGTTTTAAAATTAAGTTTAAAAATTCATTTCTTGGAGTAGGAATATGTTGTAAATTCAATTTTAACACCAATTTATCATCAAAGATGATCTGACAATCAAATCAAGTAAATAAAATAAAATAAATACATGAAAGCTCCATTTAAAAATATAATTGATTGAAAATTTAAGATCAAAATTTATTTATCTCAAATATAAATTAATCAAAATTTTTAATCAAATTAAGATAAAAAAGTATTTCTCTCCTTATTTTGGAGATACTAAGAATTTATTTTTCTTTTAATATTTTAATAACATTATCTTCTCCTATTTTTCATAATTATAGCTAGATTATTTTATCTTTCAATTTTTTTTCTTCTTTTTCTTTCAACTCAAGCATATTTAATCATGAATTTAATCAAAAAATTTAGAATTTTTTAAATTTGAAAGGTAATTTCAATTTCAAAGTCATTTTCAATTAAATGATATTTCTTCTTTAATAATTTCTTCTCCTTACTTTTGTAAATAAGGTTATTTTAAAATTAAATAAAATTTAAAGGTATAAGTATCAATTGAGTTAACTAAGCATTAATGAATTCAAATATCAATCAAACATAATATTCACTTAAGAAGATAAATTTTTTTATTAAATTCAAAGGATGTTTACAAAAGGTTGCATATAGTAAGAAAAAACATCAAGAAGATCAAAAGAGTATGACAAGTAATTAAAAAATATTCTATTTAAATTTAGATTTTTCTTGTAATAAAAAATATCACTTAATTAAGTTTAGAAAAAATATGAATTTTTTTGAATTTATCTCAAATAATATCACTTCAAGAGTATATCAATATGAAATAGATTTAAGATATTATATTCAATTCTTTTGCTAAGAATAATACAATAAAATGCAGGACAAGAATAATACCATTGATAGCAATTAAACTAAAATTTAGATCAAATCATGATTTTCTTGTCAGTTCAATATCACTTAAAGATCAATTTATAAATTTAGCTCGATACCAATGATTTTAGTTTTAAATTGATAAAGATAAATTAATTCAAATCAAATAGTTTTGAAGATGTTGAATGATAAACTAATTTAAATTAATATTAGTAAATTAGTCAAGGTAAATCATAAAAATTTTTTTTGGTTATTCTTCAAAGAGATCATCTCTTTCTTTTCTTGAGAAATATCAAGCAATTATAGATTTAGAAAAGATATGTATTTTTAAATTTTGATAATTTAGTATCTTACAAGGAATGCCAAAATTAGTTTTTCTTATAGATTTAGCAATTAAAATATTCACACCTAATTAAGCATTTTTAAATTAAATTCATCAATTATAAAATTAATATGGGGAGGCTTAAGATATCATGCTAAATTTTAAGATAAAATCATTTCATCCATAGCATAATATATAGAAGAGAGCATGTTGATTTAAAAATTAAAATATTTAAATTATTGCTAGCATCAAAATCAATCATACTTATCAAAATATGAAAAGAGTTATCATATGTATACATATTAGCAAATCATTAAAGTCAATACATTCAATAAATTAAATTTTCTATTCATGAAGTATGATCATTTTAAGTAATGATGAAATCATCAAAATCAATCTAACATGCTAAATTTAGAGTAAAAATTTTATGCTTAATCAATTAAGATGATACATAGAGAGAATTGTATTGATTTTGAAGTCAAATTATTCAAGCCATTGTGTAAGATCATTGCAAGAATTGAGAAGTCATCAAAATCTATTAATTATAATAATTTTTGGCAATACATTAAAAATATTCAAGGCAAGGAATCATATTATACATATATGTTGATGGATCATCAAAATCAATAAATTTAGTAAAATAATTTTAATAATTATTGATGGTGAGATGTTAAAATAAATTTAGTTTTTACCAAATATCATCATCCATTTATTTTGAGTCCTAAGCATCCATTCCTTAAGAATTTATTTCTTTCATTTCATTAGATGCTTGGCATACCTGCAAAAATCATTTCATAACTTTTGGTACCCAAGTCATCTTGGATCCATGAAGGTTAGAACATTTGGTTTCTTTTGGAATCTAAATTTATTTGATTAAAGTTTGGCCAATTCTTTTAATATTACAATCTAAAATTTTATGGCCAACTTGGTTGTATTTGAAGCAAACTATAGAATGATTTTTAGGTGAAGCTCTAGAAAACATAATTTTGATAAATTTCTATTTTCTTAAAGGATTATAGCCAATTCCCACTTTATTGAAAATAGCTTTTTTTGATTGTTCAATATTACTTGAAGCTTTTGTGATCTAAGTGTAAACTTTTCAAGCATGGATTTTTAATTTTTAATTTTTTTTTCTTAGTTTTATATTTTCTTCCAAAACAGATTTTTCAGATTTCAAAATTTTTTTTTCCTTCAACTAAGAATTTTTTAGATTTTGATAATTTTTTATTTTCTTCAATAATTCATTCTTTTCAATTACAAACTTATTCTTTTCTTCATCCAATATTTTTTTTCTTTCAAAATATTATCTTTTTTCATCAAAATCTTATTCTTTTCTTCAAATAAAAATATATTTGAACTTTTAAGCTTCTTACTTTTTAGCTTTAACTTTTTATATTCATTCATTAGATCATTGAAGACTATATATAATTCATCGAATGTAAATTAGAAAGAATTTTTAGAATTTACCTCATCTTCATTGGCCATGAGGCAAAGATTTGTAGCACTTTCTTCCTCTTTCTCATTTTTGATTTCTTTTCTTTGCTTTCCCTTAAGTAATACTTTCTTTTTTCTTTGCTTCTTCTTCTTCTTTCCATCCTTATGAGCCATGAGGCATAGGTTAGGGTGAGCTTCATTCTCTTCATAGGAGCTTGATATTTTTTTTTGACTTTCTCTCCCATAAGTTGTTTCCAATTTCTTCCAAACTTCTTTTGCTGAAATGTAAGAAGAAATTAGATTGAACTCATTTACATCTAATGAACAATAAAGCATATTTAAAGCCTTAGCATTTAATTGGATTATTTCTTCATTACTAATCAATGCATTAGATGTGTGTGGGCATTGATTATAATCTCTCATAAATTATAGTCATATGATTGTATGAAGATTTTTATTCTAGCTTTTCAAAATATATAATTTGATCCATTTAATAATGAGGGTCTATCTATGGAATGGTCTTCATTAAACAAGAAACCAAATGGATCAGCCATAAGATCTTTAACTCTAGAATAAAAAAAAAATTAGGGCACCCACTCTGATACCAATTATTTCCCAAGGATGGCTATCCAAGAGGATGGGAGGTGAATTGGATTTATAAAATTTTTGGCAAAATTTAGCTCTACACAAGTATGTACTTAACTTAATTCAATTTAATAAAATTAATTAGTGTATGCAATAGAATCAAGCATGAATGATCTTAAGCAAGAGTTATTCCAAATTAGTAAGTAATTAGTAATTTAAAGCATGCAAGATATGTAAAGTAATAGAGAAGAAAATACAACACAAATGCACAAAAAATTTATAGTGATTGGGTGCAATCCCGCACCTACATCTACTTTTCAAGCTCTTCTTAAAAATTTTACTATAATCCTAGATTATAGTATATTTATTTTAATCCAAGATCATAAATAAATTCAATTAGCTTTGCTGGGCTCACCAACTATAATCCTACATTGATAGTTTTTCTGGAATCACTATCAATTCGATTGGTTTTATAGGCTCACCAACCAAAACTTACAAAATTTAATTTCAAGTTTGGATGGGCCTAATCTCCAAGTTTCTTTCCTCAAAAAAAATTTGTAAAGAAATAAAAATACAAAGTATTAAATTCAGCATAAGAAAAAAAATAAAAAGAAAACTCTTTTGGAGCTCGAAGAAGTGGCTGAATATGTACCCTTTCGAAGCTGCACTTCTCTTCTTGATGCTTGAGAGGATGTAGAAGATGATAGAGATAAATTCTCTTGAAAGTCCTCTAATTCAGAAGCTTGATTCGTCTTTATTTTTTCTTTTTTAATGATATTCAATATTCCCTCCAAGAAATGATTATTTCTCTTTTTAAATCTTCTTAGCTCCTTTCCTCATTGAGTCTCTAGCCTTTTATATGCTTGAAAGTGGCTGATGAAGAAGTTTTGGTCATTGGAAGGATTGAAATAGCCATTGGAGTAAAAAACTAGCCATTTGAAGTAGTGCAAAAAACTAGCCATTATAGTCATTGGATCGGCTCAGTTTTTGACTGAGTCGGCTCAGTCCAAACTAGATCGACTTAATTTTTAGTTAGGTCAGTTCAGTCTTCTGGATCTTAAAAATTTAATTTTTTTTATTTTTTATCTTTTGCTTTCACTGAGACTAGGTTGGCTCGGTTCTAGACTGAGTCGGCCCAGTTTGCATGCCATGTGTGCCAAAGATTATTTTGATCCTTTCTTCTTCAAATTAATTTATAGGCTAGACTTGCCTTTTTGTCTTGATTTAATCTTTATTATAACCTCTTAAAAAGTGTAATTTATGGGCTTGAAATTTATGAGCTTTTGAGATATACAACTACACATCCTCACAAACAATGATAGTAATTTAACAATCTATACTCAAATCTTTTGTTATCATCAAAATCAATTTAGGATCAACACTTAAAGATCGATAATATGAGTTCTTGCAGACTTGCTTTTGATGAGCATGTCATCTACATACACCTTTATGTTTCATCCTATCTAGTCTTTGAAGACTTTATTTACAAGATGCTGGTAAGTTGTACTTACATTTTTCAGACCAAAGGATATAATCCTATAATAAAAATGATCTCGATCGGTAATAAAATATATTTTTTCTTCATCTTTAGCTACCATTCAAATTTGATTATAGCTCGAAAAAGCATCCATAAAGAATAGAAGTTTGTGGCTCGAGGAAGCATCGACTAGTACTACTACAGAATGAAACTACAACAGCACTTACTATTACAGCAGTTCAAAAATCATTGTCATAAGATATAAGATAGCGGTTATACCAAACTGCTGTCATATACTTAACTTATAGCAACAGTTATAAATAACCACTATCATAGGTCGATCTATAGAAGCGGTTATAGAAAATCACTGCTATAGGTTAAGTATATGGCAGTGGTTTGGTATAACCACTGTCATAGGTCAAATATATAGCAACGATTATACTTAACCACTGCCAAAGGTTTGATTTATCATATCGATCGATCTATGATAGTGGTTACAAAAAATCACTGCTATATGTTAAGTATATGATGGTGGTTTAGTATAACCGCTACCACAGGTCAAATATATAATAGCGGTTATACTTAACTACTGTCAAAGATTTGATTTATCATAGGATTAATCAGCCACTACCATATGTAAAATCAGTAGTAGCGACTATCAATAATCACTACCATAGATTTAGACCTATGACAGCGGTTTTATCTAACTACTGCTATAGGTCAACCTATGGCAGCGGTTAGGTTAAACCGCTGCTATACATGCATAATATAGATTTTTTTTATTTTTCTTTAAATATGATATAATTTTAAAATTTAAAGCTCATCTTTACTATTTATTATCTAAATAATTATTGTTGGAGTGTTATCATAAAAGACCACCTCGATCTAATAGTCTTAGCTATGTCGATCGATAAAAATTTGATTTCATTGACCATAAATGATTGCATATTAATCTAATAGATAAAGATCATCGATGAATTTAAAAACTTACAACAATGATCTCGATGATGTTTATAATATACTATCAAAATTTTATTTCAATTGGATATCATTATCATAGTCGATTTAATATGGAATGATTTTGGATGTTAAACAAGAAATGAGTGATCAAAAGGCCAATGATATTCAATGATAAAATAATTTTTTAGATAAATAATATTTGCTATAACTTTAATCATTTTGTACTGTGATAATCATAAAATCCAAACTATTTTTGTATGAACTATTCATGTTAAGTAGATTTTGCAAAAGCACAAGCATAATTACTTAAGGAGTTTAAGAACGAGTATCGAGTGATGTATAATTTTGGATCATTCTTATACGTGTGATTTGAATTTTATGATCACTACTATAAAAATGATTAAATTAGTAGCCAAGATTATTTATCTAAAAAATTATCTCATAATCGGATGCTATTTGATCTTTTGATCACTTATTTTTTATTTAATAGTTGAAATCATCCCTTATTAAATTGATCATGATAATGATATTTGATTAAAGTAAAATTTTGATAGTGTACTACAAACATCATCGAGATCATCATCATAAATTTTTGAATCCATCAAGAATCTTCATTTATCAGATCATCACACCATCATTCGTAGTCATTGAAATCAAATTTTACTGATAAATGAAGCTAGGACTATCGGATCGAGATGATCTTTTATGATGATATTTTAATCATAATTATTTAGATAATAAATGATAAAGATGGATTTAAATTTTAAAATTATATTATATTAAAAAAATTTATATTAAATTATGGTAGTGGTTTTCGAATCACTGCAATAGGCCTATGGCAATAATTTTAATAAATCACTATCATAGGCCTATGGCAGCGACTCGAAAACCATTGCCATAGATTAAGTCATTTTTTTTCTTCGACCCACCTCATTTTTTATTTTTCTCTCCCAAGCTCTCTCTCTTCCTCCTCTCCACCATCGATGAGCTCCTCCTTCTCTCCTCACTCTCCCTCCTCCGTGCTGCCAACCCACCGCCATCAATGCGCTCATCCTTGGCATCCCTCGATCGGCCCCATCTTCTCTTTCTTCCCCAGCTGGCACCGCCTCCTTCCATGCCTCCTCCTTCTTTCTTGGTCGGCCCCACTGCTGGCCCTACCTTCCTTTTCCTCGGCTGGCCCTATCGCCTCCTTTTTTTCCTCACCGGCCCTGCCTCCTCTTTCTTTCTCGATCGGCCCTACCACCTCTCCCACCTCCTCCTTTTCCAACTGACCTCGCCACCTCCCCCACCTCCTTCTTTATCAACCAGCCCTACCTCCTCTCTCTCTCTTTCTCTTTCTCTCCTCTCTTTCCTTGGCCCGACCCACCGCTGCCGCCCCTCGACCTCCCTACTCTCTCTCTTTCTATCTCTTTCCTCTTTTTCTCTATCTATCATTCTCTCTCTTCCCTCTTTCTTTCTATCTTTTCTCTCTCTTTGTCTCTCTATATCTCACTATTTTTGTCTATTTCTCTTCCAAGCTACCTCTAGCACTGCCCCCTCCCTCTAGCATCACCATCGCTATCGCTGATGGCAACCCTCGAAGCTCTATGCGACCCTCCTCCCTGCAACCATAGGCAAAATTTTTTTATTTTTTTATAGTAATATTTATTAATTATTATTTATAATATTTATAATAATATTTAGAATAATTTTATACTAATATTTAAAGAGAACCCCCATCGATGGGTTTTGGGGCATGTTGGCGATCGTGGGCTATGCGATGGATAAGAAAACTCCTACCGATTGGTTCTGGACCGTGCTAGTGGATTCTGAACCGTGTTGTATTGGTGGTCTTGGGTTGTGCTGTGTCGACGGTCGTGGATGGTCCTGGACCATGCTGGCCGATAAGAAAACTCCCATTGGCAGATTTTGAGCCATATTGGTGGCCATAAGCTATGTTGGACGGTAAAAGAACCCCCACCGATTGATTTTGGATCATGCTAGTGGGTTTTGAGTCATATTGGTGGCCTTTGGCTATGTCGTGCCATGTCGGCAGATAAGAGAATCCAAATCGATGGGTTCTGGATCATGCCAGAGGGTTCTGGATCGTGCCATTGACTGTACCAACTGGTAAGCTAAAAATACCTATCGATAGATTCTAGATCATGCTGGCAGTTTCTAGGCCATGCCGATGGATTTTGAGCCATGTCGGTGACCTTAGGCCATACCGTACCATCGATAAGAGAATCCCCGTTGACGAGTTCTGGACCGTGCTAGCGGATTCTTGACCATCAGATTTTGTGCTATAGCCTGATAGCTAGATGTTGAGATATGGTGATGGCGGCTATCGAGGAGGAAGTGATTGCTACCGAGAGCCATAGCCTAGAGCTCCATCCTCCATCCTTTGGCCATGAGTGGAATCCCATAGAGATACATTTGAGTGATGGTTCATAGGCTATAGAAGCAGAGTTTGAGTTTTGTTACTATTCTCATCCACACACCTCTAACTCTAGTAATGATCCGGTATAAATACTACAATAAAATAGAATATTAGCGATGGACATTAGCGATGGCATTTTTGTCATTGCTAATAATGGATATTAGCAATAAAATTAGTGATGGCAATTTTATCCTCACTAATAATTTTTTTTATCGATAACTTTAAGTGATGGAAGTTTAGCCATCGCTAATAGTTAATAATGATAGTAGTGGCAATGGCAATGCTGTTATTATAGTTATTAGTATCAATATTAGCGACGGCTATTTACTATCGCCAATACTAAGTAATTTATTTTTTTAATTAAATTTTATTATTATTATCGATAGTAGATAATTATCAGTGATAATATTTTACCCTTATTAATAAAATATATATATATATATATATATATTTTAAATTAGATTTTATTATTATTAGCGACTGCTGGTACTTATTAGCAATGGTTTTTTGCCATCACTAATAACATTTCTACCGATGGTATATAGAGACCAAATAATCTACCATCATAAAAAACTAAAAAAATATTAGCGATGGCAAGGTGCGTCACTAGTAAAAATTAATTTTTTTATATTAGTTTTAATATTATTAGCAATGAAATATTATTATTAGTGATACCACAAGATCATCACTAATACTAAAGTAATTTTATTTTTTAAATTTAATTATAGAATTATTAGCGGTGGAAAATTATTATTAATGATGGCTTTTGCTATCGCTAATAAACTTTTAGCACCGACTATTAGCGACAACAGATTCACCATTCCTAATAATATTTTTTACCGACGGCATTAGCAATCGAAAAGTAAGCCATCAAAAAAATAAATTTTTTTATTTATTATAATTATTAGCAATAGTTGAAAGAATATTAGCGATGGCAAAAGCTGACGCTAATGATCACTAGTGATGGTGATATTAGCGGCAAAATCCCTCATCATAATTTTTTTTGATTTATTTAATTTATTAGCGATGATATAAGAAGTATTAGAAATGGTAAATGAGTTTGCTAATATTCTTTAGCGATGGCATTATTAGCGACAAAAATAGCCATCATAAATAATAATAATTTTTTATTCATCATAATTATTAGCATTAGTGATGGCATATTAGTAATGGACATTGCCATTAAAAAAATTATTTATTAAATTTATTAGCATCGACAAAAAAAGTATTAGTGACCGAAGTTGCTATCAATAAAAAATAAATAAAAAATTATTTTCTTAAAAAATAATATAATTTTAAAATTTAAAATTTATCTTTATCATTCATTATCTAAATAATTATTATTAGAATATCATCACAAAAGACTGGCTTGATCTGATAGCTCTAACTATGTTGATCAATAAAATTTAATTTCGACGATCATAAACAACCACTTAATGATCTGATAGATAAAGACCATCGATGAATCTAAAAATTTATAATAATGATTTTGATGATATTTATAGGATACTATCAAAATTTTACTTCAATTAAACATCATTATGATGGTCAATTTAGCATGAATTTATTTCAATTATTAAATAAAAAATGAGTGATCAAAAGAATAAATAGCATTTGATCAAGATAATTTTTTAGATAAATAATCTTTACTACTACTTTAATCATTTGTACGGTGGGGATTATAAGATTCAAACCATGCGTATATGAATGATCCAAAATAGTATATCTCTTGATACTCATTCTTAAAATTCTTAAGTAATAAACTTGTACTTTTATAAGATCTATTTAATGTAGATGGTTCATTCAAATATGGTTTGAATTTTATGATCATCACCTTATAAATAATTATAGTAGCAGAAAAAAATTATCTATAAAATCTTCTTAATCGGATGTTGTTTGGTCTTTTGATTACTCATTTTTTATTTAACGATCAAAATCATCCTATGCTAAATTGACCATGATAGTGATGTCCGATTAAAGTAAAATTTTGATAGTATACTATAAATATCATCAAAATTATTGTTATAAATTTTTGAATCTATTGGTGGTCTCTATCTATCAGATCATTAAGCGATCTTTCATGGCCATCAAAATTAAATTTTATTGATTGACATAGCTAGGGCTATCAGATCAAGATAGTCTTTTGTAATGATACTGTAATGATAATTATTTAGATAATGAATGATAAAGATGGACTTTAAATTTTAAACTATATTATATTTAAAAAAAATAAAAAAAGTATTAATAATGAATTTTTTATCGACTTGTTGTCGCTAATAAAAATTATAAAAAAAATTAATTATCTAATAAAAATATTAGTGATGGATTTTTATTTTTAAAGATGGAGTTCGTCGCTAATGCTTTTACCGATGGCATTAGCGATGGCAAGTTTGCTGTCGCTAATAGTCTATAACTTTAAAACAACTGAGAGAAAAAAAATTTTGCTCCCGTGCTTATTCTCTCTAATTCTCGCCCCTCATCCTCTTCTTATTGGCGTCCAAACCTTCCTCACCCCCAACCCTCTTTTCCTTCCTCCCCATCCTGTTCCTTTGGCATCTCGCGATCGAGCTCTCCCTCTCCTCTCTTCCTCTATCCTGCCACTATCGGAGCCCTCCCTCTCCTCCCTTCCTTCGTCCCGCCATCGTCATAGCCCTTCCTCCCCTCCTTTCCTCCATCCCAATACTGTTGGAGGCCTCTCTCTCCTCCCTTCCTCCATCCTGCCACCGTCAGATCCCTCCCTCCCCTCCTTTCCTCCATCTCGACACCATCGGAGCCCTTCCTTTCCTCTGTCTTGCCACCGTCGGAGCCCTCCTTTTCCTTCCTTCCTTCATCTCAACACCATCGGAGCCCTCCCTCTCCATCCCACCACCGCTGACATCGCTAGAGCCCTCCCTCTTATCCATCTCGCCATCATCGGAGCCCTCCTTCTCCTCCTTTCCTTCGTCCCATCGCCGCCGGAGCCCTCCCTCTGCTCTCTTTCTCTGTCTTGCCACTCCTTCCATCTTGCCATAGTTGGAGCCCTCCCTCCCCTCCTTTCCTCCATCATGACATTGCTAGAGCCCTTTCTCCATCACCAGTCACCCCCAATGTGGTGGCTCGTGGCCCCCTCTTGGCTCCTAGTCCGTGGTGCATCCCCCTTGCTTCGTTAGTCTTTTTTGAGCTTGTTCGAGAACTCCCCTCCCCCAGCCCATCACCCCTCTCCAATGAAAAGATAAATCCATGAATATTTTTTTTGTTAAGCATGTTTTGTATTTGGACTTGGGCTATTCATTCAATTTTAACTGACTCGAGTCGATCTGACCCAAAAATCAAATAATAGAAAATAAAAATCAAAAACTAACTCGAATAAGAAAGGAACTAAACCAAAACTAAATCAAGAATTTTGATTCAATTCAATTTGATTTTTTGATTTTTTTATAATTTTATTCAATTTTAATTATCTATTTTTGATAAAATATATTCAAATAATTATTATCGATTTATTATTGGTTTGTTATATTAGATTTAAATAAATTTAGGATCTATTGAATTTATTGATTGATAATTTTTTACATTAAAAATAAATAATTGATAAGTAATAGTACATTGATAATTGGTAAATTATAAGTCGATAATATTCGATCATAAAATCGATCGCTAAATTATTAGCAATCGAGTTTTATTTTTTAGTGATTGATTTTTTAATCACTAAAATTCTATTTTTTTATAGTAAATTCTACTCCATCTATCTATTTTTAAAATTTATTTAATTATTTATTATATTTTATATTTTTTTTATTATTTTTTAAAGAAAACTAATTTTTTTTAGTATAGAGTTGCGATAGTATCATCATCGAAGAAAAAATGCATATTAGATAATTTAATTTTAAGTAATTTATTTTTTTATTATAATAATTATTTTATTTAATTATGATATATATAAGTTTATAATATGAAAATATAAATTTACTTTTTGATTTTTAGTACAAGCGAAGAAAAGAATTATGAAAAAATTGAATGATATATAAGTTTTTAAAATAATAATATATATCATATATCAGGATTTATGATTGTATGATCAGTTGGGCTCATTATTCTAGCCATCACATCAATTACTTCTATTAGTAAACTCTTTTACTTATTTTAAGTTTTCATATTTAGAAGTTTTATATATTTAGGCTAAGCTTGAGTTGGAAAAGAGAATTTAGGAGCTAAAAATTCAATCTAATCATCCAATTGATGGACTGAAGGTATCTATAATTTTGTATCATTGAATAAAATATGTAGGAATAATCTATTCGAGAATCGAAGGAGGGTATTGAAAGATACATCTTTGTATAAAAAAATATGTCTATGTATTGAAACTTATGAATAATATTTTATTTTTTTTATTTTAAGATGCTGGAACATCCAGCTCTCATCTACCAGCTGCTAGAGATGAGTAGGAGGATGAGAAGAATGTTACTTAATTTTTTTAATTTATATATAATTTTGATATGTCATTGTTCTATATGCCCTAGTGGAGTTGCGAGGAGTATGTCAGTAGGTGGTAGAGGGTCCGGTAGAATTGGGCTACCCAGTAGGATTCAATCAGGCACATGGACGGTTCTATTAGCATACATGTTGTGGCTGATAGACTATTAAGAAATATATACCAAAACTCTTCACTAAAATTATAAAAAATTATATATATATATATATATATATTAATTAATTTAATTTTATTTTTTACTTATTATAGATACAACAACTGGATCATCCACCAGGCTAGCTACAGTTGTAGGAGGCGACATACCAGTTTAGAAAGATTGGTGATTATTTAGATTCTAGGTCATGGCAGATCACGATAAAAATTTTAAACTATATTTATTAAGTTATTATAGGATCTAATATGTATATTAGAACTAATATATTTTTGAACTATATAGGCGGATTACATGGAGTACGTTGTTGCATAGTATGGTGATGATTTGTCTACTTAGGCTATTCTTGATCTTAAGGGATGTCTCAGAATCAATGGAGGGGTGAGTAGGAGCTAGGTCATAGGATTTGATCATGGCTTCGACCCTTCAGTGATAATCCTCTTTGCTATCTTCATAGGCCTCGATGTCCTAGATTTGGAGCGATGCTCACATGGAGGAGATCGTGTAGAAGCTTTTAAGCCAGTGACCTTAGAGTGTCCAGAATGCTATTCATGATGCGGTCATAGAGAATCTTTAGGATCCACAACTAAGCGACTAGCTGAACTCATTGTTCCAGCTATCTCATCACATAATTCTATTAGCAAACTCTTTTACTTATTTTAAATTTTCATATTTAGAAGCTTCACATATTTAGACTAGGCTTGAGTTGAAAAAGAGAATCTAAGGGCTAAAAATTCAATCTAATCATCCAATTGATGGATCAAAGTTGTCTATAGTTCTGTATCATAAAATAGAATGTATGGAAATAATCTGTTTAAGAATCAAAGGAGAGTATTGAAAGATACACCTTCATATCAAAATTTATGAATAATATTTTATTTTTCTTTATTTTAAGATGTTGGGATATCCGTCTCTCATCTTCTAGCTGTTGAAGATGAGCAGGAGGACGAAAAGTAGGAGGACGAGGAGGACATTACCTAATTCTTTTATTTATATATAATTTTGATACATGTAAAGAAGTATCTTAGTATAAAATTATAAAATTTATATTTTTAATATAATATAACTAACTTTATATTTATGATTGTGTTAAATAGTTATTATTATTATTTAATAAATTTTTTAAAAAATATTATTATTTATTACCAAATTTTAAATTATTTAATTATATTTTTTTTAAAAAAAATTAAAAATCATTAGTGACAACATTAGCGATGATAGATTGCTATTGCTAATAATTTTTTAAAAATTTTAAAAAATAAAAAAATATTAGCCACAATATTAGCGACAAAATTATCATTACTAATAGTTTTTTAAATTTTTTATTAAAAAAATAAAAAATATTAGTCATAATATTAGCAACAAAAATGCTATCATTAATAGATTTTTATTAATTTAATTAATAAAAATTAAAATTTTTAGCAATAGAATTTTTGTTGCTAATGTCATCGCTAATTAGTTATTAGCGACGGTAATAGTTACCATCGCTAATAATGATAATTAGTGATAAAAATTTTTTATATTAAATTTTATGATGGTATTAGCAACGACATATGGACTATTAGCAACGGTATTTAGCCATTGCTAATAGTCAAAATTCTTATAGTGCAATGTTAGAATTTATTTATGGGTATAATTCATATTATAGAATTTATTGCATAATTTTTTTTTGGTTACTGTTTATATCTTATTATTTTTATTTATTATATTATATAATAATAGACCCATCAATTGATTAGTATACATAATCTCTAGCATCCATAGATTTATATATATATTTATATAGATGGAAGAATTATGTACAATGATCAATTAATTATCTAATTTAGATAGTTTAAAAATTATAAATAATTATATAGATAATTATAGTAATCAAATGGTATGCTGAGAGTTTTGAAAGAAAATTTGGATAGTATTTTCTTTTTATTCTTTCTACATGAGAGAACTAAAAAAAATATTGCTAAAATTTTTTTTGATTCCTATTTTGTGTCGTTTGATTACTGTAATGAATCTATAAAATTAATGCAATTTCTTAATAGGATAGGACCTATCTTTATCTATTAGTTCATGATAGAATGCATTTATTGTATATCTAAAAATGATATTTAATGTAAGTTCCACATATGAAATTTATTTTGGTCCCTATTTATAATGCATTTTTTGTTTATAATGTATATTTGTTTACAATGCATTGGTATATAATGTAAGTCCCATACATGATTTAATTACAGTATCACCATTTTTATAATAGATAAAGGATGAATGAAGTTTAGTAGGCTCTCGTCAAAATATGAGGCTGGATTTTAAATATTTCTTGATTTTGCTGTAGAAAAATTTGGAGACTATAGAGTTAGTAGGTATCGTTCTACATAGTGAGGGTAGAAAAATGATACATCCATTGACTACCTCATCAAGATACAAATGATCACCTCGCTATTTATGGATTTAAATTTAGTTACGAAATTTATTGGGATCAACATAGTGAGGGTAGGCTGCAAGGAGGCAATCAACATGATGAGAAAGTGAAATAAATAGTTTGTGATATTGTTTTGTTTGTTGGCCATAATGATGGTGCATCTATGTCCATGCCTGATCCTATGATTGATCGAATGATAAATAGTAAGGATGTAAAGAAGGTTCATAAATTGATGAAGGATGCTAATGTTCTATTGTATCCTAAATGTGAAAAGATGGTAAAGCTTGAGTTCTTAATCTGATTGTAGCATACAAAATGCTCCAATGGGTTAAGTAATAATGGAGTGAATTGCATACTAGAGCTTTTGAGGAACATTCTTTTAGATATTGCATAAATTTTAAAGAATAATTATGAGGCATGAAAGATTATTGAATAGCTGAGCTTTACTTATACCAAGATACATGCATGTCCCAATGATTGCATACTCTATTGAAAAAAAAATGCTAATCGAAATGAGTGTACGAGGTATGGTATATCAAGATAGAAACAAAATAAAGAAGGCACATTGATCAATGTATCTTAAAAGTTGATATGACACTTTTCTTTAATTTTGAGACTACAAAAGTTATTTATGTTGGTAAATATATCGAAGGATATGATATGGTATGAAGAAGATTGAAAAAAAATGATGTATTGAGGCATCTAGCTGATAGAGAGGCATGGTAGAAGTTTAATGAAATACATTTCAACTTCGCACAAGAGATACACAATGTGAGGTTGGACTTGTTATATGATGGTTTCAATCCATTCAAGCATATAAATATCGCCCATAATGTATGATCAGTATTTATTTGTTAAATGTATAACCTAGAAGCCAGATTGGCTGATACTTATTAAATACTTTCTAAAAATATTTTCATAATTTTGATTTAAAATTAATTAAAAAATTATTTATTCTATCACATTATGTATTGAAGTATCTATGATACATCCATTGAGTTAATAGGTATGATAACACATATTTTTAAGAATTAAAAATTTAAGGGATGAGTTATCATAATTAACTCATAAACTGCTCTCGATCGTAGGATCATCACGAGGATGGTGATCAATCCAGAAGATCGATGTATGATCATTTTCTTAGGATAGATGAGTCTTGAGTCTATGGTATGGAGACACCAAAGTAAGAGTACATGTACTTATTAAGAACAAGGACACTGAGCATGACCATCTCAAGCAGTCATAAGAAAATCTACCTTCTCGTCGATGACTAGCTCAATGCTGCAGCATATGTTTGGTTCTTTGATTTGAGGTGCATCGATAGTTCACCTTGAGGATGTTATAGTTTGACTACATCATAACTCGATCTCCTAGCCATTCAAAATTCTGAGGTGTATGTTGGCTATAGCATGTTTATTATAAAAATTGGATTGAACCAAGATGGGATCTATCAACCTCGATAGAGAAGGAGTGGTCCTATGATGATCATGAGATCGAGTTCTAAAATCTATGGCCATTATAGTATGAAATAATAGAATGAAGTTTCTATTAGGGTTTCACATTAGACTCGAATCAAACGATTCATTCATGTGATGGGTGTTGGGTTTGACGAGTTCATCTTAATCCTAATCTCATCGGAGCTTATTATAGAGGAATCCAATCATACAGGTAGCTACACCGAGAGGTTCACTTTTTGATTCTGATGGATTGCCACCATATACTGTTAGATATCATTGGTGGATTTTGGGATTAATTAAAATTATCTTGATGATCGATAATTCTAATTGGATAAATCAAAAGAGTTCTGATCCATCGAAAGATATTTCGATGATGTCGATGATGGAGATTACAATATGTTCCATTATCATATAGAACTGAACCTAACTAGATCATATAAACAAGAATTTGGATCTGAATATCATTAATTAGATTAATCCAGTTCGATTGATTTGGATTAGATCCACTTAGATTCAAGAAAATCGTGCTAGCACATGATTGAACCTAATATTCTTCTTCTATCATCTTTCTGATTCATCTCGACTAAGCCAAAATTTGGCTCATCTAAAAGTCTTGTATGGCTCTATCCTAGTCTGATTGAAACTTGTCTAGGTTAGAAAAGTCTTGTCCTAACTTGATCTAGGCTTGTTCTAATCCATCAGATGGAAATAGAACAACATCTATTAATTTCTAAAATTATTTGGATGAGGTTCATCCGAAAACTCTGTAGGAATTTATTTTGATCTGACTAGACCTTATTTTAGCCTGATCGAGGCTTGTCATAAATCCCATAAGATGAAAATAAGATAAGGATTATCTTTGCCAAGATTAGGACTTGTCCTAAAATCATGAGATGAAATTTGGACAAGCCTTTCTTAAAAATTCTAGATGAATTTTTCTTGATCTAACTGGATCGAGTTCTGGCTTGATCAAGGCTTGTTCTGACTTGATTAGGACTTGACATAAATCCATTGGATGGGACTTGAAAATATTTTATCCTAAATCCCATAAGATGGGAATATGATAAGGGTTAAATGTTGACCCAGTCATGCATGAATTAAAGGATTGGTGCATGCCCCCTGGGAATTCTCTTAGGGCATGCCCCCTCTTGGGATTTACATGAGGAAGAGAGGGCCACATCCCCTTTTGGATGTGCACCCTATATGGATAAGGGAAGGTGCCCATTCAAATCAGTTTTGACTGATCAAAGCATTTGAATTTGATTCAAATGTCTAAGGAGATAAGAGTTTGGGCCATCTACTCACCTTATCCTTTATTCCATGCCATATTTCTAAGTTTTGTGTGACAAAATATAGAAAAAATATGGTGTGGGGTGTGGAGATCAATGAAGAGTCTTTTTGTATGTTAAACTTTGACCAATTCAAAGTTATATGTGAAGGGACTCTATAGTAGGTCTATAAATAAGATCCTATGCAAACTATTTGTACATGAAAAATGATCTACGGTGAAGCCCTACCAAAATATTTATCTCCATGCCTCCCTCATCTGATCCTCTTTCTCTTATCCATGCTTAAGAGTTGGGCAAAACCTGTAAGTAAGGATCAAGTTTCATTGGCGTGAAGATCAGCGAGAGACGATGGTATTCATGAGATGAACATGCAGGCTTCAAAGTTTGATTTGAAGGCTCTATGGGAAGACACTAGATCTGATCTTTAGAGATTAGATCCAGAAGGAGATTTCTAGATCTGATCTGAGTGGATATCGGTAGAGACCGAGCGCATGCGCGGATCAATCATCAGATCATTACAATGGATAAATGGTTTACTTGATTAGGTGATATTAGATATCACTATTTTTATTTTTATTTTTATTTATAAATTTTAGATCAATCTAATTAGATCTGAAAACTCTTAGATCTTATCAGATGATAAAAAAAATTTAAAATTTTTCCACTATAAATTTGATCCGATCAGATTCATCCTGCGGTAGAAAAATCTGATTTTTCGTTCAACTGGTATTAGAGCCAAGTTGCTGCTTCTCGATCTACTTTTAGATTGATCTAAAATTATTATTTATAATCTAATTTTTTAATTTTTAGATGTTACATGAGATGTAATTAGATCTAAAATTAAAAATTATATATTTTAAAATTATATATTTGATATATACAATGTATATTCTAGTCTAGATCTGTAGTTCTATATCATGGTAGTCATTCAAATATGTTTTAGATTAGATTTAATTTAATTTTTATAATTTGATCATTTAAATTTTAGATATTATATTTGATGTAATCAAATCTAAAACATAAGATCTAATTTAAAATTTTGATATATATGATATAGGCAGTGCACATCTAGACTAGATCTATAGTTTAATGTCATAGTTTAGCTAAAATTTTTTATAAAATATTTATTTAATTTTTTATAGATAATATGATTTAATTAGTTAAATTTTAGATATTATATGTGATATAATTAGATCTAAAAGCATGAGATGCATTTAAAATTTCATGTGTATGACATATGCAATGCATGTCTAGATCAGTTCCATAAATTTATGCCATGAGTAGTCTAGATTAAAAATTTTTATGATGAGATCATTTAAAATTTTATTTTTAGGTATTATATAAGATATAATTAGATCTAAAATATAAATTTAAATGATAAATTTGATATATGAGATGTATGCAAAACATGTATAGATTAGATCTTAAATCATATAATAGTTATATGCTTTAGATCTAATAGTTTTATAGTATAGTTTATATTTCTAATTAGGACATTCCCCTTGGCTGTCCAGTCATAAGAGTAAGAAGGATTTAAAGATCCTCTCTTTTCATTTGATGTGATGCTCTTATGGTGTGTAGGGGTACTGCATGTTTATCCTTAGTCAGAAATCAAAATTTATTTTTCTACAAAATTCTAAATCTTGAGATCCTAAAATTTTTGATATATATTTTATTTTTGAACTCTTAGATTTAATTAAGAATTAAGTTTATAAAATTAATTAGATCTAAAAATTATAAATTTTTAGATCTAAGACACCTTCATAAATCATGGGTTCAGATGTGGGTAGCTCAATTAGGTCTAGCAGTTAATCAAATCGAATCAAGAGTTGGTTAGGTGGGATCAAGAGTACTTAGATTTAATCAGTCTAATAGGATTAAGTTTGGATCAAGATTGACTCACAGTCAAATATGGTTGATCAAGTTAAAACCTAATTTGGCTCCATGGTTCGAGTCTGAATTATAAGCTAACTCGATCAGTTCTGATCAGATAAGTCGGTGTCTAAGGTAAGTATGACAGATATGATCAGTGGTCTTTAATTGGAAGCTACTTAACTTGAATGCATTTACGATGAGTTAATGACATATTTCTTCCACTAATCTCACTTATCTGGTCGATTGGATCGACTCAGTTTTGGTTTGAGATGGCTAACAATTCGAGCTAATCCATACTGCTAGGTTAGTCATAAATGTTATGACTAGTTGAGTCTAAGAGATCAAATCAAATCTTCTTAAGAAAATATTAAGTCCTAGATCTTTCACCATTATAGATGCATGGGCCCTTCTTGGAGTTGATTATTCTCGGTTGATTATAGTGGTTTAGTTGCATCGAAAAGATGCAATCATGTCTATTAGGCATTGGATGCTATGGGTTGGAGGATAGATTGGGCTCAATATTTTAGATACGATGAGTGATCCAATCAAAAATTTAATTCATGCAAATTATGGGTTTGACTTAACTTAGGAGTGGAGCAATATTCTGGATATGGTGAGCTTAATAAATTAGAGATCAGGTTTGGATGCACCATGTTAAAAAAAATATTGGATAAGAGTTGTCCACTCATCGGTTGATCCATCATCAATAACTATTAGGTGAGATGGTAAGCCAGTCGATGGGACCACACCATCCACTAGAAATCAATAATCACAAAGATTTTTGCATCTCTACCTAGAAAGTATAGAGATCTGAGAAAATAATAAAGCCTAATTTATTTAAAAATAAATTTTTTAAATAAATTAGTCAAGTTAAATTATAAATCTAACTAGAAATTTTGATTCTCTATAAAAAAAATATCTGTATCAAACCCCCTAGCCCGAATCCTAGATACCCACAAGTTGACTAGACTAATTTACAAGAATTGGCTAAAGAACTTCAAAATTATTTTGGATTTGAAAAAGCTGATCTATATATTGGACCAGGACCAACCCTACTTTACCAGCATGTTTGATTGCAGATCAGAGAGTGTCTCATGAAAAATAGTCGGATAATAACAAAAAGGTTAGGTACTACATATTGGGCTCAATGTCAGATGAGTTACAGTGCCAACATGAAGACATTAGGACTGCTCGCCAAATATTAGCACACCTACAAGAGTTGTTTAGTGATCAGAGTCGTGCAATGCATTACAAGTCTCCAGGAGACTATTTAAGATGCAGATGCATGATGGACAGTCGGTCCAAGATCATTACTTGACGATAATCAAGGATCTAGAAGAGCTTGAGAAGCTCGGTGTTTTGATGGATAAGGATTTGCAAATTGATGTGATCCTACAGTCTTTGAGTGATTTGTATGGACAATTCATCATTAACTTTCATATGAATAAGCTCTAGTGCACCTTAGCTGAGTTAATGAATAGCTGGTTACAGCTAGCAGACTTTGAAGGGTTCAAAGGGCTCATTCTTGCTATGGAGCAGACTTCTTCTAAGAGAAAGTTTTTTGGAAAGAAGAAGTAGGCGAAGAAGTAGAAAATAGAAAGAAAAAGAAGGGCAATCGAAGAAGAAGACCATTGAGAAGAAAAAATATTTTTCCTACAATTTTAATGGTCATTGAAAGCGGAACTGCCCTGTATACCTGACTAGCCTAAAGAACAAGAAGAAATGAGGACCAAAATAGTCTAGAGATAGTATTAATGAAAGGTACCTATGACACCTTAGGTGGGTCATATAGTTGAAGATAGGATTAACAAATTGGAAAAATTCAAACTAATGGATCTGTTGACTTTCAAGTCATATCCGATTTATGAATCATGCCTTCAAGATAAAATGATCAAGCTTTTCTTTGTAGGACATAGGAACAAGGCCATGGACCTACTTGCCTTGGTACATACAGATGTGTGCGGTCCATTCGGTATGCTGGCTAGAGGCAACTTTGTCTACTTTATTATCTTTATCGATAATCTATCTCGGTACGGGTATGTGCACTTGATGCGACACAAGTCTGAAGTCTTTGAAAAGTTTGAGAAGTTCAGACACGAAGTAGAAAATAAAATTGAAAAGTCTATTAAGATTCTTCGATCAGATCGAGAAGATGAATATCTTAGTCAAAAAATTTTAGACTATCTCAAGAATAATAGTATAATCTCACTGTGGACTCCACCTAGAATGCCTCAACTCAATAAGATTTTAGAATAGAGAAATCGGATCTTATTAGATATGGTTCGATCCATGATGAGCTTTACGGACTTTCTTGAGTTTTTTTAGGGATATAGTTTAATGACAGCTATCTAATTACTAAATAGGGTTCCATCTAAAATTATTCCTACCACAGTATATGAGATATGACATGGTAAGAAGCCAAGTTTGAGTCATCTCAAAATTTGGATTATCCAATGGTGGATAAGTTAGAGTCTAGGTCCCTTAGAGCTCAGTTTATTGGATATCTTAAAGAGTCATTAGGATATTATTCCTATCTTCTGAAAGGCCATAATATAATTGTAAGTCGATACATCATTTTTCTTGAAAAGTAGTTTATTCAAGATAGTGGCATCGAAAGATAGATTAGGCTCAAGGAGAAAGTCTCCAAAGAGCAACGAGTTAAGAAACCTAAGGAACCTAGTTAGTCTGAGCCGATCCACAACTCACTACCTCCTCCACCTCGTAGGTCAAATAGAATTTTTCATCTTTCTAAAGGTACATAGATACTATTTCAGAGGATGTAGAAAAAATGTTCCTCACAAAAATGGGATTCATGGTGATGATCCTAGAACCTATGATGATGCAATATTAGATATCAATTCCAAGAATTGGTTAGAGCAATGAAGTCAAAGATTGACTTGATGTGCTCGAACCAAATCTGGATCTTGGTAGATCCATCTGAAGGTATAGTATCTATTAGATATAAATGAATCTTCAAGAGAAAGATAGATGTAGATAGAAATGTAGAGATATTCAAATTTAGGCTAATGGTGAAAGGATATCAGGATCTCTTCTCGTCAGTGGCCATCCATCTGTACATTGCTTGCCATTGTAATATATTTTAATTAGGAAATATGACAGATAGATGTGATAATGGAGTTCATAAATAGATATCTTAAGGAAGATATTTATGGAACAGCCTTTTATTTTCACATCCAGTGATGGTGATCACAAAGGTCTGCAAGCTGTAAAGGTCCATCTATGGACTTAAGCAAACATCTCAAAGTTGGAATGCTTGATGTAATTAAATTATTTAGTTTCATCAAGAATGAGAAGAAATTAAGTGTGTTTAAGAAGGTTAGTGGGAGCGTTGTTGTCTTTCTCGTATTGTATGTAGATGACATCCTCCTGATTGAAAATAATATTTTCATATCGACATAGATCAAAGTATGGTTATCCAAGAAATTTTCTCTAAAAGATCTAAATAAGGCATCCTTCATTTTAGATCTATAGGGATAGACTGAAGAGGATGCTACGACTCTCACATAGAGAAAATGCTGAAGAGTGTCAGCATGGTGAACTCTAGGTCCAAGGGTATGCAGACTCAGACTTTATATCTGATATAGATGATCGAAAGTTGACATCTAGAAGTTTGTTTCCGTGTAATGGTGGTACTATAAGTTGAAAGAATTTTAAAAAGATGATTCCACCTCATCCATGATTATCTTGAGAAGAAACACGTTGAGGTTAAGAGAGTCGGCTCCGCAGACTATGTAGTTGATCCACTGATGAAGCCTTTAGGCCCGTAGAAGATCCAAGACCATGTTAAGAAGATGAGATTTAGATTTGTTGCCAATTAGCTTTAGATCAAGTGAGAGTTTATTAGATGTATACCCTAGAAGCCAGATTGGTCGATACTTGTTAAATACTTTCTAGGAGCATTTTCATAATTTTGACTTAAAATTAATTAAAAGGTCATTTATTCTATCACATTGTGTATTAAAGTATCTATGATACATTCATTGGGTTAATAGACATGATAACACATATTCTCAAGAGTTGAGAATTAAGGCATGAGTTATCATAATTAACTCATAAACTACTTTTGATCGTAGGATCATCATAAGAATGATGATCAATCTAAAAGATCAGTATACGATCACTTTCTTAGGATAGATAAGTCTTGAGTATACAGTATGGAGACATCGGAGTGAGAGTATAGATATTTATTGAGAACAAGGGTACTAAGCGTGACCATCTCGAGCAGTCATAAGGGAGTCTATCTTCTCATCGATGACTAGCTCAATGTTACAGTGTGTGTCTGATTCTTTGACCTGAGGTGCATCGACAGTTCACCTTGAGGGTGTTATAGTTTGACTACACCATAACTTGATCTCCTAGCCATTCAAAATTCTGAGGTGTATGTTGGCTATAGCATGTTCATTATAGAAATTGGATCGCATCAAGATAAAATCTATCAATCTCGGTAGAGGAGTGATCCTCTGATGATCATGAGATCGAGTCTTAAAATCCATGGCCATGGTAGTGTGAAATAATAGAAAAAAGTTTCTATTAAGGTTTCACATCATACTCGAATTAAATGATTCATTCATATGACGGGTGTTGGGTTTGATGAGTTTACCTTAACCCTAATCTCGTCGGGACTTATAATAGAAGAATCCAATCATATAGGTAGCTGCATCGAGAGGTTTGCTTTTTAGTTTTGATGGGTTGCCACCATATACTGTTAAGTGTCATCGATGGATTTTGGGATCAATTAGAATTATCTTGATGATTGATAATTCTAATTGGATAAATTAGAAGAGTTTTGGTCTATCGAAAGATGTTTCGATGATATCGATGATGGAGATCAGGACATATTTCATTATCATATAGAACTGAATCTAACTAGATCACACAAATAAGAGTTTGGATTTGGATGTCATTAATTGGGCTAATCCAGTTCGATTGATTTGGATTAGATCGAATTAGGTTTAAGAGAATCATGCTAGCATACGATTGAACCTAATATTCTCCTTCTGCCATCTTTATGATTCATCTCGACTGAGCCAAATTGGATTTGGCTCATTCAAAAGCTTTGTATGGCTCTGTCATAGTTTGACTAGAACTTATTCAGGTTAGAAAAGTCTTGTCCTAACCTGATCTAGGCTTGTCCTAATCCATTGGATGGAAATAGGATAAGATCAGCTAATTTCTGAAACTATTTGGACAAGATTTATTCGAAAACCCTATAGAAATTTATCTCAATCTGACTAGACTTTGTCCTAGCCTGATCGAGGCTTGTTCTAAATCTCATAAGATAGAAATAAGATAAGGATTATCTTTGCCAGATTAGGGCTTGTCCTAAAATCATGAGATGAAATTTGGACAAGCCTCTATCGAAAATTCTAGATGAAATTTTCTTGGTCTGATTGGACTGAGTCCTAACCTGATCAAGGCTTGCTCTAACTTGATTAGGACTTGACATAAATCTATTAAATGAGATTTGAAAAGATTTTGTCCTAAATCTCATAAGATGGGAACAGGACAAGGGTCAAATATTAACCCGATCATGCACGAATTAAAGGATTGGTGTGCACCCCCTTGGGATTTATGTGAGGAAGAGAGGGCCACGTCCCCTCTTGGACGTGCACCCCACATGGATAAGAGAAGATGCCCATTCAAATCAATTTTGATTGGTCAAAGCATTTGAATTTGATTCAAATATCTAGGAAGATAAGAGTTTGCACCATCTACTCACCTTATCCTTTGTACCACACCATTTTTTGAGTTTTGTGTGATAAAATATAGAAAAAATTTGGTGTGGGGCATGGAGATCAGTGAAGAGTCCTTCTGTATGTTAAACTTTGACCTGTTCAAAGTTATATGCGAAGGGACTCTATAGTAGGTCTATAAGTAAGATCCCGTGCAAACTATTTGTACATGAAAAATGATCTACGGTGAAGCCCTACCAAAATATTTATCTCCATGCCTCCCTTATCTAATCCTCTCCCTCTTATTCACATCCAAGAGTTGGGCAAAACTTGCGAGCAAGGATCAAATTTCGTTGGTGTGAAGATCAATAAGAGACGACGATGTTCATGAGATGAACGCACAACCTTCAAAGTTTGATTTGAAGGCTCTACGAAAAGACACCAGATCTGATCTTTGGAGATTAGATCCAAAAGAAGGAGACTTTCATATCTAACTCGAGTGGATATCGATAGAGGTTGGATGCGTGTGCAGCTTAATCAAAACCTCAGATCAATCATCAGATTATCACAATGGATAAATTATTTATCCGATCAGATGATATTAGATATTACTATTTTTATTTTTATTCTTATTTATAAATTTTAGATCAATCTAATTAGATCTGATAAATTTTAAATCAATCTAATTAGATCTGAGAACTTCAGATCTGATTGGATGATAAAAAAATTTAAAATTATTTTGTTGTAAATCTGATTCGATCAGATGCATCTTGCGGTCAAAAAATCTAATTTTTTCTTCATTATTCATGTTTACAGCCTCCCACCATGGATGTATATGAAAAAATTCTTTGTTTTCATGGTAGTGCTTATCCCTGGACCGATGGAGGTAGATAATGACATTGATGTTTATTTGCAATCTCTTATTACCAAGGTGAAATAATTATAGAGCATTCAAGATATTCCAACTTTTGATGCTTTGATGAATGAGTTATTTTTCATGCACGCAGTGTTTCTATGGATAATAAATAACTTTCTAGCTTATGTCTTAATATTGGATTGGAGCACGAAAGATGAGTTAGCATGTTCGATTTATAGAAAAAATATCTAGTCTAAAAGGCTGACACATTGAAGGAGCTTTAGCTTTATAGGACATCGATATTTCTTTCTTCGAAATCATTCATATAGAAAGGATGCATGCTCTTTCGATGGCACTATTGAAAAAGAGTTGCCTAGCCAGATATCTGAGAGTGAGATGTTAAGAGAGTTGGATGGTCTCAGTATTAGATTTAAAAAAGATGATATGATTGATGGTAAGAAGAGAAAGCATCGATCAAAGGTAGATGACACATCCTTTGATTGGAGGAAAAAATGCATCTTCTTTGACTTGTCATATTGGGAGACAAAGTTATTGCGCCATTACTTGGATATAATACACATTGAAAAAAATGTGTGTGAGCTTCTATTGGCAACAACTTGAACCTCAAGGATAAGACCAAGGATGACTTGAATTTTCAATTTGACTTAAAAGAATGGGATATTAGAAGATCACTTCATCCGAAGCCAGTATAGGGAGAACAGTGAAGGCTCTTTCATGCATGTTATATTATGAATGCCTTTGAATGGTCCATATTTTTTCATATGTTGGAGAACGTAAGGATCCCAGATGGGTACTTAAGCAATATATTAAAGCATGTGAATAGTAAGGATATCAAATTTGGAAGATTGAAGACTCATGATTATCATATATTGATTCAAAAATTGATCCCAATAACTATTCATCACTGTTGTCAAAAAATATCAAAATGACTATTATTCATCTTTGTAACCTTTATAAAGATATTTGTATGAAAAGATTGCTTAAGAAAGATGTAAAAAGAAGAAGAAAATAATGGTGACTATATTATTTGATCTGGAGAAGATATTTTTACCATTATTTTTCATAGTTATGATGCATCTCACTATGCACCTTACGAAAAAAATTATACTTGGAGGCTCAGTATTCTGTCGATGGACGTATCCTACCAAGAGAAATATTCAAACACTAAAATCTTATGTAAAGAATATGAATCGCCTGGAGGAATCTATAGCAGAAGGTTATTTAGGATAATAATGTATGGATTTTTATACCATATACTTAAATAAGCTCAAGACACGTTATAACCAGCCAATGAGGAATCAAGATGATCAGTATAAGTCAATTGAGCCTGCATTTGAGTTCATTCCATAGCTAGATAGACTTCTCACTTCATACCATCTTACTGATTTGAGCATTGAGGAAAGAAATAAGACACACTACTATATGCTCTTTAATTATGGTATTATTGAGCTGTACATAAGGTGAGTCACTCAGTCTTATTTATTTTATAATACTTAGAAAAAAATATTCTATTATACATAAATTTATTCTTTGTGCATGCAGTAGACATAAGGAGGTCATAAGAGTAAAATACGATGCTCTAAGTATGCAGGAGAAAGAAAAATACACAGCAAAGAATTTTTTTAGTGATTCAAAGATCATATAAGTAAGTACATATTCTTGTCTTGTGCATCTTATTTGAACATATTTAATAGTTATATGTCATCTCCTTAGGTGTAGAGATTACCGATCGATGATATGAGCCCTGAAGTGCATGCTCTTTCAATGAGATCTAATCACATAATGCATGAGTATAAATAGCTCGTCATTAATGGCTACAAGTTTAATATTCATAGCCGATCTATAAATATGATAATACAAAATAGTGGCATGTATTAAGTGCCACCATTGGGTGTTATGCTAGCTCAAGAAATTCATATTCTCGTACGGAGGATCTGAACTATTATGGGATGGTAGAAAAGATAATCATCTTGGACTACTATTCTGAAGGAAGGATTGTATTGATGAAATATGATTGGTTTGACATCTTATCTCAGTCAGGGATGAAGATTGATAAGTATGATTTTATTCTCGTCAATATGAAATGCCATCTCCGCATTGAAGAACCATATATACTTATCTTTCAAGCTAGTTAAGTCTTCTACAGTAGTGATTCCTTGGAGCCCTAATAGAATATTATTGTGAGGATGGTGCCCAGGCATATAATTAATGATACCAAGGTTGATGATGATATTGGACCATATATATAAAGTGCTCATCTAGGACAAAACTTATCAGGTGTTGTCGAGATTCTAGATACATGTGTCAGGAGCGATGGTGATGTCCATATTATAGATGCCACTAGGCAATGAGTTCAACATTCTGGTATAGATGTTAGAGTCTATTTATTGATGCTCTACTAATGTTAATGTTCAACATGTTATATTGATTAATATTCATTAATATTATAGGTCACGATAGCACCAAAATGCTATCTAACTTTCACCCCCATCCCTCGATGAGCTATGCAGAGCTCCGCATCTGAGTCGTAGCCAGAGCATACTCCATGCACCTCTGCATTGGTTACCCAAGCACCATTGGAATCTACTTCTCTACCAGCATCAACTCCTCCACCAGTATCTGAGCCTCCACCATCAACCACATCTCCGGCATATGCTTCATCCATCAATGAGTTTCCACTAGCATCCACGTTGCATGATCCATGACCAGTGAGAGTAGATTTTCATTATATTATTTATTTATTTATATAATTATTATATACTCTTATATATTTATATTATATATTTTCATTGTAGATGCATCATCTAGTAGGATATTTTATGGTTCCACATGCATGCCGCACATATGAAACTACCAACATTAGGTCATGATAAAGTACGATCAGGAAGGAAGGCCAGTCGGGATGACCGCATAGGAGATGTATTCTTTTTTCGAAGTGCTTGTGAGGTGCTTTGCTGTTATTCTTATTATACCCATAGACTGTTGAGTGATGGACGCTATCAGGGACTAGGTGTGGGAGGAGATTTAGATAAGTGTATCTTAATTTTTATGTATTTGATATGTTTACACTATATTTAATTAGAATAATTTAGTAATTGACTTCTGATAATTTTGTACAGAGGATGTACGACTTTTCAAATTATAGGAGGACTCAAGATGCCCGATTATAAAAGATTGGAGAGCTGTACCGAAACTACAAGATCAGGCTCCACAGAGAGTGACTCGAGCACCAACGGGATACTCCAGAGAAGTTTGTTTCTTGGATTCAGGATTGTCTTCCAAGTCAGTAGAAGGGGATGGTTAGGCATTGGAGGAGCCAGGAGTTTCAGATTTAATTTTTAATTTTTAAATTTTTTAATACACTAATAATTATATTTGAATATTTTTTAAATACTTACTTTTTAAGTACTTATGATTTAAATACATTTTAGACAACCTCCCATCAGAACCAAGAGAATCAGGTCACTCAAAAGTACATGCACACTCTTGGTCGTGAGTCTATAGCCGATCGTGTGTATAGAGAAGTAATAAATTCTGAATCTTAGTTTATAAATTAAATTAATATTTTTTTATATATTTTTAATAAGTTAATTGATTGTTATAGCTGACGAGAGAGGGGGTGATGCCCACTCATAATGCCATCTTTTGATTTAGTCGTACGGACAAGAAGGATAGGCTAATGAATGCCGTGATTGAATAATTTTTTATAAATAATAAATAGATTAGTATGATCAGTATTATAGCATTTCTTATAAAATTTTATTTAAATTTATAATTATAGGAGTAGTTAGACGTGCTCACGAGTGAGGGCCTGAATACCTATGGCCCCCATGATTATCTATCTCAGGTTTTCAGGCTTGAGCACTCTAGGAGGATCCGATGCAGACCCAAACATGCATCGATGAGCTACTGGTCTGAGACAAGCATCCCTTCACATGCTTTCAAGATTGTCAATCGGGAGCAGCTTAAGGAGGCATTGGTGCAGGCAGCTCAGGCTATGAAGCAGGCTGCTCAAGATGAGGAGCGCACATCTCAACTACAAAGCATTGTTATCGCTATGGTGATGATGTTCTCCATATGTTTTCGAGCTGATTTCATGGGCATTCAGGATATGTTGGCCAGTGCTTCAGTTCTAGCTCTAACTTTAGTTCATGCTCCATCTCTTCCCAGTGATGATGACTAAGATTTAGATTTAGCAAACTTTTGATATATTTTTTTTAAAAATATTATAATAAATTTTATTTAGTAATAATATTTGAGTATTTCAGATATATCTTATGTTATTTTAGATATATTCTTATGTTACATATTGAACTATATTTATTAGGTAAAAATATTAAAAATTAAAAAAATTATATTTTTTAATTATTATTTAAAATTTATGGCAGTAGTTGCAACCGCTGTCGTAGATCGTGTGTTAACCTTTAGCAATGGTTATAAAATCACTATATTAGATCTATAATAGTAGTTGTACAATCATAGTCATAGATGATCTACAGCAGTGGTTATGCAATCGTGGCTATAAATGCTATCGTAGTGGTTTAGCAACTGCTGCTATAATAGGTATTATAGCGGTTAATGAACTGCTACTAAGTAGTGGTTGATTAATTGCTGCTATATACCATTAAAATAGTTCAACCTATTGCAGCGGTTATTAAACCGCTGCTATACCAACCTACTATATGAAGAAAAATCCTGATTTTCTGGATCAGATTCATTCAGATCTGATCGGATTAAGAGATATATTTCAAAAATTTTTCTCTTTGATTTAGATTAGATCTAAAATATTTTAGATCTGATTCTTATTATTCTAATAATAAAAATAAAATATAGATAAATTAAATCAAATTTAATTTACCTTGATGTGGGTAATCCTATTACTCATTGATGATCCTATAAGTAGCGAAAGGTTCTGGATCTAGCCACATAAGTGCCTAGTCTCTACCAATATTCACTTAGGCTGAATTTGGAGATCCTTTTTTTCTCTATCATGTCTCCAAAAATTAGATCTGGATCTGATCTAAAGGATCTTCAAAACACCTTTCGAAGATCAGCAGTTGTCCTTTGCAGCAGCGCAGCCTTCTAACTTTCTGTCGCCTTTCTCTCATCTGGATTACACCAACTAAGGTCCCAAACAACTTTGGGCGTGGAGAGGAGAGGGAGAAGGTGGGCTTGGCATGGAGGAGGAGGAGGAGAGAGGCAGCCTTGGGCGTGGGGATTTTCTTAGATCTTCTTGAGTTGGGCGTAGGGTCTTATTTATAGACTATTTGTGATCCAACTCCTCTTCTTTCTAACCAATCACAATCCTTTGTGAAATCAGATCTAAATCTGATTGGTGGGAATAGAGTCCCTTGGATTCTTCCTTAGATGGTGCCTAAGACTAATCAAACTTGGTTCTTAGGAGGAGTCTAATTAGAATCCAAAAAAGAGATGGAGTCCCTATCCAACAGGGACTCTTGGATGCCTCCTGCTTGGGCACACGCTAAGGGTGGCATGCGCCCTCCTCCTTGCTAGATTCTGGCAGGGGGACAAGCCTCCACCAGCTCTCCAATAGGTACATGACACGTGGATAGAAGTCAAAGTGTCAATGGTCAACATTTGACCAGTCAAAGGTCAACTTTTGACCAAAATCAAAGGATGAAAAATGGTAGGTGACCAAAAATGGCAGGTATTGTCTTACAAAATAAGACAACTCTTTTTTTACTTAGACAAGCTTCAATCAAACCAAGTGAAGGCCTCTGATCGAGCATAAACTCTTTTGGCTCAGTCAGGACAACTATTTATGATAGTAAAAGAAGAATGTTAGGTTCAATCGAGTGCTAGCATAATTTTCTTGAACCTAATTGAATCTCATTCAGATCAATTGAACTGGATCAATTCAATTGATGATCATCAGATTCAAACCCTTGTTTGTATGATTCAGATAGGTTCAGTTCTGTATGATAATGGGATATGTCATGATCTCTATCATCGACATCATCGAAACTCCTTTCGATGGATCAGAACTCTTCTGATTCGAACAGCTAGAATGATCGATCATCTAAATCATTCTAATTGCTCTCCAAAATCCACCAGTGACACCTAGCAGTATATGGTGGCAACCCATCAGAGCTGAATGCGAACCTCTTGGTGCAGCTACCTGTGTGATTAAGTTCTTCTATCTTGAGCCCCGATCAGATTAGGGTTAAGGTGAACTCGTCAAACCCTAGTTTCTATCATATGATGTAATCAATTCGATTCGAGTTCGATGTGAAAATCTAAATAGAAACTCTTTCTATTATTTCACTCTACCATGGCCATGGGCTTCTGGACTTGATTCTCATGATCATCATAGGGCTGCTCCTCTACCACCGAGGTAGATAGATTCCATCTTGATGCAATCCAGTTCCTACAATGAACATGCTATAGCCAACATACACCTCAGGGTTCCATATGGCTAGGAGACTGAGTAATGGTGTAGTCAAACTATAACACCCTCAAGGTGAACTATCGATGCACCTCAGGTCAAAGAACCAGACACACCACTACAGCATCGAGTCAGTCATTGACGAGAAGGTAGACTTCCTAATGACTACTCGAGGTGGTCACGCTCAGTGCCCTCATTCTCTAACGAGTACCTGTACTCTCACTTCGATGTCTCCACACCGTAGACTCAAGACTCATCTACTAAAGAGAAGCGATTGTACACCAACCTTTCGGATCAATCACCATCCTCGTGATGATCCTATGGTCGGAGCATTTTATGAGTTAATAATGATTATTCATGTCTTAAATTTTTAACTCTTGAAAATATGAATTATCATTACCATTAACTCAAAGGATGTATCACAGACACTAAATACACATATGTGATAGAAAATAACCCATTTTATTGATTTATAGTCAAAATTATAATTTTGCCCCTAGAAGTGTATTACAAGTGTCAGCCAATTCTGGCTTCTAGGGCACATATATCTAACAATCTCCCACTTGTCCTAAAGCCAATTGGCTACAAGTCTAAGTCCCATCTTCTCAAGGTGGGCTTCGATCTTCTGCTGGCCCAACGGCTTTGTAAGTGGGTCTGCCACATTATCTATGGAGTCGACTCTCTTGACCTCGACGTAATCCCTTCTCGAGGTAATCGCGGATGAGGTGGTATCGCCGCTCAATGTGCTTGGATTTTTGGTGAGACCTTGGCTCCTTAGCAAGGGCTATGGCGCCATTGTTGTCACAGTATAGAGGAATGGCATCTGATGGCATTACTTCGATTTCTGCAGCAAACTTTTTGTACCAGAATGCTTCCTTTGCAGCCTCTGATGCAGCGATATATTCTGCGTCCATGGTGAAATCTACTATCATGGTTTGCTTAAAACTCTTCCAGCTAACAGCACCACCATTGCACACAAACAAACTCCCAGATGTCGACTTTCGATCATCTATATTGGACATGAAATCTGAGTCTGTGTATCCCTGGACTTGGAGTTCTCCGTTACCAAAGACCAACATCATATCCTTAGTTCTTCTTAAGTACTTAAGGATACATTTCACAGAAGTCCAGTGTTCTTCACCTAGGATTTGACTGATATCTGCTTGTGACACTCACAGCATGGGCTATATCAGGTCGTGTACATAGCATGGCATACATGAGGCTCCCTATTGCAGAAGCATAAGGGATCTTGCTCATGCATTCTATTTCCTCAGGTGTGCTAGGGCACATCTTCTTGGAAAGATGAATACCATGTCTGAAGGGTATTAATCCCCTCTTAGAGTTTTTCCATACTAAACCTCTTTAGTACTTTCTCTATGTACATCTTCTGTGAAAGTCCTAGCATCCTATTCGGTCTATCCCTATAGACCTTAATTCCTAGAATAAAGGATGCTTCACCTAGGTCTTTCATGGAGAATTCCTTGGACAACCATATTTTGACTATCGTTAACATGGGAATATCATTCCCAATAAGGAGGATGTCATCCACGTACAATACGAGGAAGACAACAATGCTCCCACTGACCCTTTTTGAAGACATACGGTTCCTCTTCATTTTTGATGAAACCAAATATTTTGATCACATCATTAAAATGAGTGTTCCAGCTCCGAGATGCTTGCTTAAGTCCATATATGGATCCTTTGCAGCTTGCAAACCTTATGATCAGTATCACTGGATGTGAAACCTAGCGGCTGTTCCATATAGATATCTTCCTCAAGATATCCATTTAAGAATGCTATTTTCACATCCATTTGCCATATTTCATAATCGAAATAGGCTGCAACGGCAAGCAATGTGCGGATGGATTTTAGCATAGCCACTAGAGAAAAGGTATCCTGATAGTCAATGCCTTCGTTGACTATAACCTTTTGCCACTAGTCTAGCCTTGAATGTCTCCACATTTCCATCTGCACCAATCTTTCTCTTGAAGATCCATTTACACCCAATAGGTACTATACCTTCTGGTGGATCTACCAAGGTCCAGACTTGGTTTGAATGCATCGAGTCAATTTTTGATTGCATTGCCTCTAGCCATTTCTCGGAGTCAATATCTGATATCGTCCTCGTTGTAGGTTTTGGGATCATCACCATGAGCACCATTACCTACGAGGAACATTTTCTCTACTTTCTCTGAAATAATACCTAAGTATCTTTCAGGGGGATGGGAAACTCTTTTCGATCTATGAGGTGGAGGAGGTAGTATTCTTATTGGTTCAACCTGATTTGATTTCAATTGGTTCTTAGCTTGTTGTACTTTTTAGGATAACCTATGAATCGAGCTCTAAAGGACCTAAACTCTAACTTATCCACTTATTGTCTTTTGACATGAGCCGGACAACCCCAAATTCTAAGATGACTCAGACTTGGTTTCTTACCGTGCCATATCTCATACGGTGTGGTAGGAACGATTTTAGAGGGAACCCTATTCAGTAGATAAATTGAAGTTAACAATGAGTGTCCCCAAAGAAAATCAGAAAGGTCTGTGAAACTCATCATGATCAAACCATATCCAATAGAGTCCAATTTCTTCATTCTGAAATTCCATTGAGTTGAGGTGTTCCTGGTGGAGTCCATTGAGAGACTATGCCATTTTTCTTGAGATAGTCTAGGAATTCCTGGCTAAGGTATTCACCTCCTCGATCTGATCGAAGAACCTTAATGGGTTTTTGAGTTTATTTTTCTACTTCATGTCTGAATTCTTTGAACTTTTCAAAAGCTTCAGACTTATGTCTCATAAGATACACATACCCATACCTAGACAGATCATCGATAAAGATAATGAAGTAAACAAAATTGTCTCTAGCCGGCACATCAAATGGGCCACACACATCAGTATGTACTAGGGCAAGGAGATCTATGGCCCTTTCCTCATATCCTACAAAAGAAAGTTTAGTCATTTTGCCTTGAAGATAAGATTCACAAGTTGGATATGACTTGAAAGTCAATGGACTCAATAGCCCATTTTTCTTCAATTTGTTGATCCTATCTTCTGCTATATGACCTAATCTTAGGTGCCATAGATACCTGTCATTTGGACTATCCCTAGGTCGTTTGGCATTCACGTTTTGCTCGATAGTTAGAATAGATACATCAATATGTAGCTGATAAAGACCGTTAATAAGAAAACCATTTGTAATTTTATTTCTTTCATAAAGAATGTTATAATGGTCCTTAAAAAAGGTAATCACATAGCCTTCTAGTGCTAAGCATGAAACAAAAATCAAATTTCTGCTAGCTGTAGACACATAATAACAGTCTTTCAAAACTAAGTCTAAATCAGATGGTAATCGAAGAAGGTATGTTTCTACGGCTATTGTAGCAACTCTTACTCCATTACCGATGTGTAGGATCATGTCTCCATCTCTCAGCCTCCTGCTATCCTCAAGACCCTATATGAAAGTGCACAGATGAGCACTAGAACCAAAGTCAAGCATCCAACTGGATGCAGAAGAAATCATAAGGTTAGACTCAATAACGAGCATACCTCCAGAAGGACCTTCCTTCTTATTCTTCAGGGTGGCCAGGTAAGTAGGGCAGTTCCGCTTCTAATGGCCATCGTTGTTGCAATGAAAATACTTTTCTTTGACATCGATCTTCTTCTTCGATTCTGTCTTCTTCTTTGCTCCTTTCATCTTCTGCTTTTTGCAGACTTCTTTTTCTTTCCATAAGACTTTCTTTTGAAAGATGTCCGTTCCATAGCAAGAACTGAGCCTTTAGAATCTTTCATAGAAAGCTCAGCAGTGACCAGCATATTCATTAATTCGGCCAAAAAATTTTGAAGTTTATGCATGTGGTAATTCATGATGAATTATCCATATGCATCGGTCAAGGATTGCAGAATAACATCGTTCTGCAGATCCAAGTCTAACTTCACATCAAACTTCTCAAGCTCTTCCAAGTCTTCGATCATCATCAGACAATGATCTTGGACTGACTGTCCATCATGCATCTTAGCCTTAAAAAGTTATTTCATGACTTGATACTTGGCTGCACGACTTTGTTCACCAAACATCTCTTGTAGGTGAGCCAACATTTGGCGAGCAGTCTTGATATCTTCATGTTGGCACTGAAGCTCATCAGACATCGAGCCCAACATGTAATATCTGGCCTTATTATCTTCATCTATCCATTTTTTTCAGAGACGCTCTCTATTCAGTGGATGGACGGGTTGGAAAGATGGGAGGGTCCTGATCCAATACATGGGTTAACTTCTCAAAATCTAAAATAATTTTATAGTTCCTAAGCCAATCTTTGTAATTGGGTCCGATCAGTCTATGTGTGTCCAGGATACGTGCCAATGGGTTGGATGCAGATATTTTCTTATAGAGAGTCAAAGATTCTAGTTAGATCTGTAATTATGACTTAACCAATTTATTTAAAAATTTTATTTTTAAATAAATTAGCTTTCACTATTTTCTTGGATCCCTACACTTCCTTTGTAGAGATGCGAAAATCTCCACGATTAATGATTTCTAATGGGTGGTGCGGTCTCACCAACTGACTCATCACCTCACCTAACAGTTATTGGTGATGGATTAGCTAATGAGTGAACAACTCTTGTTCAATGATTCTCTAATCATGTTGCACCTAAACTTGATCTCTAATTCATGAATCTCACCGTACCAAAATATTGATCCACTCCTTAGTTAAGTCAGACCCACTATTTGCACAGACTGGATTCCTAATTGAGTCTCTCATCGTATTTAAAATATTGAGCCTAACTCATCCTCCAGCCCATAGCATCCAATGCCTAATAGACATGATTGCATATTTTTGGTGCAACTGAGCCACTGTATCCAGCCGAGAACAATCAACCTCGGGAAGGGCCCGCACATCTACAATGGTGGAAGACCTCGGACTTAATCTTTTCTTAGGAAGAATTGATTTAGGTCTCATTAAACTAGACTTGTCATAGTCATAACATTTATGACTAACCTAGTGGCATGGGTTAGCTCGGATTATTGACCACCTCAGATCAGAACTGTGTCAACAGATATGGCTAAATAAGTGAGATCGATGGAAGAAATATGCCATTAACTCATACAAGAATGCATTCAGGTCGAGTAGCTCTCAATTAAAAATCAATCGATCGTATGTGCCAAACTTACTTTAGATACCAAATTGTTAAGTCAGAACCAATTGGGTTAGCCTATAATCCAGACTCTAACCTTTGAGCCTAATTAGGTCTCGCTTGATTGTGACTCAATCTTGACCTAGACTTAATCCTATTAGGTTGGTCAATTTAAGCATTGTTGATCCCATCTAACCAACTCTTGATTCATTTTGATCAACCGCTTAGACCTAATTGAGCTACCCAAGTCTGAACTCAGTATTATGAATATGTCTTAGATCTAAAATTTTTAATTTTAGACCTAATTAATATTCCATAATCTTAATTTTTAATTAAGTAGGGTTTATAAACAAAATATGCATAATAAATCTTAGGATTTCAGGATCTAGGGTTTTGCAGAAAGTAAGTTTTGAATTTCTAATTAAGGACGAACGCACAGTACCCCTACACATCATAAGAATATCCCATCGGATGGAAGGAGAGGGCCTTTAAATCCTTCTTCGTTCTTATGACAGGATGGCCAAGAGGAACGCCTTAATCAGGAACATGCAATACTATAAAATAGTTTTAGATCTATATCATATATCTCATATACAAATTAGATCTAATCATGGCATATTTTGCATACATCTCATGTATTGAATCATGCATATTTTTATATCTAAATTATCTCATAATAATCTAAAAAATTAGATTTAAATTGATCTTATCAAAATAAACTCTAATCTAGACAACTATGTAGAACTATTCTACAACTAGTCTAGACATGCATCAATCATATCTCATATGATGTTTAAAATTAAATAATTTTTATTTACTATTTTTTAAATATTATTATAATAATTATAATATCAAAAAATAATAAATAAATAGATCTAAAATATGATTTAATCAAATTAAATTAAAAATATATAAGACTATTCTATAGAACTATTCTATTTTAGAATTAGTCATGCATATTTTCTAATCTTAGATCCAAATTATTTAATTTTAATTTTTCTAATTTTAGATCTGATCACATCTCATGTGATATCTAAAATTATTTATTTTTTAATTAGAATAAATTTAAAATTAGATCTAAATACTTTAGAACCTTGGCTCTGATACTAGTTGAAGAAAAATTCTGATTTTTCGGATCAGGTTCGTTCAGATCTGATCGGATCAAGAGATATATTTTAAATTTTTTTTCTTTGATCTAGATTCGATCTAAAATATTTTAAATTTAATTTTTATTATTTTAATAATAAAAATAAAATATAGATAAATTAAATTAAATTTAATTTACCTTGATGTGGGTAATCCTATTACCCGTTGATGATCCTATAAGCAGCAAAAGGTTCTGGATCTAGCCACGTAAGTGCCTAGGCTCTACCGATATCCACTCAGACTGAATCTAGAGATCCTCTTCTTCTCTATCACATCTCCAAAAATTAGATTTGGATCTGATCTGAAGGATCTTCAAAATACCTTTCAAAGATCAGTAGTTGTTCTTTGCAGCAGCGCAGCCTTCTAGCTTTCTGTTGCCTTTCTCTCATCTAGATTGCACCAACTAAGACCCTAAACTACTTTGGGCATGGAGAGGAGAGGGAGAAGGTGGGCTTGGCATGGAGGAGGAGGAGAGAGGCAGCCTTGGGCGTGGGGATTTTCTTAGATCTTCTTGAGTTGGGCGTAGGGTCATATTTATAGACTATCTATGATCCAACTCCTCTTCTTCCCAACCAATCACAATCCTTTGTGAAATCAGATCTAAATCTAATTGATGAAAATAGAGTCCCTTGGATTCCTCCTTAGATGGTGCCTAAGATCAATCAAACTTAGACTTAAGAGGAGTCTAATTGGAATCCAAAAAGGAGATGGAGTCCCTATCCAATAGGGACTCCTGGGCGCCTCCTGCTTAGGCACATGCCAAGGGTGGCGTGCACCCTCCTCCTTGCCAGGTTCTGGCAGGGGGACAAGCCTCCACCAGCTCTTTAATAGGTGCGTGACACGTAAATAAAAGTCAAAGTGTCAATGGTCAACATTTGACCAGTCAAAGGTCAACTTTTGACCAAAGTCAAAGGACGAGAAATGACAGGTGACCAAAAATGGCATGTATTATCTTACAAAATAAGACAACCCTTTTCTAACCTGGATAAGCTCCAGTCTGACCAAATGAAGGCCTCTAATCAAAAACAAACTCCTTTGGCTCAGTCAGGATAACTATTTATGATAGTAAAAGAAGAACGTTAGGTTCAATCGAGTGCTAGCACGATTTTCTTAAACCTAATTGAATCTCATTCAGATCAATTGAACTAGATCAGTTCAATTGATGATCACCAAATTCAAACTCTTATTTGTGTGATCCAATTAGGTTTAATTCTATATGATAATGGAATATG
Source organism: Cocos nucifera (assembly GCA_006176705.1). NCBI lineage: Eukaryota > Viridiplantae > Streptophyta > Magnoliopsida > Arecales > Arecaceae > Cocos > Cocos nucifera. Next base: position 1,889,918 of record QRFJ01000013.1, read on the forward strand.
TCATGATCTCTATCATTGACATCATCGAAACTCCTTTCGATGGATCAAAACTCTTCTGATTCGAACAGTTAGAATGATCGATCATCTAAATTATTCTAATTGCTTCCAAAATTTACTAGTGACACCTAGCAGTATATGGTGGCAACCCATCAGAGCTGAATGTGAACCTCTTGGTGCAGCTATCTATGTGATTAAGTTCTTCTATTTTGAGCCCCGATCAGATTAGGGTTAAGATGAACTTGTCAAATCCTAGTTTCTGTCCTATGATGTAATCAATCGATTTGTCCGATGTGAAAATCTAAATAGAAACTCTTTCTATTATTTCACTCTGTCATGGCCATGGGCTTCTGGACTTGATTCTCATGATCATCATAGGGCTGCTCCTCTATCACCGAGGTAGATAGATTCCATCTTGATGCAATCCAATTTCTACAATGAACATGCTATAGACAACATACACCTTAGGATTTCGTATGGCTAGGAGATCGAGTAATGGTGTAGTCAAACTATAACACTCTCAAGGTGAACTGCCGATGCACCTTAGGTCAAAGAATCAAACACACCACTGCAACATCGAGTTAGTCATTGACGAGAAGGTAGACTTCCTAATGACTACTCGAGGTGGTCACGCTCAGTGCCCTCGTTCTCTAATGAGTATCTATACTCTCACTCCGATGTCTCCATACCGTAGACTCAAGACTCATCTACTAAAGAGAAGTGATTGTACATTAACCTTCCAGATCAATCACCATCCTCATGATGATCCTATGGTCGGAAGCATTTTATGAGTTAATAATGATTATTCATGTCTTAAATTTTCAGCTTTTGAAAATATGAATTATCATTACCATTAATTCAAAGGACGTATCACAGACACTAAATACACATATGTGATAAAAAATAACGTATTTTATTATTTATAGTCAAAATTATAATTTTATCCTTAGAAGTGTATTACAAGTGTCAGCCAATTCTGGCTTCTAGGACACATATATCTAACACTATAGTGGTGGCGATAACCGCTGCTATAGACCTTCGATGATGGCTTCAGTGGTAGTAGTTAGATAACTACTGTGGTAGGCTATGGTAGTAGTTTTTTTAATCTACGATAGTGGTTGCAAACCGCTACCATAGCCCTTATATGTGGTAGTGTAACTAATCAATCCTCAACAAGGGATAGCTATCCTTTAGTTAGGCTTTATTGAGGTCAATAAAGTCAATATAGATTTGCCATTTTTTATTTGCTTTTTTCACCATGACCATGTTTGCTATCTACTCTAGATAAGTTGTTTCTTTAGTGAAGCTTGTCTTGATCAATTTGTTCACTTATTTGGCTATTGCTTTCCACCATTCCGGCATGAAGCTTCTCTTTTTTTGTTTAATAGGCCACTGATTCTGGCTTACATTCAGTTGATGCATAATCACTAAGGGATCGATTCCAAGCATAGCCGCTGGTGACTAGGATGTTGGCATTCTCCAGCAAAAAAGAGGTTAGTTGGTCCTTTAATACCTGATCCATATCAGATCCAATCTAGACCATATGTTCCTAGTTTCCATCCACCAAGAAAATTGAGATAAGATCTTCGATTGGTTCTCCATGCTCTTCGACTAGCTCATCGCTGGTATTGAGCCCTTCAATCAGGTACAACTCGATAAGTCCAGCTCCTTGAAGAGCAATATTGTAACAATGACGTGCCAAGTTTTGATCTCCACGGACTTCTCCAATTTCACCATTTAATATCAAAAACTTTATTTTTAGGTGATAAGTAGAGATGATAGCTCGAAATGCATTTAAGCCTAATTGACCAAGAATGGCATTGTAAGCCAAAGGTGCTGGGATAATCAGGAAGTCAACTGGTACCATGGACTGGATGGGAAATCAGCCAGCTTTTATGGATAATGTGATTATTCCTTCTACAAGGATAGTATCCCCAGTGAATCCGACAAGCGGTGAATTCGACAAGCAGTGAATCCATTCTCCCTAATCGATTAGTAGATATGTTCATCTTTGAGATGGCATCATAAAATAAAATATCGATAAAGCTTTTATTATTAACTAAGATATGGTATGCATCATAATTTGCTATGTTTAATGTTACAACCACCGCATCGTTGTGTGGGAATTAGATTTTTTGGGCATCCTTTTCAGTGAAGGTTATCAATTCTCTAGTTCTTCACCTCTTTGCTGCTTCTTCATCTCTACCGGGACTTCCACCGCACTATCCTCCAATGATGGTGTTTATTATATTGGTCGGAGGACGATCTTCTTGTGGCTTCACTGCTCCCTTTTACGTCAGATGAATTAGTCAAGACGACCATGCCTGATGAAATCTTTAATTTCATCCTAGAGCTGAATGTACTCCTCGGTGTCGTGGCCATGATTTTTATGGAACAAACGATATTTATTTGGATTCCTCCGACTAGGGTTCATGCGCAACTTTCTCGACTCCAAAAGCAATGCTTTGATTTCCATTAAGACATGAGTCCTTGGGACATTCAGGGGAGTATAATCATGGTACCTCCTTGATGGTGAAGAACATCGATCTCTTCTCTGGGGACTTCTCTATCAGCAATTTTGAGGAGGGGTCCCGTTTCTTGGTTTTTAAGATGGAGATTCGTGGTTCTGTTGGGCCTTCTCTTCTCATCTCGGAGAGCTTCTTCCACTCTGTCCCTCCTTTGCAATAGGTCCAGAGGGAGTTCATCTTTAGTGAAGACTTCCTCCATACCAGCATATTTCTCTATCCGAACCAGCATATCGGGATAATCACAAGAATAAGTCTTGACCAATGACTTCTTGAGATCATTTTTCAAAAGTCCACTCATCGTTATGGACACTATGATTGACTGGTCTAGGTTGCGTACCTCTAGAGCAGCCACATTTAAGCAGCTAGCAAAAGCTTGGATTAACTCTTCCTCCTTCTGCTTGATAGTGTAGAGGTAGTCGGACCACTTGTATTGGCACTGACTGCTAACAAAGTGGGCAACGAAAGACTGGCTCAGTTGTTCCAAAGAATGGATTAAGCTGGACTTTATACTAGAATACCAAAGCTGGCCCACCCCTTTTAGAGTTGAGAGGAAGGCCCAATAGAGGATGGCGCTGATAGCTCCATTGAGAAGCATATCACCGACTTAAAGATCCCTAGGTGATCGATGGGGTTGGATGTCCCATCGTAGGTTTCAAACTACGGAGCCTTGAAATATTGTGGAAGTGGCTTCTACATGATCCTAGAGTCGAAAGATGGGTTGCTGTTAAACTTGTTGTAAGGTGTTGAGGTAGTATTGTGGATTGTGTCAATCTGCTGATCTATCTTCCGAAGTTGCTATTCGAGTGCTAGATTTTGGATAGTGCAATTCTCAAAATGCTGGGAAGATCGCCGACCAGGGTTTGAACCATGCTTTTATTGAGGAGTTGGAGACTATTGCCTCCTAGGTTTTGGGGATCTGGGGTGACTTTGGTGGGTTTGCCTCCTCTCTAAACTCTGCAGAGGAGCCTGTGGTTGCTTTGGTGGTGGCAACTACAAATTTGGATTCAGTGGTGATGCTGCTGATCGAGGTGCGGGAGCGGCCTGATTGGGTTGTAACGTTGCTCGCGGACGTGCTGGGGCACCTTGAATCGCCTAGACAGTGGTTGTTAGGGTTTGAACCTGCTGGGAGAGGAGGTTAAATTGGTCTGGCATGACCAACACCGCTTAAGAGGGTGGGGGAGCTCCTGCCATCGATAGTTTCCTCCGATCGTTGGTCTGGTTTTCCGTTGGATGAGAAGCTGTGGCGTTGGTGTGGCGAGATGAGGCTCTTTTGGATACCATGATGTTTTTCACTCTCGATCTACGTTCCTTCAAATTAGGTTAAAAAATTCTTCCTCCAGTGCCAATCTCTTGGTGTGAGAATCTGCTTGAAGTTGGGACACTAGAGTGGGCTGGCTAGATAGGGCTCCCAGAGGCGTTACCTATACAAAAGTCCTAATCGGAAGCTGTTCCAGTGAGGACCCTCCGACGCTTAGATTAGACTCTTGTTCAACAAATGGAGGAGCATGAGAGGCAGAATAATGACGTACCTTTTTTAGGGGTCCTCTTTATTTTTTTTATAGATGGAAGATCAAGGCTCTAGTTGGTAAGTTGATTATTGGCAAGATCTCGCTTGATTGGGGCTTGGTTTGCACATGATGGCGAGATTATCGTCTGAGATTCTCAAGATATGGTGATCGTGGTTGCCTTATCAGCTTTGCGGTAGCTATCACTTGAAAGGTATCTCAGTTGCAGTTTGACGTACCAACTGGGTGTCTTTGAGATACAAATCAGTCGACGATGATTCGAAGTCAGTCGCTCGATATTACCATTTAGAATCGAGTCCTACTCAGTAGATTGGCTGACCATAGATTACCGACCATTATGCGCAGGGGTTGACATGCATTGTTCATTTAGAGTGTATAATATCGATCGGATGGTAGTTGACATTCAGCTCAGAAAGAACTATGACCAACCACAAGTTGGTTTGGGTTTTACATAATGGGCATGCCATGCTTGGTCACTCTGGATCTTGGGCTTTCGCACATTTTCTGTCCATACAACATTTCCCCCAACAGAGACAGTGAGAAAGAATGCCCGGAGTGTGCGCCAGAATACTATTCCATTTTAGAAACTAAAAGAAATTTAGAGCAAAATGCTAGAGACCAAGATCAGTTTTTCCAGCAGGTCAGGAATTCAAAAGATCGATTTTCTGTGATAGCGGAGTACTTTGGCAAGGGCATAGTCAGCAGAATGAGGGTGCATCCATCAGAAATTCTCCAATCAGGCAGCACATAACTTTGTGGCATGGTATAACATGCTGGCTGTATTGTTTTTATTATTTTCAGTGTCTACTTCTAAAACTGATTTGAGGAAATACTTGAAATCCTCACAAAGGTTGTGACATGGTGAAGCTTTGTTGATTCTTGTCCTTGGCACCACCCTCGGCTACCATTCTGTTTTGATGATGAGATGCCATGAAAGTATCCGTGGTTATTAAGGACTGGTTTCTGTCGAGTTAGCCTATAAGGCAACCAAATTGGACCTTCGATGAGTGAGGAAAAATGATCGAGAAATAGATAACACGAATAATTCTCTTCTGAGGACTGAGGAGTTTTCAGTGTTGTGCAATCGACAGCTTCGAGAAAGGAGTTTTCTATACTTATATCCCCCTAGGTTCGCTAGGATTTGTAACGATGTTCATTTGCCATGTTATTTTGTGGGTAATTTGTAATGATCTTAAGAGGTGAGATGATTTCTTCATATACCACTTTCGTGGAATCCCATGATTTGAAATGCAGTATGTTTAGATTTATGTATGGCTTTTGCTTTCATTTTTTCCATGATTTTCAATAGGTAAAAAAATAGCCTCTCTTTCCCTTTTTTCAATCTTGATGTCTTGTAATTACATTTTGTTTATTTTGCTTGCAGTTTGGTTTCTTCTGCTATTTTCTGTTATAATTTCGTCTAAATTAACAGGCGTGCATGCCCTGTGATCGATGAAAAAAATATACTACTATGGGATTCATTATTTGATCAGTGTTTTATTTGTCAACATCTGAAGGAGAGATTACCTGAATCTTTCTAGTTAAGAGCCAACACCCAATCAGTACTCGTTCTGTTATTTGTTCACGAAAGGACAAAAGGCTCCATCCTCTAACTACAAATAGGTACGAGATTTTTTTCCTCTAACGTACTATATTTCTGTTGAACAAAATTTTGATTTATGCATTGGAGGATCTGTTAGATATAGGTGCCCTAGAAGCCAAAATTGGCTGACACTTGTAATACACTTCTAAGGGCAAAATTATAATTTTGACTAATATCAATAAAATAGATTATTTTCTATCACATATGTGTATTTAGTGTCTGTGATACATCCTTTGAGTTAATGGTAATGATAATTCATATTTTCAAGAGTTAAAAATTTAAGACATGAATAATCATTGTTAACTCATAAAATGCTCCCGACCATAAGACCATCACGAGGATGGTGATTGATCCGAAAGATTGGTGTACAATCGCTTCTCTTTAGTAGATGAGTCTTAAGTCTATGGTGTGGAGACACCGGAGTGAGAGTACAGGTACTCGTTAGAGAATGAGGGCACTGAGCGTGACCACCTCGAGTAGTCATTAGGGAGTCTACCTTCTCGTCAATGACTGACTCGATGCTGCAGTAGTGTGTCTGGTTCTTTGACCTGAGGTGCATCGGCAGTTCACCTTGAGGGTGTTATAGTTTGACTACACCATTACTCGATCTCCTAGCCATATGGAAATCCCTGAGGTGTATGTTGGCTATAGCATGTTCATTGTAGGAACTGGATGGCATCAAGATGGAATCTATCTACCTCGGTGGTAGAGGAGCAGCCCTATGATGATCATGAGAATCAAGTCCAGAAGTCCATGGCCATGGCAGAGTGAAATAATAGAAAGAGTTTCTATTTAGATTTTCACATTGGACTCGAATCGAATGATTACATCATATGACAGAGACTAGGGTTTGACGAGTTCACCTTAACCCTAATCTGATCGGGGCTCAAGATAGAAGAACTTAATCACACAGGTAGCTGCACCAAGAGGTTCGCATTCAGCTCTGATGGGTTGCCACCATATACTGCTAGGTGTCACTGGTGGATTTTGGGAGCAATTAGAATGATTTAGATGATCGATCATTCTAGCTGTTCGAATCAGAAGAGTTCTGATCCATCGAAAGGAGTTTCGATGATGTCGATGATAGAGATCATGACATATCCCATTACCATACAGAACTGAACCTAACTGGGTCACACAAACAAGGGTTTGAATCTGGTGATCATCAATTGAACTGATCTAGTTCAATTGATCTGAATGAGATTCAATTAGGTTCAAGAAAATCGTGCTAGCACTCGATTGAACCTAACGTTCTTCTTTTACTATCATAAATAAGTTGTCCTGTCTGAGCCAAAGGAGTTTGTGCTCAATCAGAGGCCTTCATATGGTCTGACTGGAGGTTGTCCAAGTCAGAAAAGGTTGTCTTATTTTGTAAGACATTACCTGCCATTTTTGGTCACCTGCCATTTCTTGTTCTTTGACTTTGGTCAAAAGTCTACCTTTGACTGGTCAAACGTTGACCATTGACACTTTGACTTTTGACCACATGTCATGCACCTATTGGAGAGCTGGTGGGGGCCTGTCCCCCTGCCAGAACCTGGCAAGGAGAAGGGCGCACGCCACCCTAGGCGTGTGCCCAAGTTGGAGGCGCCTAGGAGTCCTTGTTGGACAAGGACTCCATCTCCTTTTTGGATTCCAATTAGAGTTCTTCTAAGAACCAACTTTGACTGGTCTTAGGCACCCTCTAAGGAGGAATCCAGGGGACTCTATTCCCACCAATCAGATTTAGATCTGATTTCACAAAGGGTTGTGATTGGTTGGGAAGAAGAGGAGTTGGATCACAGCTTAGTCTATAAATAAGACCCTGCGCCCAACTCAGATTAATGATTGAATGATTGAAAGAATCATAATTCCCATGCCCCAAGGCTGCCTCTCCCCTCCTTCCTCCATGCCAAAGTCTCTTCTCCCCTTGCTCTCCACGTCCAAAAGGAGTTTTGGACCTTGGTTGGTGCGATTCAGATCAAAGAAAGGCGATCAAAAGCAAGAAGGCTGCGCTGCTGCAAAGGACGACTGCTGATCTTCAAAAGAGTTTTGAAGATCCTCCAGATCAGATCCAGATCTAATTTTTGGAGGTGTGATAGAGAAGAAGAGGATCTCCAGATCCAACCCGAGTGGATACCGGTAGAGGCCAGGCGCTTGCGTGGCTAAGATCCAGAACCTTCCGCTGCAAACAGGATCATCAACAGGGTAATAGGATTACCCAAATCAGGTAAATTAAATTTGATTTAATTTATCTTATTTTATTTTATTTATTAAAATAATAAGAATCAGATCTGAAAATATCAAGATCTGATTGGGATCAAGAGAAAAATTTTTGAAATATATCTCTTGATCTGATCAGATCTGAACGAACCTGGACCGGGAAATCAGGATTTCCCTTCAACTGGTATCAGAGCCATGGTTCTAAAATTGTTTAGATCTGATTTTAAATTTATTTTAATTAGAAAATAATGATTTCAGATGTCACATGAGATGTGATCAGATCTGAAATCAGAAAAAATTAAAATTAAATGAATTTGGATCTAAGATTAGAAGATATGCATGACTAGTTCTAGAATAGAATAGTTCTATAGAATAGTCTTGCATGTTTTTGATTTAATCTGATTAAATCATATTTTAGATCTTTTATTTACTATTTTTTGATATTATAAGTGTTATAATAACATCTGAAAAAATAGCAAATAAAAATTATTTAATTTTAAATATCATATGAGATATGATTGATGCATGTCTAGACTAGTTGTAGAATAGTTCTACATAATTGTCTAGATTAGAATTTATTTTGATTAGATCAATTTAAATCTAATTTTTTAGATTATTATGAGATAATTTAGATCTGAAAAATATGCATGATTATGATACATGAGATGTATGCAAAATATGCCATGATTAGATCTACTTTATATATGAGATATATGATATAGATCTGATATTGTTTTGTAGTATTGAATGTTCCTGATTAAGGCGTTCCTCTTGGCCGTCCGGTCATAAGAACGAAGAAGGGTTTAAAGGCCCTCTCTTCCCATTCGATGGGGTGTTCTTATGATGTGTAGGGGTGCTGCGTGTTCGTCCTTAATCAGAAACCCAAAACTTACTTTCTGCAAAACCCTAGATCCTGAAACCCTAGGATTTATTGTGCATATTTTGTTTATGAACCCTAACTTAATTAAGAATTAAGTTTATGGAATATTAATTAGGTCTAAAATTGAGAATTTCAGATCTAAGACATATTCATAATACTGGGTTCGGGCTTGGGTAGCTCAATTAGGTCTAAGCGGTTGATCAAACCGAATCAAGAGTTGGTTAGATGGGATCAACAATGCTTAAATTGACCAGCCTAATAGGATTAAGTCTGGGTCAAGATCGAGTCACGATCAAGCAAGACCTAATTAGGCTCAGAGGTTAGAGTCTGGATTGTAGGCTAACCCAATTGGTTCTGACTCAACAATTTGGTGTCTAAGGTAAGTTTGGCACAGACGACCGACTGGTTTTTAATTGGAAGCTACTCGACCTGAATGCGTTCTTGTACGAGTTAATGGCATATTCCTTCCACCGGTCTCACTTACCTGGCCATATCTGTTGACACAGTTCTGATCTGAGGTGGTCAATAATCCGAGCTAACCCATGCCACTAGGTTAGTCATAATTGTTATGACTAAGCCAAGTCTAGTTTAATGAGACCTGAATCAATTCTCCCTAAGAAAAGATTAAGTCTGAGGTCTTCCACCATTGTAGATGTGCGGGCCCTTCCCGGGGTTGATTGTTCTCGGCTGGATACAGTGGCTCAGTTGCACCGGGAAGATGCAACCATGTCTATTAGGCATTGGATGCTATGGGCTGGAGGATGAGTTGGGCTCAATATTTTGGATACGGTGAGAGACTCAATTAGGAACCCAGTCTATGCAAATGGTGGGTCTGACTTAACTAAGGAGTGGATCAATATTCCGGATACGGTGAGATTCATGAATTAGAGACCAAGTTTGGGTGCACCATGATTAGAGAATCATTGAACAAGAGTTGTTCACTCATTGGCTAACCCATCACCAATAACTGTTAGGTGAGGTGATGAGTCAGTTGGTGAGACCGCACCACCCACTAGAAATCATTAATCGTGGAGATTTTCGCATCTCTACAGAGGGAGTGTAGGGATCCGAGAAAATAGTGGGAGCTAATTTGTTTAAAAATAAAATTCCTAAATAAATTGGTCAAGTCAAAATTACAGTATCTAACTAGAATCTTTGACTCTCTACAGGAAAATGTCTGCGTCCAACCCATTGGCACGTATCCTGGACACACACATAGACTGACTGGACCCAATTATAAAGATTGGCTCAGGAACTACAAAATTATTTTGGGTTCAGAGAAGTTAACCCATGTTTTGGACCAGGACCCTCCCACCTTACCAGCCCGTCCATCTGTTGAACAGAGAGCGTCTCTGGAAAAATGGATTGACGAAGATAATAAGGCCAGATATTACATGTTGGGCTCGATGTCTGATGAGCTCCAGCGCCAACATGAAGGATATCGGGACTGCTCGCCAAATGTTGGCTCACCTGCAGGAGATGTTTGGTGAACAGAGTCGCGCAGCCAAATATCAAGTCACGAAAATGACTTTTTAAGGCTAAGATGCGTGATGGGCAGTCAGTCCAAGATCACTGTCTGACAATGATCAAGGACATGGAAGAGCTTGAGAAGCTCGGTGTGAAGTTGGACTTGGACCTGCAGAACGATATTATTCTGCAATCCTTGACTGATGCATATGGGCAATTCATCATGAATTACCACATGCATAAACTTCAAAATTCCTTGGCCGAGTTAATGAATATGCTGGTTACCGCTGAGCTTTCTATGAAAGGTTCTAAAAAGGTTCTAAAGGCTCAGTTCTTGCTATGGAACGGACTTCTTCCAAAAGAAAGTCTTATGGAAAGAAAAAGAAGTCTGTGAAAAAGCAAAAGGTGGAAGGATCAAAGAAGAAGAAGGCAGAATCCGAAGAAAAAGGCCGATGGCAAAGGAAAGTGTTTCCATTGCAACAGCGACGGCCATTGGAAGCGGAACTGCCCTACTTACCTGGCCACCCTGAAAGAACAAGAAGGAAGGTCCTTCTGGAGGTATGCTCGTTATTGAGTCTAACCTTACGGTTTCTTCTGCATCCAGTTGGGTGCTTGACTCTGGTTCTAGTGCTCATCTGTGCACTTCTATGCAGGGTCTTGAGGATAGCAGGAGGCTGAGGGATGGAGACATGATCCTACGCATCGGTAATGGAGCAAGAGTTGCTGCAGTAGCCGTGGGAACATACCCTCTTCGATTACCATCTGGTTTAGACTTAGTTTTGAAAAGACTGTTATTATGTGCCTGCAGCTAGCAGGAATTTGATTTCTGTTTCATGCTTAGCACAAGAAGGTTATGTGATCACCTTCTTTAAGGACCATTGTAACATTCTTTATGAAAGAAATAAAATTGCAAATGGTTTCCTTATTAATGGTCTTTATCAGCTACATATTGATGTACCTATTTCTAACTATCGAGCAAAACGTGAATGCCAAACGACCTAGGGATAGTCCAAACGACAGATATCTATGGCACCTGAGATTAGGTCATATAGCAGAAGATAGGATCAACAAATTGGAGAAAAATGGGCTATTGAGTCCATTGACTTTTGAGTCATATCCAACTTGTGAATCTTGTCTTCAAGGCAAAATGACTAAACTCCCTTTTGTTGGACATGGGGAGAGGGCCACAGATCTCCTTGCCCTAGTACATACTGATGTGTGCGGCCCATTTGATGTGCCGGCTAGAGGCAATTTTGTCTACTTCATTACCTTTACCGATGATCTGTCTAGGTATGGGTATGTGTATCTTATGAGACACAAGTCTGAAGCTTTTGAAAAGTTCAAAGAATTCAGACATGAAGTAGAAAAACAAACTGGAAAAACCCATTAAGGTTCTTCGATCAGATCGAGGAGGTGAATACCTTAGCCGGGAATTCCTAGACTATCTTAAAGGAAAATGGCATAGTCTCTCAATGGACTCCACCAGGAACACCTCAACTCAACGGGGTTTCAGAACGGAGAAATCGGACTCTATTGGATATGGTTCGATCCATGATGAGCTTCACAGACCTCCCTGATTTTCTTTGGGGACACTCATTGTTAACTTCAATCTATCTACTGAATAGGGTTCCCTCTAAAACCGTTCCTACCACACCGTATGAGATATGGCACGGTAAGAAACCAAGTCTGAGTCATCTCAGAATTTGGGGTTGTCCGGCTCATGTCAAAAGACAACAAGCGGACAAGTTAGAGTTTAGGTCCTTTAGAGCTCGATTCATAGGATATCCTAAAGAGTCATTAGGATACTATTTCTACATTCCAGAAGACCACAATGTGATTGTGAGTCGACATGCCATCTTTCTTGAAAAATAGTTTATTCAAGATAGCGGCATTGGAAAGCAGATCAAGCTTGATGAGAAAGTCTCACAAGCAGAACGAGCTAAGGACCAAGTGGAAACCAAATCAGGTTGAGCCAATAAGAACACTACCTCCTCCACCTCGTAGATCGGAAAGAGTTTCCCGTCCCCCTGAAAGATACTTAGGTATTATTTCAGAGGATGTAGAGGAAAATGTTCCTCGTAGGTAATGGTGCTCATGGTGATGATCCCAAAACCTACAACGAGGCGATATCAGATATCGACTCCGAGAAATGGCTAGAGGCAATGCAGTCAGAAATTGACTCGATGCACTCAAACCAAGTCTGGACCTTGGTAGATCCACCAGAAGGTATAGTACCTATTGGGTGTAAATGGATCTTCAAGAGAAAGATTGGTGCAGATGGGAATGTGGAGACATTCAAGGCTAGACTAGGTGGCAAAAGGTTATAGTCAACGCGAAGGCATTGACTATCAGGATACCTTTTCCCCAGTAGCTATGCTAAAATCCATCCGCACATTGCTTGCTGTTGCAGCCTATTTCGATTATGAAATATGGCAAATGGACGTGAAAACGGCATTCCTAAATGGATATCTTGAGGAAGATATCTATATGGAACAGCCGCTAGGTTTCACATCCAGTGATACTGATCACAAGGTTTGCAAGCTGCAAAGGTCCATATATGGACTTAAGCAAGCATCTCGGAGCTGGAACACTCGTTTCAATGATGTGATCAAAAAGTTTGGTTTCATCAAAAATGAAGAGGAACCATGTGTTTTCAAAAGGGTCAGTGGGAGCGCTGTTGTCTTCCTCGTATTGTACGTGGATGACATCCTCCTTATTGGGAATGATATTCCCATGTTGACATCAGTCAAGATGTGGTTGTCCAAGGAATTCTCCATGAAAGACCTAGGTGAAGCATCCTTTATTCTAGGAATTAAGGTCTATAGGGATAGACCGAATAGGATGCTAGGACTTTCACAGAAGATGTACATAGAGAAAGTACTAAAGAGGTTTAGTATGGAAAACTCTAAGAGGGGATTAATACCCTTCAGACATGGTATTCATCTTTCCAAGAAGATGTGCCCCAGCACACCTGAGGAAATAGAACGCATGAGCAAGATCCCTTATGCTTCTGCAATAGGGAGCCTCATGTATGCCATGCTATGTACACGACCTGATATAGCCCATGCTGTGAGTGTCACAAGCAGATATCAGTCAAATCCAGGTGAAGAACACTGGACTTCTGTGAAATGTATCCTTAAGTACTTGAGAAGAACTAAGGATATGATGTTGGTCTTTGGTAATGGAGAACTCCAAGTCCAGGGATACACAGACTCGGATTTCATGTCCGATATAGATGATCGAAAGTCGACATCTGGAGTCTGTTTGTGTGCAATGGTGGAGCTGTCAGCTGGAAGAGTTTCCAAGCAAATGGTGATACCACCTCATCCAGCGATTACCTTGCGAGAAGGGTTATGTTACGAGGTCAAGAGAGTCAACTCCGCAGATAATGTGGCAGACCCACTTACAAAGCCGTTGGGCCAGCAGAAGATCGAAGCCCACCTTGAGAAGATGGGACTTAGACTTGTAGCCAATTGGCTTTAGGACAAGTGGGAGATTGTTAGATATATGTGCCCTAGAAGCCAGAATTGGCTGACACTTGTAATACACTTCTAGGGGCAAAATTATAATTTTGACTAAAATCAATAAAATGGGTTATTTTCTATCACATATGTGTATTTAGTGTCTGTGATACATCCTTTGAGTTAATGGTAATGATAATTCATATTTTCAAGAGTTGAAAATTTAAGACATGAATAATCATTATTAACTCATAAAATTGCTCCCGACCATAGGATCATCACGAGGATGGTGATTGATCCGGAAGGTTGGTGTACAATCGCTTCTCTTTAGTAGATGAGTCTTGAGTCTACGGTGTGGAGACACCGGAGCGAGAGTACAGGTACTCGTTAGAGAACGAGGGCACTGAGCGTGACCACCTCGAGTAGTCATTAGGGAGTCTACCTTCTCGTCAATGACTGACTCGATGCTGCAGTAGTGTGTCTGGTTCTTTGACCTGAGATGCATCGGCAGTTCACCTTGAGGGTGTTATAGTTTGACTACACCATTACTCGGTCTCCTAGCCATATGGAACCCTGAGGTGTATGTTGGCTATAGCATGTTCATTGTAGGAACTGGATTGCATCAAGATGGAATCTATCTACCTCGGTGGTAGAGGAGCAGCCCTATGATGATCATGAGAATCAAGTCCAGAAATCCCATGGCCATGGTAGAGTGAAATAATAGAAAGAGTTTCTATTTAGATTTTCACATTGGACTCGAATCGAATGATTACATCATATGACAGAGACTAGGGTTTGACGAGTTCACCTTAACCCTAATCTGATCGGGGCTCAAGATAGAAGAACTTAATCACACAGGTAGCTGCACCAAGAGGTTCGCATTCAGCTCTGATGGGTTGCCACCATATACTGCTAGGTGTCACTGGTGGATTTTGGGAGCAATTAGAATGATTTAGATGATCGATCATTCTAGCTGTTCGAATCAGAAGAGTTCTGATCCATCGAAAGGAGTTTCGATGATGTCGATGATAGAGATCATGACATATCCCATTACCATACAGAACTGAACCTAACTGGGTCACACAAACAAGGGTTTGAATCTGGTGATCATCAATTGAACTGATCTAGTTCAATTGATCTGAATGAGATTCAATTAGGTTCAAGGAAATCGTGCTAGCACTCGATTGAACCTAACGTTCTTCTTTTACTATCATAAATAAGTTGTCCTGACTGAGCCAAAGGAGTTTGTGCTCAATCAGAGGCCTTCATATGGTCTGACTGGAGGTTGTCCAAGTCAGAAAAAGGTTGTCTTATTTTGTAAGACATTACCTGCCATTTTTGGTCACCTGCCATTTCTTGTTCTTTGACTTTGGTCAAAAGTCTACCTTTGACTGGTCAAACGTTGACCATTGACACTTTGACTTTTGACCACATGTCATGCACCTATTGGAGAGCTGGTGGGGGCCTGTCCCCCTGCCAGAACCTGGCAAGGAGAAGGGCGCACGCCACCCTTGGCGTGTGCCCAAGTTGGAGGCGCCTAGGAGTCCTTGTTGGACAAGGACTCCATCTCCTTTTTGGATTCCAATTAGAGTTCTTCTAAGAACCAACTTTGACTGGTCTTAGGCGCCCTCTAAGGAGGAATCCAGGGGACTCTATTCCCACCAATCAGATTTAGATCTGATTTCACAAAGGGTTGTGATTGGTTGGGAAGGAAGAGGAGTTGGATCACAGAGTCTATAAATAAGACCCTGCGCCCAACTCAGATTGTGATTGGAATGAGAAAGGAATCATAATTCCCATGCCCCAAGGCTGCCTCTCCCCTCCTTCCTCCATGCCAAACCACCTTCTCCTCCTTGCTCTCCACGTCCAAAAGGAGTTTTGGACTTTTTGGTTGGTGCGATTCCAGATCAAAGAAAGGCGATCAAAAGCTAAGAAGGCTGCGCTGCTGCAAAGGACGACTGCTGATCTTCAAAAGAGTTTTGAAGATCCTCCAGATCAGATCCAGATCTGATTTTTGGAGGTGTGATAGAGAAGAAGAGGATCTCCAGATCCAACCCGAGTGGATACCGGTAGAGGCCAGGCGCTTGCGTGGCTAAGATCCAGAACCTTCCGCTGCAATCAGGATCATCAACAGGGTAATAGGATTACCCAAATCAGGTAAATTAAATTTGATTTAATTTATCTTTTAATTTAATTTTTAAAATAATAATAATCAGATCTGAAATATCTTAGATCTGATCTAGATCAAAGAGAAAAATTTTGAAATATATCTCTTGATCTGATCAGATCTGAACGAACCTGATTCGAAAAATCAGAATTTTTCTTCAGGATCTTCATCAGAGCCACCTCCGTTCATAATTTTTTGCCAATCTTGCTGCCAGAAAAGTTAGTGCTACTTCTTCAGCTACTCTGATGAGGATCAAAATTTTGTAGCAACAACAATCATCCGTATATATCTCCACCTAGAGATATTTTTATTTTTATGGTTATAAAATTTAATTATCTGACTTATATCAATATTTATATTCATAATTTTAATATCTAATTTATATTTATATCCATTTAAAATAAATATTGATACGAGTTTTTGTATGTGATTTGTTACTGCGGAGAATCATCGACTTCAGAATTGGAGGAATAGCTCCGCACAGACAAGCTTAAGAACCTACAAAATAAAATCCAGATTGAAAAATTTTATCTCCGACGAGAACCCTCCGACGCTCAAGTCAGAAACAAGCAGAAGCTAATTTCTTTTGAGAGGGGTTGTTTTTTGCTTACCTGGGTCCTCGAAGTTCATGGTATTTGTGAAAAAGTTTTACATAATGGTTACGCCATTCCGCTGATTTTGGACCACTAATCTCGTCATAGCGAGATTTTTGGAAACCTTTCGGATGGAGTGATGGTTGTTGGTGTGATTAGAATTTTTAATTTATCATCGATGATTTTAGGTGAGTAGGTAACAACCTATTTACGACCTTATAACAGTTGTACTATGGTCAATCCATGGGAAACTTTCTTTATTTGAGATAATTTAAAGATGATAGGTGCCAGTCAGGGTGTTTCCATAAATATTGGATCAGGTTGGCCCTCCGACATTAGTTATCTGATCAGAGGATATTATAGTAATATCCTAATCCACAAGCGTTCATCAGGATAAATTGAGCTAAGATGCCTCTGGGGTATATCAATTGATTTGAGGTATTTTATTACCACCGTAACACTACCCTCTAGTGCTGAGTCTGAGGATCAGACGAAAAGACTAATCATAGATAGTGCCTCGGATCGGATGAGTTACTTTTCCATCTACAGTTGCGCACCAACATTTGCTTGTTGTTGTTGCCATTCCTTAGGGTGAGAGTAGTTACGATTAAAAGACTCATTCCGTTCGCCAATAGAAAAAGGATAAATTTAATAACAAGTATCTCCTTGTCTTCTCCCCTCTTGCTATAAAGCGTGTGGATAGGATATCTAGAGAACGAAAAGCATTTTTGAACATAAAACTTTTATTTTTCGCATATCTTCTTTTGAAGCTGCCTTGTTAGGCTTTTGCTTCGAATAGATTCTCAGATATCTGCGACATTGAAGAGGCTATCGGCTCAAAGATTGTGAGCCAAGATTTCATCCATTCAAACCTAGACTTCCGAGAGTTCCTCTGCTGAAGTCCCGAAGGCTCCTTTAACATCTCTCCCTCCTATCCCAGATGATGTGAAAGGGGATAGGTCCTTGTTAAGGAGTGATTTACAAATCTCAATGGGCAATGTTAGGATTGAGCCAGTGGATTCAATGGGGGGAATGCAAAGACGGTGACAGAAGCGATAGTGGAAACTTCCACGAAGATCATCCCCATTTCCTCCCTGATGCATGTTGTCTTAGAGACGGAAGTAAATTTTCTCAAAGAGTCAGAAGGAGGAGCCATTAAGGCTTCCGGCTCCTTCAACTCGATCGATGCGGTTGGGACTGTCGAACCACAGAGGGCAGAGATTCTTGGCTCAGATGTTTTCTCGATGAGGATCTAGGAGGAGGCGCTCCAAACGTCGTCGGTTCCTTCCTCTTTTTCTACTGCAAATAATTTGGGAGTCGCCACCGATTTCTTGAGGAGGCATCTTCCTCCTGTAGATAGGCTTACTTTAGAAGGTGAAGATATCCAACATCAGGTATCTAGGGCCTTCAACTCTTTGGCTTTACTCAGTCATTATCTGGTGAGTTTCGCCGAGGCTGCTTTCGGATTTTCACCTTTAGAACTTATGGAGGTGAAGAATGAGCTCGAAAAGCTCAAATATTACCTTGAGCAGGAGAAAGCTACTAATGCTGATCTAATTAAGGAGATCGACTATTCTGAGAAAGTTCTTTCCAAAGCTCAAGAAGTAATTGATTGAAAAGACGATGAGTTGAGTAGAGCTTGCTATAGGATCGAGATCCTCGAGAAGCAGAGATCAGAAGCTGGTCGAGAATATTGTCGTGCCTATGACGTCATTAGATGCCTGAAGAGGACCTTGGTTGAAAGGGATAGATCTTCAATTGAGATCGTACTTCTTTGAGATTCTGATGATCGATCGATGAAGAAACCTAAGACTTCAAGCGGGGGTCATCACGTGGAGGAATTTTCATGGAGGTCCCAAGTTTCCTCCTTCATGGGAGGATCTACAGCTCAGAGGTCTCTAACTAAACCTCAGATACTAAACAATTCACTCAAAAGGTTAAGGAAAGCTAGGACAAACTTTATTATTAAGGTTTGTAAGATGGGCTTTTATGTGGGCTTTAACGATTGCAAAGGAATAGTTTTGTCTTATCTTCCTGATGGAGCTACTGAGTCCTTGCATACGGACCGATCGAATGTTAATCTACAATCTATAATCTATGTTTACATTAGCAAATTCTCAAATGTGTCTGATCTTGCTATCAAACGAGATGAGGCAGATTGCGATGCGTAGGGGCTCAATCTGAGGCTAGGAGGAGGATCTTTTCGAGGTGAATTATCGAGGAGCTCCTGACGACGTCCTCGTGCTCATACGCTTTTCTTCTTTTTTTTTTTTGTACCAAAACTTTGCGTGAAGGTTTTATATATGATAGAAATACTTTTTCATTGAAGCAGTTCCTCTCTTATTCTTTTCTTATCTTTTCGAGATGTTCTAGATTATCGAACCCATTTTCCTGCTTAACTGGTTATCTCCTTATCCTTGGCCTATCCATCTAGCGATTTGTGGGAAGCCAGGAGGGATGGAATTTAAACCATCATTCGCATGCCGATTACTGCGGCATGTCTTCACATGCTGCCTCATGAGTGGAGCAGGATATGATTTTGACTCTTCATACCGATTTATCGTATCGATGATAAAGGTCACGTCTAATCACCAGCCATCGCATGTCCATGCTACATCGATCTCCACCACATGCATTTAATATTCCAAGAAAATAAATCACTTGGATCTCCGCCAGCTCTATATAAGATCCAAACAAAATAAGGGTTGAATCTTGTCATCTTTTTCTTACTGTGGATTTTTGTCTATTTTTCTTTCTTTTGCAAAAATGGCCTAATCCAGAGATTTCGAGTTTTCCCCTTTGGCCTTTCGATCAGAGGTAACGGAGGATGACCTGATACTAATTCATGATCAGTTTAACTTTTCTCTGAAGTTTCAACTCAAAATTTTCAAATCGGAGGAGCGAATCTGCAGCCCTCCTCTTGGTTGGATCGAAGTGTACGAGGAGTATTTCTAGGTCGGATTGAGATTTCCTCTTCATCCCTTTTTTATCATTCTTTTTCGCTTTCTAGAGATGTCACTTTATTCAGTGGTGCCAAACTCATGGCACCATATTTGCGGCTTCACTATGGCGTGCCTTTTGGTTGGGGTGGAGCCGACTGTAATGCTCTTCCGTTACTGTTTTATGGTGGAAAGGCATCCTGGGGCTCACGACTGGTGGTACGTGACTCTCAGATTGAGAAAAAATATTCCTTCACTAATTCAGAGCGCTCCTTCCATCATTCATGGATGGAAGACCATATTTTTGTTTATTTTTTGAACCTCGGGAGAAGCTAGGTTTTCATCGATTAGGGGGAGCCGCAGGAGAATCCATTAAAGGATCCACCGCTTGGTCCATGTTTAGAGTAGGACTTGAAGACCCTATGAAGTTATGAGATTTCAGAGTTGAAGGAGTTGCTATCCAAGTAGATTCTGTTCAATGTTGGGATTAGTCGATTCAACTCTTTCAGTACGTATTTGTTTTCCTTTATATCAATAAATTTTTCAAGTATGTAGACTTGGTGCCAGATGGTCAATACTTTGAATTCTAGGAATCGATTAGAGTTCTCTTAAAGCTGGAGTTTCGAAAGGTCATTGTAAAAGTAAGATTCGTACTGTTGGTGAGAGGTCTACCCATATTCGAATTGAAGCTCTTCCAACGCAACGATCTCCTATAGTCGAGAAGCCTAGTCTTCTCAATATTGAGGACTTTCAGATCGTCTAGGTTCCACACGACTCGAAGCTTCCAGTTCTAGAGGAGGGCCATGAAGCTTCCATTGAATGTTTGTTTAGTGAGGCTATTTTAGACTTATCGACTCCTGATGTCCCCAAGCCTTTTCCAGAGGAGGAATTATTCGGGAGAAAGGGAGCCAATAAGTCTGCAATACCCGAAGTACTTTCTGCCAAGGATGCTGATGCTTCAAAAACTAGCGCGGCGACAAAATTGAAGGCTATACTAGATGAGCCAAAATTTTTTGAGGAGGCCAGTATTTTTGGGACTACACCGATCGAAGTCTATTATGATGTTTCGGCCTTACATGATTATATGATGGCCTATGAAGCATTCTCAAATTTTTTTTCCTGACCGACGCATCTGAGATACTGGTTGATCCTGTAAAGATGAGGAGAAAAAAAGCTCTGGACTGCTTTGTTAGGATAAGCCGAGGTCATAGATTGTTATTCTTTTTGTTTTATTTCTTTGCTTTAGAACTTGTCCTTATGAACCTCATGCAATGCCTTTGTAGTTTGCTCATTACTTAAATGGGTTCATAGAGAACATCGTTGACCTTTCCAAAAGGACGATAAAACTTGAGATTCAAAGCATGATCCTCTGGAAGGCAAAGAATCAGCAGTCCAAAGAGGCTGCGGAGACTTCGGACAGAGCTGAAAAGGTCGAGAATGAAGGAACCAGATCTAGGATTTTAGGACTAGATCTTGAAACTTTTTCAAGATCAGGCAGTAAAAGATTAAATTAATTAAAATTAATCTAAAATACCCTAAATCTAAGATCTCATTATATGATTATTGCATAGTATTTAAATCAAAAATTAAAAATTAAATAAGAAAGAAAAGATTGATCATATCAACTTAGATCTATACTACATCTAATGCAACTATAAAATAATAGATTGGATCTATTATCTGAGTAAGTTAGACGTTCCAACTTACTAATCCAGGTTTAAGAATGAAGTCATGAGCCGCACACACATCCAGCCTCTAGGAGTCATCCACACGAGTCCACGAATACGATCAAAGATCCTGATGCAGAAAATCAGCATAGTATGCTAGTACTATGCTAATCTCTCTTCGACGGTCGATTTGATGCTTCCTTCTTTGAAACTTAGATACTCCAAAATATTAGAAGAAAAAAAAGAATATTTATGATGCTGAGAGACCTCTCAAAAGCTCACAAAAAGAGAGGAAAAGATCTGGAACAAAAACCCTAGAAGAAGATCCTCTTCTTCTTCTTTGTTCTTTTCTAGACACTCTGATTTATGTTTTTAATATCTCCATAATCCAGATGAATTTTTCTCTAATTTTTCTACACAAAAGAGATATCCCAAATATCTATAATTCATAAAAATTTTAGCCAAAAATTCTCTTTAAATAATGAGATATGCAGAGTCCAAGATTGGTTAAAAACCTAGATAGGAAAGTCACCAAATGGCAAGTTGTTGGGGTGCCCAATTCTTGGGCACCCCCACCTTAATTTTTTGCCATGGACCAGCAAGGGATGGTGCAACAAATGCCAAAAAATGCCATGAGAGAGAGAGAGAGAGAGAAAATAGGGAGGTGGTGGCATGAAAGGAAGGAGGACTTTTAGTTGACTAGGAATTTTATCTCATAAAATCCTAAGCGAAATCAACTTCCCCTTTTGACTTGGTCATGCAACAAATTTCCATATGAGAAAAAGAAAGAGAGAAGGGAGGCATGAGATTGCTTGGGGCGTAGATATTTTTCATGTAAAAGAGAAGAAAGAATGGGTGGGGCTTGAGGAATTAGGTGGTGCAAGGATAGGGAATCCTAGTCACACTAGGACTCCTATTTTGACCTAGTCAAACAAGATCTTTTAACCAAATAAAAATAAGTGTAAACCAATCCAATTAAATAAGATCCTAAATCATTTAAAGACATAATTAAATTAAATTTAATTTTAATTTAATTTCTTATTAAATGAGAAAATTGGATTGATCCAAATCCTAGTCAGACTAGGACTAGTTCTTTCTTGCACTTAGCTTATCCAATAAATCAATTAGATTTGATCCAATCAAGCTCAAACCAAATCTAATTAAATTATATTTAATTAAACTTAATCTTAGCCTATTGTTTAATCAAATTAAGTTAATTAGTAATTAAATTGCTAATTGATCCTCCTACAATACTTGCACTAAGTCAAACATCAATCATATTGATCGTTTAACCCTAAAATGATTCTAAATTGCTGATCAACCATCCGATCGAAATATGAACTCTAATGTGTGTGACCTCATATGTTCGAACATAAGTCGGTAGCATAAAAATAAATTCTTATATCAATCGAAGTGACCATCTAGCAATGATATCTGATGGCCGGATAGGTTGAAGGTGTAGAACACCATTCTTAGAACCTATGTGGATATAGTTTCCATATAATTCATTCCCTTGACCTTAATGCTTGTAGGACACCTCAGAGTTCAATTGTCAACTTTGATCAGATTTTCTACATTGTATTTCAAAATATCAAATCCATCTGATGGATTATCTTGGCCAAGGTTTTGCTATATTGAAATACAGTGATACATTATTCTCCAACTCTTGAGGTGGTCAATTCCATCTTGATCACACACCAACTTTGCAAGTACTTGATTGTGCCTAGAAGTCTTTCGTTATTGAATTAAAAATTTAGTTAGTCTGGTATCAAAGCATAGTGAGTTGCTTGCGAGTCACTGATTGAGGTGATCTCAGGTCTAAGGGATACTTATATCTATATCCCATCAGAGACATTCTCGACAGCAGAATGCTCTGAAGTTGGTCATGTTCAATGATGATGTACCCATACATCTCATCTGTATGCCATACCAATATTCTACACTCTATGGTTAAGAGGACAACCAACCTATATGACATATAGTGACCTATGCTCGATAGATGCTGTCGTCCTAATTAACAGTCTATCATTTGGTCGTGAATAAATTTAAGAACTAATTGATAAATTCTCTCTTTATTGAAACTAAATAGTCCTAAGAACTTCATCACAATAATGGAGTTCATTAGAAGATGTAAATTTATGATGAAAAAGATGTCAAAAAATTTTTATTAATTAATAAATTAATTATAATATCTCAACCATCAATAGGCTGATGATTGATTTTAGAACATAATTTCTAATAACTCTCACTTATCCTAAAGCCACTCAACACAGAATCTAATACCCATCTTTGACTTATAGTTATTGAACTCCTTGATTGTCAGGGCTTTAGTGAAAGGGTCGGCTAGGTTCTCTTTTCCGTCGATTTTCTGAAGGTCGACGTCACCACGATCCATGATCTCATGGTTCAAATGAAAGCAGCGCAGAATATATTTTGTCTGCTGGTGTGTCTTCAATTTCTTTACTTGAGCTATGGCGCTAGTGCTGTCGCAGTAGAGCAGGACTAGATCATCAATGGAGGGTGTTACTCCAAGCTCGGTGATGAACTTTCTCAGCCATACAACTTTCTTTGCTACATCTGATGCTGCCATGTACTCTGCTTCGCAAACAGAGTCAGCCACTATATGCTACTTGTAACTTTTTCAGTAGATGGCTCCACCATTTAGAGTAAAGATATATCCCAACATACTTTTACTATCATCATGGTCAGATTGAAAGCTAGAATCTATAAACCCCATAAGTTTCAGATCTGACTCACCATAAACCAACCATTGATCCTTAGTATTTCTCAAATACTTAAGAATGATTTTAACCATCTTTCAGTGATTTTCTCCAGGGTCGGACTGGTATCTACTCACTACTTCTAGTAAGTATGACACGTCTGATCTCGTACATATCATTGCATACATAATTGACCCCACTGTTGAAGCATATAAAATTCTACTCATACGCTCTCTCTCTTTAAGAGTTGTCGGACAATCCTTCTTAGAGAGAGAAATTTCTTAATCTATCAAGAGATAGTCCTTTTTGGAATTCTTCATGCTGAATCTCTTTAGCATAGTTTCTATGTACGTGGACTGAGATATACCAAGCATCCTTTTAGATCTATCCCTATAGATCTTCATCCCTAGGATGTAGGATGCTTCACCCAAGTCCTTCATGGAGAACTATGATGATAATCAGACTTTTATTCCTTATAGTGCGGGAATGTCATTCTCGACTAAGAGAATGTCATCCATGTACAAAATAAGAAATACCACTACTGGACCATTTGCCTATTTGTAAATGCAGGATTCTTCTTCATTCTTAATGAAGTCATACATTTTGATCACTTTATCAAAATGCATGTTCCAACTCCAAGATGCTTGCTTTAATCCATAAATGGATCTCTGAAGCCTGCACACCTTAGACTCATCTGTAGATGTGAACCCCTCAGGTTGTATCATATACATCTTTTTGGTTAGCTCTCCATTTAGGAAAGCTATCTTCACATCCATCTGCTTGATCTCATAGTCTAGGTGAGTAGCTATTGCAAGCATTATCCGAATGGATTTGAGCATTGCCATAGGGAGAATGTCTCATCATAGTCAATACTATAACATTGACGATACCTCTTGGCAATCAGACGAGCTTTATAGGTCTTCATCTTTTCATCTATGCCTCTTTTCCTTTTGAATACCCATTATTGATGCAGAATCTGATCATCGTCGGAATCAGCTGGAGTAGTGGTGGATGAGGTCGCCATCGGAGACCTACAAAATAAAATTCCATCCAGAGCCGATGGGGGGGTGGCTCTGACAGGATCCTCCAACGATCAAGTCAGCTCTGGCCAATAGGAATGGAGTGCTCGAGAATAAGTTTCGGAGCTTAGAGAAGAAGAGGAGAGCTCAGAGATCAAAGATTAGCATTAGCATATCTAAAGGGTCCTTTTTATAGGCAGAGCTTGATGGTGACGACTGCAGCTATCTGATGGTGGGCCGCTCGAGGCTGCACTGGGTTTGATGTAGAGAGGATGGTATTGTCAGGTTGACCATGATAGCCATACCGTTCGATAGTGGTGGACTGCTCGAGGTCTAGCGGAGCCGCTGTAGCGTTGTTTGTGGCAGACTGATGGTGACCGTTCGTCCAGCTTTAATAGCCATGGCTCTCAAGCATTGATCGATAGACTTCGGCATATATCGATTTCAGGGAAGTTCAATCAAAGGGGAAGCTCAGGAGGAGCTCGACCGTGGAGGAGTTCGGTCGGCTGAAGGGGGTGCTTGGGAGAAGTCCGACTCCTGAAGAAATTCGATCGAAGAGGAAGCTTGGAGGGAGTTTGGCTCCTACAGGTGCCTGGCTGGAATGACGTAGAGAGAGTTCGGCTCTCGTGAGAGTCCGACTGAAGCTCGGCGGTTGAGGAGTTCGGCTAAAGTCCGACTGCTGGGAGTCCGAAGGAGCTTGGCTACTAAGCAGTTCGATCGATTGTAATAGTTCGGCCAAGACCCATCCGCTGAAGCTTTTTCATGGCTACTGGCCGCATCAGACTGGGCACCAAACTTGACTTCGACAGGAGCAGGATTTATCCCCAATAATAGCCCCCCACTTTCGAGTTTGAAACTCGAAGAAAGAGAGTGCAGAAAAGGTGACTGCCGAAGTTCTCTTCTGATCTCCATGCTAGTTTAGGTTAAAGCTCGGGGGAGATCTCATTTTTCACTAAAGTTGATGTCGAAGTTGAAGCCTGGGGGAGATCCCATTTCCAACCGAGGGTGAGGTAGGCCTCGTCTCCTGCGATTGAGGTCAGAGGTTGAGCTCATCGAGGGTGACATTGTCTCCTACAACCGAGGCTGACTCGGAGGAGCTCTCCTCTCCTGTAGCCAAGGTCAATACGGGCGCTCGAGAGAAATCCGATCTCTGACTGAGGTTGGCTCGGTCGATCGGGAGAGATCTCATCTCTTGCGCTCGGGGTTAATGCGGGCACTCGGGGGAGATCTTATCTTCTACAGCCGAGGTTGTCAATGGTCGTTCGGAAGAGATCTTATCTCTAGTCGAGGTTGACTCGATCGCTCGAGAGAGATCTTATCTCTAGCCGAGGTTGGCTTGGTCGCTCTAGCTGAGGTTGTCTCTTGATTTTATCTCTGGCTGAGGTTGACTCGATCACTCGAAAGAGAGCTCATCTCTAACCGAGGTTGTCCTGATCGCTCGGGCCGAGGTTGTCGGACCCTTGGGAGAGATCTTGTTTCTTGCGATCTAGATTGATGCGGGCGCTCGCGTTAGGATGAGGTTCTCCTCCTATTTCTAATGGACTGTGGGGGCACATTCGGACCGTCGTCCATCTCCCTTCATCTCGTCTAAGGTGAACGAGGCCTTCGACTTTACTCACGTTAGGATGAGGTTCTCCTTCTGTTCTTAACGGACTGTGGGGGCACATTCGGACCGACATCCGTGTCTCTTCCCCCATCTCATTCTTTATGAATGAGGTCTTCGACTTTGCTCGCATTAGGATGAGGTTCTCCTCCTATTTCTAACGGGCTGTGGGGGCACATTCGGACCGTCGTCCGTCTCCCCCCATCTCATCTAAGGTGAACGAGGCCTTCAACTTTGCTCGTGTTAGGACGAGGTTCTCCTCCTGTTCCTAACGGACTGTAGGAGCACATACGGACCATCGTCCGTGCCTCTCCTTCCATCTCGTCCTTTGTGAATGAGGCCTTCGACTTTGCTCGGGTTAGGATGAGGTTCTCCTCCTATTTCTAATGGGCTGTGGGGGCACATTCGGACCGTCTTCCGTCTCCTCCCATCTCATCTAAGGTGAACGAGGCCTTCGACTTTGCTCGCGTTAGGACAAGGTTCTCCTCTTATTCCTAACGGGCTGTGGAGGCACATACAGACCATCGTCCGCACCTCTCCCCCCATCTCGTACTTTATGAACGAGGCCTTCGATTTTGCTCGCGTTAGGATGAGGTTCTTCTCTGTTTCCTAATGGGCTATGGGGGCACATTCGGACCATCGTCCATCTCCCCCCATCTCGTCTAAGGTGAACGAGGCCTTCGACTTTGCTCGCATTAGGATGAGGTTCTCCTCCTATTCCTAATGGGCTGTGGGGGCACATACGGACCATCGTCCACACCTCTCCCCCCATCTCGTCCTTTGTGAATGAGGCCTTCGATTTTGCTTGTGTTAGAACGAGGTTCTCCTCCTATTCCTAACGGGCTGAGGGGGCACAATCGGACCATCGTCCATCTCCCCCCATCTCGTCTAAGGTGAATGAGGCCTTCAACTTTGCTCGCATTAGGATGAGGTTCTCCTCCTATTCCTAATGGACTGTAGGGGCACATACGGACCATCGTCCACACCTCTCTCCCGTCTCGTCCTTTATGAATGAGGCCTTCACTCGGAAGAGATCTTATCTCTGGCCGAGATTGTCATCGATCGCTCGGAAGAGATTTTATCTCTGGCCGAGGTTGAAGGTCTTTGACCTGCTCATGTTAGGACAAGGTTCTCCTCCTATTCCTAACATAGCAACTATCGACTGCTTCTTCCCTATCATCACATAGTTTTTGCACCTAGAAACAATATTATTTGTTGGGGGAGAATTTTACCGAGGGAAAGTTACCCGCAGCACATTTCCATTTCAAGTCATGGGGGCGTTGCTCCTCTAGGTTCTCTCCGACAGTAAGTTCCGAGCCGGACGACCTCCTCTATCTCATGTTGGAGCGGTCTTCAGCATGTTGGCCTTCTCAATTTGGAGCAAGCTCTTGGCTTTGTCGCTGGGAGATGATGAATCGTCGATATACCAAGCTCCTCCCCAGAGTAACATTGATGATGCCATGAGGCGGTCGATCTTGTCATTTTCGATTACGGCAGCGCCCTTGGCCAATCTTCTCCTGCTTCAGACTGATGTCGAAGAAATTTACCCAGCCACCTCTTTCTGACGAGCTCCTCAATTTCATCTCGGAGCTGGATGCATTTCTTAGTATCGTGACCATGGTCATGATGGTAGAGGCAGTACTTATTTCGATCGCACGTGTTTGGGGGAGACCGTAGTCCTTCTGGCCTTGGCAGCTTTTTCTTAACCTTCGTGAGAATTCGAGTTCGAGGGGCATTGAGGGGGGCGTAGTCGCGGAACCTTTCAGGAGGAGGACCTCTTCGCGCCCTTCTGTCGGGGCTTCCTTGGTGGCAAGCTTGAAAAGTTCGGGCCTTGCTTACGCCGGAGAGGTCGTGAGCGCGGTCGAACTTCCTATGGAACCTTCTACGGGAGAACTTCATGTCCGTTTGTCGGGCTTCCTTAGAGTCATGCTCGAGAGGGAGTTCGGCCTTGCTTGTATCGAACTTCATTCTGATGATGAGCTTTAAGGGAGAATTTGGCCTTACTTTCGCCGAACTTCATTCCAATGATGAGCTTCGAGGGGGAGTTCGGCCTTTCTTCCGTCGAACTTCATTCCGTCTTCTTGGAAAACCGTAGGAGAACTTCATGTCCCTTTGTCGGGCTTCCTTAGAGTCATGCTCAAGAGGGAGTTCGTCTGGCTTGCACCGAACTTCATTCCGATGATGAGCTTCGAGGGGGAGTTCGGCTTTGCTTCTGTCGAACTTCATTACGTCTCTTTGAAAAACCTACGGGAGAACTTCATGCCCCTTTATCGGGCTTCCTTAGAGTCATGCTTGAGAGGGAGTTCGGCCTCGCTTGCACCGAACTTTATTCCAATGATGAGCTTTGAGGGAGAGTTCGGTCTTGCTTTCGTCGAACTTCATTCCGATGATGAGCTTCGAGGGGGAGTTCGGCCTTGCTTCCATCGAACTTCATTCCATCTCCTTGGGAAACCTGTGGGAGAACTTCATGCCCCTTTGTCGGGCTTCCTTAGAGTCATGCTCGAGAGGGAGTTTGGCCTGGCTTGCATCGAACTTCATTCCGATGATGAGCTTCGAGGGAGAGTTCGGCCTTGCTTCCGCCAAACTTCATTCCATCTCCTTGGGAAACCTGCGGGAGAACTTCATGTCCCTTTATCGGGCTTCCTTAGAGTCATGCTCGAGAGGAAGTTCGACCTCGCTTGTGCCGAACTTTATTCCGATGATGAGCTTTGAGGGGGAGTTCGGTCTTGCTTCCGCCGAACTTCATTCCGATGATGAGCTTCAAGGGGGAGTTCAACCTTGCTTCCGTTGAACTTCATTCCGTCTCCTTGGAAAACTTGCGGGAGAACTTCATGCCCCTCTGTCGGAGCTTTTTTGATGGCGAGCTCGAGGTGAAGTTCAGCCTCACTTGCATTGGGGAGGTCGTGGATGTGGCCGAACTTCATTTCGCCTCCTTGCGAAACCCTCCACGAGAGAACTTCATGTTTCTTTGTCTGGACTTCCTTGATGACGAGCTCAAAGGGGAGCTCGACTTTGCTTGCCCGAACTTTACTCCACCTCCTACGAATTCTTTATAGGGGGTTTCGTTGATGACATACTCGAGGGGGAGTTCGGCCTTACTTAAGCCAAACTTCACTCCGCCCTCTTGTGAAGCTTTCATCGGGAGGACTTCATGCTCCTTTATTGGGGTTTCCTGGACGGCGAGCTCGAGGGGGAGTTCGGCCTCGCTTACGCTATTGAACTTTGTTCCGCTTCTGTGGGAGAGCTTCTGCTCTCCATTTCTTCTTTCTTAGGGCGATTGGTATGCCCGAATGCTCTTTCTTAAGGTCGGTTCCTCACGTCCTCATGGCGGGTTTGCTGACAAAGTCCCCGCCGAAGGTTGTCGCATGACCAGCATCATCTTGGTGGGGCCATGAACTCGACCAGCAGGTTGAACTGCTCCACGTCTACAATGGCTTCGTATGAAACTTGGGCTGCCAGGGCTGAAGTGGGAGCAGATGGACCTGGTGTGCAGGCCACCGATCGTCGAGTCAAAGCTCTCTTGGGAGGTATTTTCTCTTCGAAAAAGAACTCTGGTGAGAAAGAAGAGACATCTCCAGAGAGGAAAGAGAGAAATTGTCGTCGAGCACTTCTTTAAGAATAAAGAAATCTTGGAGGTTCATGCCCTTCCTCTAGCGTCAATTTGTTGACGTAGAATCTGATCATCGTTAGAATCGGCTGGAGCAGTGGTGGACGAGGTCACCACCGGAGACCTATAAAATAAAATCCCATCCAAAGTCGGTGGGGGGTGGCTCCGGTAGAACCCTCTGACGATCAAGTCAGCTCTGGCCAACAGGAATGGAGTGCTCGGGAATGAGTTTCGGAGCTTAGAGAAAAAGAGGAGAGCTCAGAGATCAGAGATCAGAGATTAGCATTAGCGTATCTAGAGGGTCCTTTTTATAGGCGGAGCTTGATGGTGACGGCTGCAGCTGTCTGATGGTAGGCTGCTTGAGACTGCACCGGGTTTGATGCAGAGAGGATGGTGTTGTCAGGTCAACCGCGACAATCATACTGTTCGACAGTGGTGGACTGCTCGAGGTCTGGCAGAGCCGCTGTAACGTTGCCTGTGGCAGACTGATGGTGATCGTTCGTCCAGCTTTAATAGCCATGGCTCTCAAGCATTGATCGATGGACTTCGGCATATATCGATTCCAGGGGAGTTCAGCCGAAGGGGAAGCTCAGGAGGAGCTCGACCGTGGAGGAGTTTGACCAACTAAAGGGGGTGCCTGAGAGAAGTCCGGCTCCTGAAGAAATTCGATCGAAGAGAAAGCTTGGAGGGAGTTTGGCTCCCGCTGGCGCCTGGCTGGAATGATGCTGAGAGAGTTCGGCTCTCGTGGGAGTCCGACTGAAGCTCGGTGGTTGAGGAGTTTGGCTAAAGCCCGACCGCTGGGAGTCTGAAGGAGCTCAGCCGCTAAGCAGTTCGGCCGGCTGTAATAGTTCGACCAAGACCCATTCGCTGAAGCTCTTTCGTGGCTACTGGCCGCATCAGGTTGGGCACCGAACTTGACTTCGGCAGGAGCAGGGTTTATCCCCAACATCCATTTACATCCAATGGGTTTAACCCCGTTAGGTCGGTCAACTAATGTCCATACATCATTGACCTTCATGAAATCTATTTTGGATCTCATGGCTTCTAGTCATTTCTCAGAATTGAATCTCTGCATCGCATCCATATAAGTGATCGAATCCTCATCATTCTCATCAAGTTTGATGAGATCACTATCCTGGACCAAGAATCCATAGTATCTATCCGGATGGCATGGTACTCTACTGGATCGCCTTAATGATGTGGGTTCACTAGGCTTCGGATCTGATCAGATCAAATTTAACTTAGGTTCAATATTCTGTGTTAGACTTTCTACCTATTGAACTTCATCAAGTTCAACCTTAAAGACAACAGTTCCTTCAGTAAGAAACTTTTTTTCCAAAAAGATTGTCCTAAGGCTGACAAATACCTTTTGTTCATCAGCATGATAGAAATAGTATCCTTTGATCTCTTTTAGGTATCCTATAAATGCGCACTTGTCAGACCTAGGTCCAAGTTTATTTGTAATTAACCATTTGACATAAGCCGAGCACCCCCAGACCCTGAGGTGTGAAAGTGCTGGCTTACGTGCTGTCCATATCTCATATGAAGTTTTAACCACATATTTACTTGAAACCCTATTTAAAAGATAGCAAGCCAATTTGAGTGCATATTCCTAGAGAAATATCGACAAGTTGGCAAAATCCATCATGGATCGGACCATGTCCAATAGAGTCTCATTCCTCCTTTCAGATACATCATTATGTTGTGGTATTCCTGGAGGAGTCCATTGGGAGAGAATCCCATTCTCTTCTAGATATGTGAGAAACTCACCAGAAAGGTATTTCCCTCCTCGATCAGATCGAAGAGTTTTAACACTCTTTCCAATTTATTTTTCTATTTCACTTCGGACTTGTTTGAACATTTCAAACGAATCCAACTTATATGTCATCAGATAGACACATCCAAATTTGGATAGATTATCTGTGAAAGTGATGAAGTAGACATATCCACCTTTGACACTAGTACTCATTGGTCCACATACATCAGTATGTACTAGTCCTAAGAGTTCAGTGGCTTTCTCATCTTTTTCAGTAAAAGGTGCCTTAGTCATTTTACCAAGAAGATAAGATTCATAGGTTGGAAGTGATTCACAATCACTAAGTTCGAGGATACCCTCTTGAGCCAACTTGCTTATCCTGTTCTTGTTTATATGACCCAGCCTATAGTGCCATAAATAGATATCTGTCACATTATCTAATTTAGGATATTTGCCAGTTGAATAGACTACATTAATAGATTGTGATAACATATATACACCATTATTCAATTATCCATAGAAAGTAGTAATACCATTCATAATGATATTACAAACTCATTTCTTTATTAAAATTTCATAATTATTCATGGCCAAAAGGTCCACAAAAATGATATTTAAAAAAAAACTAGGACAGAAATGACAATCACTAAGAATAATGGTATGAGATTCAAATATAAGTTTTAAAATTTCTAAAGCTAGAACTGAAACTAATCTTCCATCTCCAACATTTAGGAATCTCTCATCTTGCTAGAATCTTCTACTTACCTGCAACCCCTCCAACGAATTATAAATATGATAAGGGCTTTCAGTATCCAATATCCAGTCAATAATATCACACACAGAAAAATTGCAAGTAGTTATCATATAAATACCTTGCCCAGTAATAGCTTACTTCTTTCTCTGTCTGTTTGGATCCAGAGAGGCAATGTACTGAGGACAGTTTCT
Source organism: Cocos nucifera (assembly GCA_006176705.1). Taxonomy (NCBI): domain Eukaryota; kingdom Viridiplantae; phylum Streptophyta; class Magnoliopsida; order Arecales; family Arecaceae; genus Cocos; species Cocos nucifera. The sequence goes on from QRFJ01000013.1 coordinate 1,922,598, forward strand.
CTTTCAGTGCCCCCACTTCTTACAGAAGAAGCATTCGGCTTGACTCTTATCGGGCTTGGTTTTTTGGATTTGAGCTTGCATAGATATCCTAGCCTAAACATGCATCTTCATGGCTTTCTTTTTCTTATTCTTCTTTCCTTTTCCAAAGGATCGAGAACGAGAAGACGAACCTCCTACTAAGTTCACCGACTCTTTGTGGAGCTGGTGATCTTTCACAAAATTCTGAAGTAAGCCCAGTAACCCATGGTAGTCAACTTCAGGCTTTGACATTTTATAATGTTTAAGAAATGGGAGATAAGAATTGGACAGCAAGTTTAGTATTGCATCTTTCTCAAGTTATTTGTGTAAGAAAAAGCTCAGCTTTTTCAAGCACTCTATTAGCTCGATCATGTACAGTACATGATCAGTGGTAGAGGATCCATCCCGTATTCTAGCATTGAAGATGGTGCAACTAGTCTTGTGCCTCTTAACGTCATCAGATGTGCCAAAAGAATCATTCAATACTTGAAGTATTTCATTTGGTTGAGCTATCTCAAATTTGCGACTGAACTCATCGCTCATCGCAGCCAGCATAATGCAGTGCACCATGGTTCGATCACTGAGCCACTTCTGATAAGTGTCTCTGACTGTTCCACGTGCATTGGCAGCTGGCTCCTCATGTGCAGGATCCGTCATTACATATAGGATTCATTCATACTCCAGGACAATCTTCAACTTTTGGTACCAACTATCGAATTTAGATTCCACCAACTTATCATTGTCCAACAATGACCAGAGTGATAGGAAAGTGGCCATATCTGCACAAAGAAAAAACATAACCTAATTAGTAATTGATTTATTAAACCTAAAGATTTGGATTTTAATCAAAAGGGTGTTCCACTATTTTATTCAAATTGGTAGTCTCTACCTCCAATTTGAGAAATTATCCTAATTCCTTAGTGGGTACTAGAATCCGCATAGGCTGTACACTAGCCCAACTTTGGTTAGCCCACCCATGTACATCTAAGGGTAGGTTCATAATCAATTATTTCTTCAAATAATTTTTAGTAATTAAATTTTGCCCCAGGCTTTGATCAGTTGGCTCTGGCCTTTTCAGAAAAGGGTTCAGTAAGGTCCAACCATTAACATGACCATACTTGGCCCATCCAATCAATGAATGATTAGGTCCAACTTTGGTTGGCCCACCTGACCATCATTTAGAAAGATGTATCCAAGAGATCATATAACGAATGATAATTCCATCAACCGATAAGCACCAGGCCTTTGGGCTTCCAATGATTATCCAAATGATGGATCCATTATCATCTACTTTAATGGGAGACTATGATCCAGTTATCATATAACTATTTTATTTTACGGCCTAATAATTTTAAAAAATTTATTTATAGAAGTGAGTAGGTCAGATTAACCAGTTTATCATGATCCTCCCACTGGCTTCATCAAGTCAGCTAAGGAAGACCGCTAACAGGCTGGTCTAGGAGCACCTAAATCAGTCACACTAATTTACCTAGCTGACATGGGTCAACTCAAATTGTCAAATGATCCGATCAAAACTCAATCTCACCAAGAAGGCCAGGTAAGTAAGATCGATGGTAGGGTCTACCAAAGCTTGCCTTAGACACCATAAAAAATGGTTAGGTAAACGGGCTCTCAATTAAAAACCACTAGTCGTATGTGCCAAACTTACCTTAGACACCAACTGATTTAATTAGTCTTGATTAGATCAACTTAACAGTTCGAGCCAGACCTCTTAGCCAAGAATCAAGTCTATTTGGTTCTTGTTAAAAATATGAACTTGACCAACTACAACTACTGTAATTGATCTAGAGAATTCTTAATCTAATCTAAGACAATAATTGATTAGATTTAGTCAATTCTCTAATTAAGTACATTCTTTAATCTAACCTTAGGTCTAACCTAATTAATGGACCTAATCTCCACTAACCCATTAACCTAATGTGTTATGATTCGTATCATAGGATCTTCAATTTACAATCCTAGAATCTAATCAAACAACTTCTTAATTCTTAATTAAGTTTTGGGCTGTGGGTTGGGGTTTGACTTTTTGAAAATAATTTTCATATTTGTAAAATATTTTTATAATATGGTTCTATCAACCAAGTTGCATGTTTGATTCATAATCAATATGCAAGTAAAATAAATATAAAACTACTTTAGATCTAATTTAAACAGGCTTATGTAATTGAAACAGTTTTAATAATAATCAATCATAAATCTCCCTAGATCAAATCTAATATATTTATGATGATTAAAATTAGATTAAAATATTTTTAATTAGATTATAAAATTTTTTAGATCTAATCTAAAATTTTATGATCAATATTTTAAATCAGCACATACTAGGATAACCTATCCACTGTAAGGGGTAAACCTTACAATAGGACAACCTTATGACAGTCCGTGCAATCTAAAATATTTTATTTTTAGATTTAAAATTATTTTAAATCTATTAAATCATAAGTAAAATTAGATCAAATCTAATAAATTTAGGATTAGAGTCAGATCATCACGAAGTAGGACAACCTTTTCACTGTAAGGGATAAATCTTATAGTAGGACAACCTTATGATTGTTTGTGAGATCTAAATTTTTTTAATTTTATATTTAATAATTAGATTATAAATTAGATCTAATCTAAAAAATAATCTAAACATACATAAAAATCAAGTAATAAGAACCTAGGCTCTCATACCAATTGAAGGAACCAAATTTAGGATTTTAGGACTAGATCTTGAAACTTTTTTTAAGATCAGATAGCGAAAGATTAAAATTAATTAAAATTAATCTAAAATATTCTAGATCTAAGATCTTATTATATGATTATTGTATAATATTTAAATCAAAAATTAAAAAAAAATAAGAAAGAAAAGGTTGATCATATCAACCTAAATCTATACTACATCTAATGCAGCTATAAAATAATAGATCGGATCTTTTACCTGAGTAAGTTAGATGTTCTAACTTGCTAATCAAGGCTTAAGGATGAAGTCATGAGTCGCACATATGTTCGGCCTCTAGGAGTTGTCCATACGAGCCCACGAACACAATCAGAGATCTTGATGTAGGAAATCAACACAGTATGCTAACATTATGCTGATCTCTCTTCGACAGTCGATCCGATGCTTTCTTATTTAAAACTTGGATACTCCAAAATACTAAAAGTAAAAAAAGAAGATTTGTGATGTTAATATACCTCTCAAAAGCTCACAAAAAGGGAGGAAGAGATCTGGAACAAAGAGGAAGAGATCTAGAACAAAAACCCTAGAAGAAGACCCTCTTCTTCTTCTTTATTCTTTTCTAGACATCCTGATTTGTGTTTTTAATATCTCCATGATTCAGATGAATTTTTCTCTAACTTTTCTACACCGAAGTGATCTCTCAAATATCTGCAATTCATAAAAATTTTAGCTAATTTTTTTTTTTAAATAATGAGATATGTAGAGTCCAAGATTGGTAAAAAATCTAGATAGGAAAGTCACCAAATGGTAGGTTGTTGGGGCGCCCAACTCTTGGGTGCCCCCACCTTACTTTTCTGCCATGGACCAGCAAGGGAGGGCACAACAAATGCCAAAGAATGCCATGAGAGAGAGAGAGAGAGAGAGAGAGAGAATAGGGAGGTGGTGGCATGAAAGGAAGGAGGACTTTTAGTTGACTAGAAATTCTATCTCATAGAATCCTAAGCAAAATCAACTTCCCTTTTTGACTTGGTCATGCAACAAATTTCCATATAAAAAAAAGGAAGAGAGAAGGGAGGCATGAGATTTCTTGGAGCATGGAGATTTTTCATGTAAAAAAGAAGAAAGAAGGGGTGGGGCGTGAGGAATTAGGTGGCGCAAGGATAGGGGGTCCTAGTCACACTAAGACTCCTATTTTGACTTGGTCAAATAAGATCTTTTAATCAAATAAAAATAAGAGTAAATCAACCTAATTAAATAAGATACTAACTCATTTAAGAACTTAATTAAATTAGATTTAATTTTAATTTAATTTTTAATCAAATTAGAAAATTAGATTGATCCAAGTCCTAGTTAGACTAGGACTAGTTCTTCCTTGCACTTGGCTTATCCAATAAACCAATTGGATTTGATCCAATCAAGCCTAAACTAAATTTAATTAAATTATATTTAATTAGACTTAATTTCATTCTATTGGCTTAATCAAATTAAGCTAATTAGCAATCAAATTGCTAATCGATCCTCCTGCAACACTTGCACTAGGTCAAACATCAATCGTATTGATCGTTTAATCCTAAAATGATTCTAAATCACTGATCAACCATCTGATCGAAATGTGAACTCTAATGTGTGTGATCTCATAGGTCTAAACTTAAGTTGATAGCATTGAAATAAATTCTTGTACCAATCGAAGTAACCATCTAGCAATGATACCCGACGGTCGGATAGGTCAAAGGTGTAGAATGCCATCCTTAGAACCCATGCGGATATAGTTTCTATATAATTTATTCCCTTGATCATAATGCTCGTAGGACATCTCAGAGTTCAACTGTCAACTCTGATCAGATTGTCCGTATTGTATTTTAAAATATCAAATCCATCTGATAGATTATCCTGGCCAAGATTTTGCTATATTAAAATACAGTGATACATTATTCTCCAACTCTTAGAGTAGTCAATTCCATCTTGATCACACATCGACTTTGCAAATACTTGACTGTGCTCAGAAGCCTTTCATTACTGAATTAGAAATTCAGTTAGTCTAGTATCAAAGCACAGTAAGTTGCTTACAAGTCATTGAGGTGATCTCAGATCTAAGGGATACTTATATCTATATCTCATCAGAGTTATTCTCGACAACAGAATACTCTGAAGTTGATCACGTTCCATGACAATGTACCCATACATCTCATTTGTATGCCATACCAGTGTCTCCACACTCCTTGGTTAAGAGGACAACCAACCTATATGGCATATAGCAACCTATGCTCGATAGATGCTGTCGTTCTAATTAACAGCCTATCATTTAGTCATGAATAAATTTAAGAATAAATTAATAAATTCTCTCTTTATCGAAACTAAATAATCCTAAGGACTTCATCACAATAATGGAGTTCATTAGAAGATGTAAATTTATGATGTAAAAGATACCAAAAAATTTTTATTAATTAATAAATTAATTATAATATCTTAATCGATTGGCTTTGTGAAAAGGCATTGAAAAAATTTATAAAAGAGATGTCTACCTAACTGATATTAATGGGGCCTAAAGGCCGATATCACAGAACTGAGGGATCAAGTCGTCAAGGCTGAAGCATCCGAGGTGGAGGCTTTACTCTTGATGAAAGCGACAGAGGAGAAGGCCTTGAAGGCAGTTGAAAATTTTAGGGCATTCGATGATTTCAGGGAAGAGAATTCCTCTTTTGCACTGGATGTCTATGATGAAGGAAATCATGCTGTCCATGAGAAAATAGCTTCGAAATATCTTGAGTTGAATTTAAGCTTCTTGGATATTCCTTCGGACAACTTGTCTTGAATTTTTGTTCTTTCCAGCTCTTCAGGAGTTTTTGTAAAGAGCCTTGTTATGAATAAAATTTCTTCCTTTTGTTCTCCTTAACTTTCTCATTTTGCTTTATTCTTTTCATTTTACTCTGATCTGAGGAGTTATTTCTTTGGCTCGTACATTTTTGTACTTCCTAACCTCAGCTCATGAACCTAAGAGCTGATCTTTTTATTTTTCGTGCACATATTTGATGGAACATGCCCAGTCTTCCATGTGCGTCATTAAATGTGCATGGTTATGGAAGCAACGTAACCACAAATTTGACTCAAAATTTGGTGCCTAGTCGTGGGGTGATAGATACGCCCACTCCCTGGTTTGCATGTGGCAGGATCGAACATTCGTAATTATGGTGGATCTGCCTATTTATAGTGACATCTCATTCGCTAGCTGCTCCATTCGTGATATTCTTTATCTTTTAGAGGAATGTCTGTAAATTAGTTCTGTCTCCTATAAGAAGATGGAGTTTCTTCATCTCTCGATGGAGGTAGTTATCCAACCGAGGAGATGGAGGAGTGTTGGTTGATCTTGATCAACTTGGGGGTGTCAATGGCAAGAGCTTTATCATCCAGATACTTTCGCTCTCGATCTTTAGACCTTTGTTATCTTGCTTTGCCTGTAGGGGATGTTCTTTTGCTCGATCTTGAGAGCTTTATCATGATTCTCTGGCTCTGAGAGGGCAAGATTTTGTGACTTACTTAAAGGGGTCTGTGGTTGTGCCACCCTTGCAGGGAAGCAAGAAGGGGTTGAGCCATGACCCAGGCATTTGATGTTTAAATCTTATGGCTCAAAGGCTCCCTCAGCCATTATGTTCTCAGAAACTATGACTAGAGCACTGAAGGAGTTTTTCAAAGTCATATTAAGAAGCTTTACTCAGGTTGTCTATCATGCATCGACATTCGATGGAGGGGTTCTTTGTTCCGAGTTTGGGGCAGAGTTGGATTCTAAGCAAACTCTGCCTTGGTCTCATTGGGTTCTCCATCGTTGCCATTTTTTGGCAGCTCAGGTGGTGGCATTTGAGATTGTGCCACCCCTATAGCATGGAGGGCATATGTCCGAGCAGTTGGAAGAGATTCTGACGCTAGGTTGTATGGTAATGGACTTCAAAATTACCTGACTTCAGCATCAGTGGGAAGTCCATCACCTTGGATCTTGCACCTCCATGGACCTGGATATCCTTTATGGGATCCCAAAGCCTCAGGTCTTTAGAGGAGCTCCTTCTGCATATCGACGGCCTCAACTTCGTCAGGCTTTCTGATCATGTCTTTGCATCGGAGTTATGCTTTTATAATTCCATCCGAGTTGTTCACTATTGTTCTTTATAAAAGCAATTGGGTCATTGCTCTTGTAAAAGTTTTTTCTTTATGAAATAAAATGCTTTGGTTTCCTTCACATCGCACTTTATTTCTATTCTGTTTATATTGTTAACTATCTCGATCAAAGGAACCTTGAATCCGTGTGGGTTTCTTTAATCAAGTAGGTCTGAGATTGTTCTGATCTGAGAAACTTATTGTTAAATATCCCAAACAAATGAATTTTATTTTGAGCAATTCTGATTTGAGGAACTCGCTGTTAAGTATCCCAAATAAAGAGATTTAATCCAAAGTGGTTCTGATCTGAGGAACTCACTATTAAGTACATCCCAAATAAAAAAATTTAATCCAAAGCGATTTCGATCTAAGAAACTCATTGTTAAGTACATCTCGAACAAAGAGATTTAATCCGAAGTAGTTTTGATCTGAGAAACTCGCTGTTACGTACATTCGAACAAAGAAATTTAATCCAAAGTAGTTTCGATCTGAGAAACTCACTGTTAGAGGAACTCACTGTTAAGTACATTTCGAACAAAAAAATTTAATGCAAAGTAGTTTTGATCTGAGAAACTCGGTGTTAAGTATATTTTGAACAAAGAGATTTAATCCGAAGTAGTTTCGATCTGAGGAACTCGCTGTTAAGTATATTTCAAACAAAAAAATTTAATCCAAAGCAGTTTTGATATGAGGAACTCATTGTTAAGTACATCCTGAATAAAAAAATTTAATTCAAAACGATTTTGATTTAAGAAACTAGTTGTTAAGTACATCCCGAATAAAAAAATTTAATCCAAAATGATTCTGATATAAGAAACTTGCTGTTAAGTATATTCTGAATAAAGAGATTTAATTCGAAGTAGTTTTGATCTGAGAAACTCACTGTTAAGTATCCTGAATAAATGAATTTTATCCAAAGTGGTTTCGATATGAGAAATTCATTGTTAAGTATATTTCGATCAAAGAGATTTAATTCAAAGTGATTTCGATCTGAAAAACTCGCTGTTAAGTATCCCGAATAAAGAAATTTTTGTTGAGTATCTCGAATAAAGAAATTTAATCCGAAGCGGTTCTGATATAAGAAACTCACTATTAAGTATCCCAAACAAAAAAATTTTATCCGACTTTCTTTTCTAGTTTGATAGCCGTGCAAATATTCTTCTAATAAAGAAAGTAGTTGAACTTAGAAAGCTACTTATTTATTTATTTCATTGGTAGTACATCCGGAGATTAGCTGAATTTCATGGCCTAGAAAGGAGAGTCCTATTGAGTTGTTTTAGTTGATAAGTCCCTGGTCGCACAACTTCATTGACCTGATAGGGCCCTTTCCAGTTGGGTGAAAGCTTTCCTTGCTTAGTTGGCTTGGATATTTCTGCTCTCCGAAGGACAAGATCACCGACTTGGAATTTTTTTGCCTTGATACGAAAATTATAATATCTGATGATCTTTTGTCGATATGCGGCTATCCTCACCGCTGCTCATTATCTGATTTCCTCAATCAGATCAAGATTGGCTTTAAGCTAAATTAGATTAGTGTCCTCATCATATTCTTCAACTCTGATGGAGGGGAGCCCGAATTCTACAAGTATGATGGCCTCAGTGCCAAATGTCAAGTTGAAGGATGTTTCGCTTGTCGGAAGTCTTTGAGTGGTTCGATAGACCCATAGAATATGGTAGAGTTCTTCTACCCATGACCCCCCAATTCGGTCTAATCTAACTTTGAGAGCTTGAAGGAGGGTTCTCTTGGTCACTTCCACTTTTTCGTTCACTTATGGGCGGCCTATTGAAGTGAAGCGCTGCTCTATCCCGTAATCTTCACAGAAGTCTTTTAGTTGGAAATCATTGAAATGTCTCCTATTTTTTGAAATCAATATTTTCAAAAGTCCATTGCGGCAAATGATTGATTTTTAAATAAAATTTTAAACCTTCATCTCTGTGATTTGAGCTAAAGGCTTGGCTTCTACCCACTTGGTAAAATAGTCAATAGCCACGAATAAAAATTTTTGCTGGCCAGAAGCTCGAGGAAACGGACCTAAAATGTTCAATCTCCACTGGACAAAAGGCCAGGAGGATTCAATGGGAGTCAGGAGAGATGCGGGCTGATGCTGAATTTGATCGTTTTATTGACATGGTTCATATCTTCGGATGAAATTCTAAGCATCCTGTTGCATTGTGGATCAGTAATATTCTTACCGAAGAATTTTGTAAGATAAGAATTGACCCCTCGGATGGTTTCCATAGATCCCTTCATTAACCTCCCGCATAGCATAATCAGCCTCCGAAGGATGCAAACACCTCAGAAGTGACAAAGAGAAAGATCGCTTGTACAGGTCATTATCGAGCAATATATATCTGGCTGCTTGATTCCTAACCTTTTGAGCTTCTTTTTGGTCTAATGGTATTTCTCCCGTCTTTAAGTATTTTATGATGGGATCCATCCAGTTGGGTTCTTCCTTGATTTGCTGAATTGTATGGGGCTCTTCTAAACTCAAAGTTTTCAGAACTTTGAAGTAGGTTTCTCTTCCTAGATCGACGGACAGCAAAGATGCAAGCTTTTATAAAACATCTACCTTAATGTTTTGCATCCGGAGGACTTGTTGGATGTCAAAATGTTGGAAGCAAGAGGTTAAATCTTTTATCTTTTGGAGGTATTTTCTCATATTTTTCTCTCGAGCTTTGTATTCTTCCTATATTTGCCCCACCATGAGCTGGGAATCATCGTACATTATCAGGCATTGGGCTCTAGTTTGTAAAGCAATTCTCAATCCAACGATTAAGGCTTCGTATTCCACCTCATTATTGATAGCTAAAAATTTGAAGTGGATGGTGTATGCTGCCACGTTCCCATCTGAACTAGAAAGGATAATTTCAGCTCCTAATCCTGTTGAGTTCGAGGAGACGTCAGTGTGCAAGACCCATGTTTGCCCCAGATCTCCCCAATTCGACTTTGGTTCTTCATTATTTTGTGAGCTTGCAGGGTCTTCATATCTAGTCATCGGGTTTTCTTCTAGGGGCTCCCTGTCCAGTATTGTACATTTGAGGACAAAGTTGGCCAAAATTTAGGCCTTAATGGATGGCCTCGATCGGTAGTGAATATCCAACTCTGAGAGCTCCAAAGCCCACTTTGCTATCCGTCCAAAAGAATTTGGCTGATGCAGTATCGACTTCAAAGGCTTGTCCGTGAGCACTATTATGGTATGAGCTTGAAAATGGTGTCGGAGTTTCCTTGCAGCAACAATCAACACGAAAATCATCTTTTCTAATTTTGCATATCGGGTCTCTGCATTATGGAGGACCTTGCTGATGTAGTATATAGGCTTCTGGACTCATCCCACTTCCTGAATAAGGATCCCGCTGATTACCATGGGCGATATAGTAAGGTAGAGATAAAGCTCCTCACCTGGCAATGGTTTGGTGAGTAAAGGAGGAGAACTGAGATATCTTTTTAGCTCCTCAGAGACCTTCTGGCACTCTAGGATCCATTGAAAATTCGTCGGTCGCTTGAGTGTTTGCAAGAATGGGAGGCATCTTTCAGCTGACCTAGAAATAAAACGGTTAAGAGAGGCAATTTTTTCAGTCAAGCTCTATACCTCTTTTATAGTCTTTGGAGGTGACATTTTTGGGATCCCCTTGATCTTCTCTAAATTCACTTCGATTCCTCTACGAAAAATCATAAAACTGAGGAACTTGCCGGCAGTGACTCTGCAAGCATACTTTGTGGGATTTAATTTCATTTGGTATCGCCGAAGTGTGTTGAATGTTTCGCAGAGGTCATGCACGTGATCAGGTATCGACCGACTTTTCACCAATATATCATCGACATAAGCCTCTATATTTTTGCCAATTTGATCTTTGAAGATTTTATTGACCAACTTTTGATATATGGCCCCTGCATTTTTGAGTCCAAAAGGTATTATCAAATAACAGTAGAGCCCATGGTCACTAATAAAAGTTGTTTTCTCCTCATCTTTTAGGGCCATCCAAATTTAGTTGTAACCAGAGAAGGCGTCCATCAAGCTGAGGAGTTCATGCCCAGAAGTGGCACCAACCAGTTGGTCATTTCATGATTTAGGACAGGCTTTATTTAGATTGAAGAAGTCGATGCACATACGCCACTTCCTATTTGCTTTCTTTACTAGAACAGCATTCGCCAACCAGTCTGGGTACATAGCTTTTTGGATGAAATCGGCCTTCATCAGTTTGTCCACCTCCTCGGTAATTGCCTTTTGGCATTCAGGGACGAAGCTTCACTTCTTTTGCTTTACTGGACGATAGGTCAGGTCTACCTTCAACTAATGAGCCATTACCAATGGGTTGATCCCCGGCATATCAACGACTGACCAAGCAAAAAGGTCAGCATTTGCCTGCAAAAGATCGATCAATTGGTATTTTGTTACTTAATTAAGGTAAGACCCAATTTTCACAGTCCATTGGAGATTCTCCTTCTCTAATGGTATATCCTAAAGGTCATCGAATGGTTGGACTCGATTTTCTGTGAGGTCATCTCATGCATCCAGTCCTATTGGAAACTCTAGTTGGTTTCCCACAGGATCCCCTATTTGGAGCTTAACGGCGAAGCACTATCGAGCGATGGTCTGGTTATCCCAAATCTTTTCCATGCTGTGAGCTATCGAAAATTTGACCAGGAGATGATAGCTGGATACAATAGGCCTTAGTTTCCACAAACTTGGTCTTCTAAGAATGGCATTATAGACAGAGAAAAGTTTGACGATAAGAAAGTCCACTTGTATGGTCACCTACTGAGGTGGAGTGCCCACGGTTATAGGTAGATTGATCATTCCTTTCAATATTGGTACTGCCAAAAAATTCTTGGATTGGCATGTCAAGTGGAATTAATCGATTAAAAGAGAGTCCCATGAGGAAAAAGACAGAAAAGTATAAAATATCAACTGAGCTTCCATTATCGACAAGTATGCAGTATATGTTGAAATCAGAAACATTCAAAAAAATAATGATAGCATCATTATACGGTTGTTGTATATCCTCTGCATCCTGCTCAGTGAAAGTTATTTATTGTTGAGGCCCATTATCACGTTTGGACTTCTTTGATGCTGCCTCTTCAGATGATCCTCCGATAATCATATGGATTTCTCTGCGAAGAGGTCGCTCCTCAACTACTGCCAGGTTTCTTTCCTCCTGCTTGGGCATTGGCGTTTGTCGTTGTGACTGAAAAGGTGGCTGGTGGGCCCTTGGCTGGGGCCGTCGCGGTGGGGTTCTTCCACGAACGAAGCATTCGAGCCTTCCTTCCCGAATTAACCTTTCAATGGCATCGTGAAGGAGGTGGCAGTTTTCGGTGTCATGATCATGGTCACGATGATAGAAGCAGAACCTCGTAGTATCTCGGCATTTCAGACCGATCCACATCTTTGGGGGTTGGGGGAGTTGGTCTTAGATATGCATCAAAACTTTTTTCGGATGGCATTTAAGAGCGTATAATTGTTGAAACACCTTGGTGGAGACCGTTGTTGATCATGCCATAGTGGGCTAGGAGATCGGCGGTTTCAAAAAAAGCTTCCACCCTTATTCTTCCTAGGTGGAGAGCGGGAGCATCGTCGGTAGGACTCCCTTTTTGAGGGAAGGCACTATTCATTCGACCCTGTCTGATCACCATTGATGGGGGAGGCTTTGGCAAAGGCTTCTTCAACATTGGTATACTTCCTCGCCTTCTCCAACATACCATTAAAGTTCTTTAGATAAGACTTCACCAATGATCTCTTTTGGTCATTTCTCTGTAATCTAGCCATGAAAGCAGACATTGTGATTGATTGATCAAGATCGCGGACTTTCTGGATAGCCGTGTTAAAATGGCTCAGATAGTTGTGGATTGAGTCACCATCCCTCTGATGGATGGTGTACAGAGAGTCGGATTGCTTCTGCTACCTGTGACTACTGACAAAATGCACCGTCAGAGATCGGCTTAGCTCGTTAAAAGAATGAATCGAGCCAGGCTTTAGATTTGAGTATCATTACCGGACTGCCCCCTTAAGAGTGGCGGAGAACATTCGACAAAGAGTAACATCCGATGCTCCTTGAAAGAGCAAAGCTGTCTTGAAAGTTTCAATGTAATCAATGGGATCGGCAGTCCCATCGTAGGTCTCGAGCTGAGGTAGCTTGAATCCACGGGACGGCAATTTTCGTAGGATCATCTCGTCAAATGGAGGCTCGCCATTAAGACCGTCAAAAGGTTGAGAAGAGGAGGTCTTATTCAGAGCTTTGAGTTTCTTATCGAACTCCCAAAGCTTTCTTTCAATCATCAAGTCCCGATCGGTGAGGGCCTCAGACTGTTGGAAAGAACGATGGTCGGGAGTAGAACCGTGCCCTGATTGTGGGCTAAGAGATTGTGGATGAGGTCGCCCCCACCTGGAACTTTGTGGAGGTGACAGTGTGGGTGTGACTTGCTGAAAGAATGCCGACGGTTAGATTGGCGTCGCCACTGGTGGCACGAGAGGGACTGCTGGAGGCATCGATTGCACCACTGAGGGTGGAGTAGGAGTAGGAGTAGGAGCAGTCAAATTTGGCTGCGGTGCCATTGAGGAAGGCGCGGTCATCGTTTGGACTACTTGGACAGTGGTCGCCAGGGAGTGGACCTGCTGAAGGAATAAGTTGAATTGGTCCATAGTGACATGGGCCAACTGGACAGGTGGAGAGACTTCCACCGTAGGGGGAATGTGATCATCAACCTTCAGATCCAATTACTGTGAGGTGGTGGCCTTAGCGACGTCGTTGTGTCGGAACGAGGCCTTTTTCAGAGCCATTATTATTCGTTATGGATTGGTTTGATCTTTAAAGATCGGACGATACAGAAATTATGGTAGGCTAAAAGTTTAGCCTGTCCTTTCTCTAGCGCCAATCTATTACTGTTGAGAATCGTCGACTTTAGAATTAGAGGAATGGCTTCATGTAGACAAGCTTGAGAATCTGTAAAATAAAGTCCGGATCGGAGAATTTTATCTCCGACGAGGATCCTCCGACGCTCAAGTCAGAAACAAGCAGAAGCTAATTTTTTTGAGAGGGGTTCTTTTTTACTTACCTAGGTCCTCAAGGTTCATGGTATTTGTGGAGAAGTTTTACACAATGATTACACCATTCCATTGGTTTTGAACCGCTAATCTCATCGTGGTGAGATTTCTGGCAATCTTTCAGATGGAGTGACGGTTGCTGGTGTGATTAGGATTTTCAATTTATCATCGATGGTTTTGGATGAGTAGGTAACAGCCTATTTATGATCTGATAACAGTTGTATTACGGTCAATCTATGGGGGACTTTCTTTATCTGAGGCGATTTAAAGATGATAGATGCCAGTTGGGGTGTTTCCATAAATATTGAATCAGGTTGGCCCTCCGGCATTAGTCATCTATTCAGAGGATATTATAGTAATATCCTGATCTATAAGTGCTCATCAGGATAGACTGAGTTGAGATGCCTCTGGGGTATATCAATTGATCTGAGATATTTTATTATTACCATAACATGATCTATATCCATATCTATCATCAAACAAAATAAATATGGATATAGATACAAATTTCAATCATATTCCTTATTCATATATGTTCATTTGTATATGTATTGTATCCATCTAAATTAGAATATTTTGAAAATAAAGATAATTTATGCACTTAAAAAATTTAATAATATACTAAATTAAAATATTTTGCCCCTCCCCTCTAATAAAGTATTCTCCATCTTTGCTGGAAATGGTTTCCAGCCCATGGATTGGGATTGCGCTCCTCCTATTCTTATCTATTTTATGTGAAAAAATTTTTTTTGCACACCACAGGTGGCAATGATTGGCTTACATGTAGGATTAAAAGAATTTTTTTTTTTTTTATATGCTATACTCTAACTCCATACATAAGCCAACCATGATGGGCAGCGTGCACGGATGTCCACCGCCTATAGTATGCAAAGACTTTAACTTTTGTGTACACGCACTTAGAGAATTAGCGGTCTTCATATTCATATACTTCTAAGGGGTGCTTGATTCACGATTAGACTCGGAATCAGAATAGAAATCGAAATAGAATAGAATCGGATTAGGAATGGCCTATTCCTTTGAAGTATTTGAAAATAAAAATTTAAATTCATAGAAAGAGTGGGAATTAAGAATTAGATAAATTAGATTATTTTTATTCTATTTTGAAATCAAAATTAAAATCAAACTCTCCTCAATTAAATGGTTGAAATGGAAGATTTATTCTTATTTTGATTTCAAACTCCTACTTCTTCCAACCAAATATTCCAAATTAGTCATCAAACAAAAAAAGTCATCTAAGATCTAATCAAATTTTGATTACAATGTGATATCACTGGGCATTAATTCTAATCTTTTATATCACCGTCTTTTCCAACCCCACGAGCCCTGGCAACTCGACCGCCGTATCCATCGAAGTGTGAAATTCAACAAGGAAAAGACAAAGCAGGTCCTAATTTTTCGCGGTATCCATAAGCCCGGGGTCCACCACTATTCTTGCTCTCGAGGAACTCGCCGTAAACGTAGGAGGCAAGGCCCCAGAACGCCAGCGCGAGCGCCACACCTTTCCCTCCAGGGAAGGGCTCGTGGAAGTAGACGGCGGCGAAGACCTCCGAAACGGGGATGAGGACGGCCAGGATTATGCCGGCGAGCAGGGCCGAGGTGTAGAAGATGGCACCGACGGTCCCCAAGAAGAAGAACTGCCACAGGATGGCGGACCAGACGAGCAGCACGTAGTATCTTACCTCGCCCTGCCCGAACTCCCGGGCTTCTCTTGGGATGGCCTGCAGTGAATGCGAATGTTCTCCGTGAAGTCAAAATTGGGCAAAGTGTCACATGGCTAGACTTTGAATGTTGGCTTGAGTTTGGGCTACGCAGGGACCAGATAGGTGCGGTTGCTGGTTAAAATATTATAATTATTTGGGCCCATATTTTTAAAAATACGTTATTAAAAAATGGAATCCAGAATCTCTAATTGTTTAAAAAGTATGATCATGAAGGCAGTTCTCCATTCACACGTCTATTCTCCCGTTAAAGGCGAAACCCTGAACGGTGTGTGAAACCATACTTGGAAATTTATATATCTTCGTGATGCCGACGTAAGAACAATGAGGCATCGATAATTATTTGCATATGCATTATTTAGGTGGTGTTTGGTTGGAAAAATCTCATTTTGATTCTGATTTCAGAGCGGAATGAGGATGAGTCAATTCTCTTAAAATCTAATTTCGATTCTAAGATTCAATTTTTTATTTTAATTTTAATTTTAATTTTAATTATGAGTTAAATATTGATTATTTTAATTTTTATTTTGATTTTGATTCTGATCATAATTCAAATATTGCCTTAAGATATGTTTGATTCATGATTAAAATCAGAATCGAAATAATGATGTTCTACTACATGTTCGGTTCGTGGTTCAAATTAAAATTATATTGAAACAGAATTTGAACATCAAGAATTGGAACTGAATATTTGAGACTTCCCATTCATTTATGGAATCAGAATAGGAATGAGATTCTCTTAATGAAATAGCTGAAATAGCATGATCCATTCATTCTAATTTTCATTCCGTAATTCAACTCGCCTAACTAAACATGCATGTCCTCAATCTCTTGAGGGAATATTATTTGAGGAACCCATAGGTGAGAAACTCATAAAACACTGTGTTTGGGCATCATTTTCTAATCAACATGACATCAATTAGATATTTTCTTTTCAAGAAAATACGGCGACAAAAGTCGCCGTCCTGAGACCACCCTAGCACATGGTGATGCCAGCCACCAGACCTCGGTCCAGTTGGTGACTTTAGTTAGACTTCATAATATTTCATTACAAAGCGACCTAGGGACTAGCATTCTACAGATAAGCGGTCCCGGGGAATCATAGTCCTATATATGGTCCAATAAGCATTTTTCTCCACAACACCAAAATACATGTCATTCTCACTAAAATGTCCCACTAGTATTGTGTTTAGTCAATTGATTAGCAACTAATGTTTAATGGATGGTTGTGATCATAATAATCAATTAGCAGAATATTTTTTCCTTGCTTTTTAACCACATGGTGGTGTAGAGCTTGATTAGTAAAACAGGGATAGAGCCATACTGCATTATCTTCTTCTGGACTTTTTGAACTGAATGGTCATTATCTGAATATTTTTTATATCCCAACATGCTGTTGCTAGTAAATTAGTAGTTTAGCTGTTTGGTGCCTTTCAACCTAAATGAGAGGTCTCCAGTTGAAACATGAGTAGTGGTGAATGATCACTTTATATATATGGACATAATTTTTACTTTTTCCATATTAAACCCTACATTAGCAATCATGGTCAAGTAGGAAGTGTTTTTTGAACTCTGCAGGGAGAGAATGGTGAAGCAGCAACTTTGTCCCAACCGTAGCGTTATTTACTCAATTGGC
The DNA here is from genome assembly GCA_006176705.1 of Cocos nucifera. NCBI lineage: Eukaryota > Viridiplantae > Streptophyta > Magnoliopsida > Arecales > Arecaceae > Cocos > Cocos nucifera. The sequence goes on from QRFJ01000013.1 coordinate 1,939,857, forward strand.
AACTAATTATTTATTTATTGATCGAAAGAAGGGTGGTATCTACTAGTACGAAAAAGATCGAGATCTTATATAATTATTAGAGAAAATCTTGTAAAAGTCCAAAAAGGGCGGTATCTACTCGTATCTATTATTATTAATATTAGAAAAAATTTTATATGGACTGAAGATATGAAAAAGTCTAAGGTTCTTGATGTAAAAATCCAATAAAATGACACGCTGGGCCTGCTCTAACCACTTATCAACCATCATAGATGCCGAGCAACCTCCGAATCCAGGCCGGCCAACCCAAGACACATTATATCGGCATCCTGCAACTTACGCAGATGAGGATTGATAGGCTGACTCCTGACAGGTCCAATCTGGAGCTGACAAAATTCATCCCGTAGCCAACTTACAAGCACCAGCTCCGAAGATCATCAGTATGCCCTAGTGAATGGCATGGTCTGACCAGACATCATCCCATAGCCAGCCATGTTCGATTGATTTATCGTCAATAATGAGCAAGTCTCTCACCCCACAGTAAACTTGGTCCTTAACTGAAGGCCCTTCTTCTAGGGGACCATTCCTTAGTGACCGACTCCTCTTCGGCTCTGCTCATGTTGCGATTCTCCATCTTGGCAGGGCAACCTCCTCGTCTCCCCATCCGCATGATCGAAACCTTGAGGCTCAATAGTCAAGTGGTCAATTAAACCTCATTGGTCAACTATCATCCTGCTTGAATAGATGAGGTTGCAGGTTGCTTGGCTGCCAAGCCCTTCTCGGAAGACGCCCATGGCTTCTTGACAGACAACCCCTGCTAAATCAAGAATTGATATATATATATAGACTGGGCTCCAGTCGATCAGATCCCAGTCTATATCCATTCAAATTTTCGACCGTTGGATCAGTGCGCATCTCCAAAACACCAGCCCATTAACCGAAAAAAGGTTTGGAGTGTGAAGACACCTTGTTTTTTCTTTTTTTCAGGTGGAAGCTTGAAGGTGCCTTCAGGCTTCCGCTTGAAAAAAAAGAAAAAACATTATTTTAGTTAAAAGGAGCCTGGAATTTTTTTTCAGTTAACAGGCTCTTTGAAAGAAGTGTGAAAATTTTTTTTCAGTTAATGGGCTCCCTGAAGGGAGCCTGAAGGCGCCTTCAGGGAGCTTGTTAACTAAAAAAAATTTTAAGCTCTTGAAGCTAATTAACTAAAAAAATTTTTTCAGGCGGAAGCCTCAAGGTGCCTTCAGGAAAAAGAAAAGAAAAAGGTGCTTTTAAAAGGCTTCTTATTTTTTTGGTTAATAGGCCGATATTTTGGAGATGCGTGCTAATCTAATGATCGAAAATTCAACTAGACATGGACTAAAATCCAATCGACTGGAGCTTAGTATGTATATATATATTATCAGACTAGAATTAGATCGATTGGATTTAGACTCAGACATGGTCAAATCAAAACTCTATAATAGGGGTTCTACTTTAGTGATCCAAATTGTTGAATATGATCTACTATTCCAAAATTGCTTATATATAAAAAATCATATGATTTAGAAACCCCTAGCCTATGCATCAAGTAGTCAAAAATTAGACAGCCTAAATAAAATTAAATTAAATATATTTTTTTAATAATTTAATGCATAGACTAGAAGTCTTTAAATCATATAATTTTTGATATGCAAGTAGTTTTAAAATAATAGATCATATCCAATGATTTAGATCATTGATATAAGATCCAAATTATCTAATTTTGATCTGATCAGATCTAAGCCCATATCCAATCAATATTATATATATATGTATATATATATGCATCAATATTTGAACACTTTATTTGATGATCATTCATTTTTCTTAATGATTGAACAGGATTTTATAATATATATATTATTTAAGAACAAAATCTATACTCCAATTCTGAATAAATATCATGTTATCTATTATGAGTTAGCTATAGCTCATCCTCGATCTGATATTCCTCGGTCTGTACTGATCTATTTTATAGGTCGTCTATGAAAGAAAAAAAATTATTTTTCACCGCAGGATCATGCAGATCTGATTAGATCCAAAATAATTTTTTTAAAAAATTTTTAAATAATCTAATCTGATCTAAAAGTTCTCAGATCTGATCATGGTGATCTAATATTAAAAATAAAAATAAAAATTAAATCAGATTTAATATAATATCTTATTTGGGTAATCTGATTATCTTGCGATGATCCTGATATTTTTTGAGGTTCTGGAAGGAGCCACGCATGCATCTGACCTCTATTGATATCCACTCGAGAAAAATTTGGATATCTTCTCCTCACAAATCTTTTTTCCAAAGATCAGATCTGAATCTAATTTGAAAGTCCTTCAAAAAATTTTTGAAGGCAGCATGTCCGTCTCATGAACACCATCGCATAGATGCTGAACTCTTCATAAATTTGATTGAATTTTCTTCTCAGATTTATGCCTAACTTTTTAGACATATAGAAGAGAGGAAGAGAGAGGATAGAGGAGGTGTGGGATATCTGCAATGATAGTCTTTAGATATAAAAAATATTTCTACATAAAGAGCCTTGGCGCAAGGGTTCTTATACAAAAGCATAGCACTAAGTTAGAGTCCCTCTTTGACTAAAATCCGTACTTTTTTTATCATTGGGACTTCAAGACCTAATCTCCATGAAAATCCCTAGATTTCATCTAATTTTAATGCCAAAAATCAATCTGAAAGGTGGCGGCATGAGTAGATAAGGAAGAGTCCACTACATCTAGGACTCTTCCCTTAAGAGTTTGATCCAAATCAAACTTTATCATAACTCAGTCTAGACACCTCCAAAAATTATAAAATTTGGTACACCCAATGTATAATACATGCTCTATAACATATCCAAAAATTAGATCAAAATAATTTCTAAATAATTTTTTAGAAGTATCTGATGAGGTGACCCTCAATTCTCTCAAACATGTCAAATTTTGACCCTAGTCCAATTTGACTATGAATGGATTTAATTTCTATAATTAATCTGATATGAACTTATCCCAATCAGATGAAAATAAATCTATTCAAAATGTAAGAATGAGTCAAATCAAATTTGACTTGGTTGTGATGAATTAGAAAGATTTCAGAAGAAGAAAGTTAGGCTCAATCGTGTGCTAGCATGATTATCTTGAACCTGATTGGATCTAATCCAAATCAATCGAACTGGGTTAGCTCAATTGATGACATCTAAATCCAAACCCTTATTTGTGTAATCCAGTTAGATTTAATTCTATATGATAATGAGATATGTCGTGATCTCCATTATCGAAATATCTTTCGATGGATCAGAACTTTTCTGATTCATATAATTAGAATGATTGATCATCAAAGCTATTCTAATTGCTCTCAAAATCTACTAGTGACACCTAGTAGTATATGGTGGCAACCCATCAGAACTAAAAGCAAACCTCTCGGTGTAGTTACCTGTGTGATTGGGTTCTTCTATCTTGAGCCTCGACATGATTAGGGTTAAGGAGAACTCGTCAAACCCAATGTCCGTCATATGAATTAATCATTCGATTCGAGTCCAATGTGAAATTCTAATAGAAACTCTTTCTACCATCTTCACTCTACCATGGCCATGGGCTTAAGGACTCAATCTCATGATTATCATAGGGCTACTCATCTACCGAGATAGATAGATCATCTTATTAGTGTAATCCAATTCCTACAATGAACATGCTATAGCCAACATACACCTCAGGGTTTCGAATGGCTAGAAGATCGAGTTATAGTATAGTTAAACTATAACATCCTCAAGGTGAACTATCGATGCACTTCAGATCAAAGAACCATATACACCACTGCAACATCGAGTCAGTTATCGATGAGAAGGTAGACTTTCTTATGACTACTTAAGGAGATCATGCTTAGTGCCCTCATTCTCTAACAAGTACCTATACTCTCACTCTAGTATTTCACACCGTAGACTCAAGATACGTCTATTCTAGAAAAGTGATCATACACCAACCTTTTGGATCGATCACCATCCTCATGATGATCCTAAGGTTGGGAGCAGTTTATGAGTTAATTATGACAATTCATGTCTTAAATTTTCAACTCTTGAAAATATGAATTGTCATTACCATTAACTCAAAGAATGTATCATAGATACTTTTAAATACATACTATGATAGAAAAATAATCTATTTATTAATTTATAATCAAAATTATAAAATTATTCTTAGAAGTGTATTACAAGTGATAGTCAATTTGACTTTTAGGGCACACATCTAACAAACTCCCACTTGACCTAAAACCAATTAGCTACAAATCTAAGTTCCATCTTCTCAAGGTGGGCTTTGATCTTCTACTAGCTCAATGACTTTGTCAGTGGGTCAGCCGCATTATATACAGTGTCGACTTTCTTAACCTTAATGTATATCTTCTCGAGGTAATTATGGATGAGGTGGTATCGCTGCTCGATGTGCTTAGATTTCTGATGAGACCTCGACTCGTTAGCTAGGACTATAGTGCCATTATTATCGTAGTACAGAGGGATGGTATCTGATGGCATCACTCCGAGCTCTGTAGCAAACTTTTTATACTAGAACATCTCCTTCGCAGCTTTCAACACAGCGATGTACTCTGCTTTCATGGTAGAATCTACTATCATCATCTACTTGAAATTTTTTCAGCTAACAGCACTACCATTACAAATAAATAGACTTCTAGATGTTGACTTTTGATCATCTATATCGAACATAAAATCAGAGTCTGTATACCCCTGAACTTAGAGTTCTCTATTAGTAAAGACTAGAAATATATCCTTAGTCCTTTTCAAGTACTTAAGGATACATTTCACAGAAGTTCAGTGCTCTTCGTCTGGATTCGACTGATACCTGCTCATGATACTCATAGCATGGGCACTATTAGGTCATGTACATAGCATGGCATACATGAGGCTCCCTATTGCTAAAGCATAAGAGATGTTGCTCATGCGTTCAATCTCCTTAGGTGTGTTGGGACACATCCTTTTAGAGAGATGAACGCCATGTCTGAAGGGCACCAATCCCCCTCTTGAAGTTTTTCATGCTAAACCTCTTTAGCACCTCCTCTATGTACATCTTCTATGAGAGACCCAGCATCTTATTTAGTCTATCTCTATAGATCTTAATTCCTAAAATAAAGGATGCCTTTTCTAAGTCTTTCATTGAGAATTCTTTAGACAACCACATTTTGACCATAGTCAACATGGGAATATCATTTCTAATTAGGAGGATGTCATCCACGTACAGCACGAGAAAGATAACAGAGCTTTCACTGATCTTTCTATAAATATAGGACTCCTCCTCATTCTTGATGAATCCAAATAATTTGATCACATCATTGAAACGAGCATTCCAGCTTCGAGATGATTGCGTAAGTTCATATATGGATCTTTGCAACTTGCAGACCTTGTGATCAGTATCATTGGATGTGAAACCCAATGATTGTTCCATATAGATATCTTTCTCAAGATATCTATTTAAGAATATCATTTTCATATCTATCTGTCATATTTTATAATCTAAATAGGCTGCAACAGCAAGCAATATATGGATGGATTTGAGCATGGCTACTGATGAAAAAGTATCCTGATAGTCAATGCTTTCACGCTGACTATATCCTTTTGCTACGAGCCTTGCTTTGAATGTCTCTATATTTCCATCGATACCTATCTTTCTCTTAAAGATTCATTTACACCCGATACGTACTATACCTTCAGGTGGATCTACCAAGGTCTAAACTTGGTTCGAGCGTATTGAGTCAATCTCTGACTTTATTGCCTCTAACCATTTCTCGGAGTCGATATCTGATATCACCTCATCATAGATTTTGGGATCATCACCATGAACCTCTTTTTCTATGAGAAATATTTTCTCCACATTCTCTAAAATAGTACATAAGTACCTTTCAGAAAGATAAAAAATTCTTTTTGATCTATGAGGTGGACGAGGTAGTGATTGAATTGGCTCGATCTGATTGGGTTCCATAAGTTCCTTGGCTCGTGGCTCTTGAAAGACTTTCTCCTCGAGCCTAATCTATCTTCCGATGCCACCATCTTGAAAAAATTATTTTTCAAGAAAGATGGTATGTTGACTCATAATCACATTATGATCTTTCAAAAGATAGAAAAAATATCCTAATGACTCTTTAGGATATCCTATAAATCGAGCTCTAAAGGATCTAAACTCTAATTTATCCATCTGTTGTCTCTGACATGGGTCGGACAATTCCAAATTCTGAGATCACTCAGATTTAGTTTCTTACCATGTCATATCTCATACGGTATGATAGAAATAATTTTAGATGGAATCCTATTCAGTAGATATATTTTGGTGAACAGACTATATCCCCAAAAAACTCAGGAAGGTCTGTGAAGCTCATCATGGATCGAACCATATCTAATAAGATCTGATTTTTTTATTCTAAAACTTCATTGAGTTGAGACATTCTAGGTGGAGTCTATTGAGAGACTATGCCATTATCCTTAAGATAGTCTAAAAATTTTTGATTAGGGCATTTGCCTCCTCGATCTGATCGAAGAACCTTAATAATTTTTTTTGTTTGTTTTCTACTTTGAGTCTAAATTTCTTAAACTTTTTAAAAGCTTCAGACTTATATCACATCAAATACACATATCCATACCAAGATAAATCATCAATAAAGATGATGAAGTAGATATAATTATCCCTGGTTGGTACATCAAATGGACCACATACATCAGTATGTACTAGGATAAGCAGGTCTGTGGCCTTTTTCCCATATCCCACAAAAGGGAGCTTGGTCATCGTTCTATGAAGGCATGATTCATAAATCAGATATGACTCAAAAGTCAATGGACTCAACAGCCCAAATTTTTTTAATTTGTTAATCCTGTCTTTAGCTATATGACCTGGTCTAAGGTGCCAAAGATATCTATCGTTTAGATTATCCCTAGGTCGCTTTGATCCTATGGCATTTATATTTTGCTCGATATTAAAAATAAAAATATCAGTATGTAACTAATAGAGATCATTTATAAAAAAATTATTTATAATTTTATTTTTTTTATAAAAATATTATAATGGTCCTTAAGAAAGCTAATTACATAGCCTTCCTATGCTAAACATGAAATAGAAATCAAATTTCTGCTTGCTGCAGACACATAAAAATAGTTCCTAAGTACTAAGTCTAATTCTGATGGTAATCACAGAGGATAGATTTTTATGATCACAGCAGCAGCTCTTGCACTATTCTTGATGCATAGGATCATCTCACTATCCCTCAACCTCTTGCTATCCTCAAGACCATATAAAGAAGTGTATAAGTGAGCACTAGAACTAGAGTCAAGCATCCAACTGGATGCAGAAGAAATCATAAGATTAGATTCTATAATGAGCATATCTCTAGAAGGACCTACCTCCTTCTTGTTCTTCAGGCTGGCTAGGTAAAGAGTGCAGTTCCGCTTTCAATGGCTATCAGTATTGCAATGAAAATATTTTTCTTTGTTAGCGGCCTTCTTCTTCGACTCTGCTTTCTTCTTCTTCCCACCATCCACCTTTTACTTCTTCACGAACTTCTTATTCTTTTCAAAAGATTTTTTCTTAGAAGAAGTCCACTCTACAGTAAGTATTAAGCCTTTAGAATCTTTCATAGAAAGCTCAGCAGTAACCAACATATTCATGAGCTCAATCAAAATATTCTGAAGTTTATGCATATGGTAGTTCATGATGAACTATCCATACGCATCAATCAAGAACTACAGAATTATATCAGTCTATAGATCCTGATCTAATTTGATATCGAGCTTCTCAAGCTCTTCTAAGTCCTTGATCATCATCAGATAATGATCTTGGACTGACTATCCTGGCAGAAAAATCTATTTTTTTGGCATAGAATCGTTCAGATTTGATTGGATCTAAAGAAATATTTTAAAAAAATTTTCTTAAAATTCTTATCAGATCTGAGACTTTTTGGATCTAATCATAGAGATCTGATATTAAAAGTTAAAAATAAAATTAAATCTGATTTAATTTTAAGTACCTGATTTGGTAATTTAATTATCCTGCGATGATCCTGTTAATTCCTGAGGTTCTGGAAGGAGCCATGCATGTGCCTGACCTCTATCGATATCTACTTGGATAGGATCTGAACATCTTCTTCTTATGAATCTCTTCTCTAAAAATTAGATCTAGATCTAATTTAAAAAGTCTTCAAAATAACTTTTGAAGGCAGTCTATTTGTCTCACGAACATCGTCGCATAGATGCTAAATCTTGTGCCAAAAACCTTAGATTTGTGCCTAACATTTTGGGCATGTAGAAGAGAGGGATAGAGAGGATCGAGGGGGCATGGATATTAGAGGAAAGGCTCCTTTGGGTGTGGAAAAAATAAATTACATTGAGATAATTTCATGAGAAAAATTCTTATACAAGACATAGCGCCATAAAGAGTTCCTTTTTGACCAAAAATCTTATTAATTCAATTATTGGGACCCTTGGACCTGATCTCCACAAGAAAACCCCATATTTCATCTAATTTTGATGCTAAAAATCCATCTAGAAGGTGGCAGCATGAAACGATAAGAAAGAGTCCATGTGCGTCTAGGACTCTTTCCTTAAGAGTTTGATCCAAATCAAACTCTATCAAAACCCAGTCTAGGCACTTCCAAAAATCATAAAATTTTGCACACCAAAAGAACAACTCATGCCCTATTACATAACCAAAAATTAGAGCAAAATAAATTCTAAAGAAATTTTTAAAATTCTTTGATCATATGACCCTTAATTCTCTTAATTGTGTCAACTATTGACCCTAGTCCAATTGCACTAGGAATGAATTTAATTTTCATAATTAATCTGATCTAGACTTATTCTAGTCAGATGAAAATAAACTTATTTAAGATATAAAAATGAGTCCAATCAAATTTGACTCAGTTGTGATGAATCAGAAAGATTACAAAAGAAGAAAGTCAGGCTCAATCGTGTGCTAGCATGATTACCTTAAACCTGATTGGATCTAATCTAAATCAATCGAACTAGGTTAGCTTAATTAATAACATCCAGATCCAAACTCTTATTTGTGTGACCCAATTAGGTTCACTTCTGTATGATAATGAGATATGTCATGATCTTCATCATCGACATCATCAAAGCACCTTTCGATGGATCAGAACTTTTTTGATTCATACAATTAGAATGATCGATCATCAAAATCATTCTAATTGCTTCTAAAATCCACCAGTGAAACCTAGCAGTATATGGTGGCAATCCATTAAAACTGAAAGTGAACCTCTTAGTGTAGCTACCTATGTGATCGGATTCTTCTATCTTGAGCCCCAATAGGATTAGGATTAAGGTGAACTCGTCAAACCCAATATCTATCATATGAATTAATAATTCGATTCGAGTCCTATGTGAAACCCTTATAGAAACTCTTTCTATTATTTTCACTCTGCCATGACCATGGGCTTATGGACTCGATTCTCATGATCATCAAAGGGCTACTCCTCATCTATCGAGGTAGATAGATCCCTTATTGATGCAATCCAATTCCTACAATGAACGTACTATAGCCAACATACACCTCAGAATTTTGAATGGCTAGGAGACTGAGTTATGGTATAGTCAAACTACAACACCCTCAAGGTAAATTGCCAATACACCTCAGGTCAAAGAACCAGATACACTACTGCAACATCGTGCCAGTCATCGACGAGAAGGTAGACTTTCTTATGAATACTCAAGATGGTCATGCTCAGTGCCCTCGTTCTCTAACGAGTACCTGTACTCTCACTTTGGTATCTCCACATCATAGATTCAAGACTCATCTACTCAAAGAAAGTGATCGTACACCAACCTTCTAGATCAATCACCATCCTCATGATGATCCTACGATTGAAAGTAGTTTATGAGTTAATTATGAAAATTCATATCTTAAATTTTCAACTCTTTGAAAATATGAATTGTCATTACCATTAACTCAAAAGATGTATCACATACACTTTAAATACACACTATGATAGAAAATAATTTTTTTATTAATTTATAGTCAAAATTATAAAATTATCCTTAGAAGTGTATTACAAGTGTTAGCCAATCTGACTTCTAAGGCACACATCTAATAAACTCCCACTTGACCTAAAGATAATTAGCTACTAATCTAAGTCCCATCTTCTCAAGGTGGATTACGATTTTCTACTGGCCTAAAGACTTCGTCAGTGGATCTACCGCATTGTTCGTGGAGTCGACTCACTTGACCTCGACGTAACCTTTTTCGAAATAATTACAGATAAGATGGAATCATCGTTTGATGTGCTTGGATTTCTGGTGAGATCTCGGCTCCTTAGCTAAGGCTATGGCGTCATTGTTGTCGCAGTATAGAGGGACAGCATATGATGGCATCACTCTGAATTCTGTGGTGAACTTTTTATACTAGAAGGCCACCTTTGTAGCTTCTGATGCAGTAATGTAATCTACTTTCATGGTGAAATCTGCTATCACAGTTTGCTTGAAACTCTTTCAGTTAATAGCACCACCATTACACATAAACAGATTATCAGATGTCGACTTTCGATCATCTATATTAGATATAAAATATGAGTCTGTATAATCTTGGACCTGGAGTTCTCCATTACCAAAAATCAAGAACATATCCTTAGTTCTTCTCAAGTACTTAAGGATACATTTCATAGAAGTCCAGTGCTCTTCATCTGGATTCGACTGATATCTGCTTGTGACACTCACAGTATGGACGATATCAGGTCGTGTACATAGCATGACATACATGAGGCTCTCTATTACTGAAGTACAAGGGATCTTGCTCATGCGTTCAATCTCCTCAGGTGTGTTGGGACACATCTTCTTAAAGAGATGAATGCCATGTCTGAAGGACACCAATCTTCTTTTAGAGTTTTCCATGCTAAATCTCTTTAGTACCTTCTCTATGTACATCTTCTATGAGAGACCCAGCATCCTATTCGGTCTATCCTTATAGACCTTAATTCTTAGAATAAAGGATGCTTTTCTTAGATCTTTCATAGAGAACTCTTTTGATAACCATATTTTAACTATGGTCAACATGAGAATATCATTTTCAATAAGGAGGATGTCATCCATGTATAGTATGAGAAAGACAACAGCATTCTTACTGACCTTTTTGAATATATATGGTTCTTTCTCATTCTTGATGAATCCAAATGATTTGATCACATCATTAAAATGAGCATTTTAGCTCCGAGATGCTTGCTTAAATCCATAGATGGACCTTTGCAATTTATAGATCTTGTGATCAAAATTATTGGATGTGAAACCTAGTGGCTGTTCCATGTAGATATCTTTATCAAGATATTCATTTAAGAAGGTCATTTTCACATCTATCTGCCATATTTCATAATCAAAATAGGCTGCAACAGCAAGCAATGTATGGATGGATTTTAGCATGACTACTAGCGAGAAGGTATCCTGATAGTCAATGCCTTCGGACTGACTATATTCTTCTACCACTAACCTAGTCTTGAATGTCTCCACATTTTTATCTCTACCTATCTTTCTCTTGTAGATCCATTTACACCCAATAGGTACTATACCATCAGGTGGATCTACCAAGGTCCAGACTTGGTTCGAGTGCATTGAGTCAATCTCTAACTTCATTGCCTCTAACTATTTCTCGGAGTCAATATCTAATATCTTCTCATCATAGATTTTGGGATCATCACCATGAACCCCAATTCCTATGAAAAATATTTTTTCTACATCCTCTGAAATAGTATCCAAGTACCTTTTAAGAGGACGAAAAATCCTTTCTATTCTATGAGGTGGAGGTAGTGATTGGACTGGCTTAATCTGATTGGGTTTCATAGGATCCTTAGCTCATTGCTCTTGGAAGACTTTCTTCTCAAGCCTAATCTGCCTTTCGATGCCACCATTTTGAATAAATTATTTTTTAAGAAAGATGGCATGTCGACTCACAATCATATTATGATCTTTCAAAATGTAGAAATAATATCCTAATGACTCTTTAGGATATCCTATGAACCAAGCTCTAAAGGACCTATACTTTAATTTGTCTGCCTGTTGTCTTTTGACATGAGTTGGACAATTTCAAATTCTGAGGTGACTCAGACTTGATTTCTTACTATGCCATATCTCATACGGTATGGTAGAAATGATTTTAGAGGAAAACCTATTCAGTAAATATATTATAGTCATTAGACTATGTCCCCAAAGAAACTCAGGAAGGTCTGTGAAGCTCATCATAGATCAGACCATATTTAATAAGATCTGATTTCTTCATTCTGAAATCTTGTTGAGTTGAGGTGTTCCAGGTAGAGTCCATTGAGAGACTATGCCATTTTGCTTAAGATAGTCTATAAATTTTTGACTAAGGTATTTACCTCCTCGATTTGATCGAAGAACCTTAATGAATTTTTTAGTTTATTTTTCTACTTCATTTTTGAATTCTTTGAATTTTTTAAAAGCTTCAAATTTATGTCATATCAAATATACATATCCGTACCGAGATAAATCATCGATAAAGGTAATGAAGTAGACATAGTTACCTCTAGCCGGCACATCAAATGGGCCGCACACATCAGTATGTACTAAGATAAGTAGGTCTATGACCCTTTTCCCATGTCCTATAAAAAGGAGCTTGATTATTTTACCATGAAGGAATGATTCACAAATCGGATATGACTCGAAAGTCAACAAATTCAATAGCTCAGATTTCTCTAATTTGTTAATCCTGTCTTTCGCTTTATGACCCAGCCTAAGGTGCCACAGATACCTATCATTTAGATTATCCCTAGGTCATTTTGATCCTATGGCATTCACGTTTTGCTCGATATTGAAAATAGAAACATCAATATATAACTGATAGAGATCATTTATAAGGTAACCACTTGTAATTTTATTTCTTTCATAAAGAATATTATAATGGTCGTTAAGAAAACTAATTACATAGCCTTCCTATACTAAACATGAAATAGAAATCAAATTTTTGCTTGCTGTAGGCATATAAAAATAGTCTCTAAGAACTAAATCTAATTCTAACGATAATCGCAAAGGATAAATTTTTACGATCACTGTAGCAACTCTTGCTCCATTTCCAACACGTAAGATCATCTCACCATCCCTCAGTCTCCTGCTATCCTCAAGACCTTGCATAGAAGTGCATAAGTGAGCACTAGAATCAGAGTCAAACACCCAACTAGATGCAGAAGAAATTGTAAGGTTAGATTCTATAACGAGCATACCTCCAGAAGGACCTGCCTCCTTCTTATTCTTCAGACTGGCTAGGTACAAGAGGCAGTTTTGCTTCCAATGATCGTTTGTATTACAATAAAAATATTTTTCTTTATCAGCAGCCTTCTTCTTCAGCTCCGTCTTCTTCTTCTTCCCACCATCCATCTTCTGCTTCTTCACGGACTTTTTCTTCTTTTCAAAAGACTTTCTCTTGGAAGACGTCTGCACCACAATAAGTATTAAGCCTTTAGAATCTTTCATAGAAAGCTCAGCAGTAATCAGTATATTCATCAGTTCTATCAGAGTATTCTGTAGTTTATGCATATGATAATTCATGATGAACTGCCCATACGCATCAGTCAAGAATTGCATAATTTTATCAATCTGCAAATCCTTATCCAACTTGACATTGAGCTTCTTAAGCTCTTCTAAGTTCTTGATCATCATCAGATAATGATCTTGGACCGACTGTCCATCACGCATTTGAGCCTTAAAAGATCTTCTAGTGACTTGATATTTGACTGCGCAACTTTGTTCACCAAACAACTCTTGCAGGTGAGCCAACATTTGGTGGCTAATCTTAATATCTTCATGTTGGGCTAGAGCTCATCAGACATCGAGCCCAACATGTAATACCTGGCTTTGTTATCATCATCCATCCATTTCTTTAGAGACGCTCTCTGATCAGTGGATGGATGGACTAGTAAAATGGGAGGGTCCTATTCCAACATATGAGTCAACTTCTCAGAATCCAAAATAATTTTGAAGTTCTAGAGCCAATCTTTGAAGTTGGGTTCGGTCAGTCTATGGGTGTCCAGGATACGGGCTAGTGGATTGGATGCAGACATTTTTCTATAGAAAGTCAAAATTTTTAGTTAGATTTTATAATTAGACTTAATTAATTTATTTAAAAAATTTATTTTTTTAAATAAATTAGGCTTCCACTATTTTCTCAGGCCCCTACACTTTCTAGGCAGAGATGCGAAAATCTTCGAGATCAATTGATTCTAGTGGGTGGTGTGGTCCCACCGACTGGCTCACCATCTCACATAACAGTTATTAATGATGGATCAACCGATGAGTGGACAACTCTTATCCAATGATTTTCTAATCATGGTGCACCTAATCCTGATCTCTAATTCATGAATCTCACTATGTCCGAAATATTGGTCCACTTCTTAGTTAAGTCATGCCCACTATTTGCATGAATTAGATTTCTGATTGAATCCCTCATCGTATCCAAAATATTGAGCCCAATCCATCCTCCAACCCATAGCATCCAATGTCTAATAGACATGATTGCATCTTTCTGATGCAACTGAACCACTGTAACCAATCGAGAACAATCAACCTCGGAAAGGGCCTACACATCTACAATGGTGGAAGACCAATTGACTTAATCTTTTTTTAGAAAGATTCAATTTAGGTCTCTTAGACTTAACTCAATCATAACGGTTATGACAAGCCTAATGGCATAGGTTAGCTCGAACTGTTAGCCACCTCAAATTAGAACTTGGTTGACACAAATGGCCAGGTAAGTGAGATCGGTGGAAGCGATATGCTATTAATTCGATAAGAATGCATTTAGATCGAGTAGCTTCCAATTAAAAATCAATCGATCATATCTATCAAACTTACCTTAGACACCAAATTATCGAATCAGAATTAATTAGATTAGCCTACAATCCAGGCTTGAACCATGGAGCCAAATTAGGTCTTAATTAGATCGATCACATGTGGCTATGAGTCAACCTTGATCCAGACTTACAACTATTAGGCTGGTCAATTCTAAGCACTCTTGATCCCACCTAACCAACTTTTGAATCGATTTGATCAATCGCTAGACCTAATCGAGCTACCCAAGCTCGAACCCAATTTTATAAAAATATCTTAGATCTAAAAATTTTTAATTTTAGATCTAATTAATTTCATAATCTTAATTCTTAATTAAGTTTGAATTTATAAATAAAAAAATATGTATCAAAATCTTAGGATTTTAGGATCCACGATTTTGTAGAAAATAAATTTTGATTTTTGATTAAGGATGAATGTGCAGCACCCCTACAGACCATAAGAACACCTCATCGAATAGAAGGAGAGGGCCTTTAAATTCTATTTTATTTTTATGACTGGATGGCCAAGAAAAATGCTTTAATCAGAAATATAATTGAAACTATAAAACTAGATAGATCTAGATCATATATCACATATATAATTAATGATTTAACTAATACATGCTTTGCATACATCTCATGTATCATCACTAAATTAAACATGCATATTTTTTAAATCTAAAATATCATATATAATATCTAAAAAATAGATTTAAATTTGATCATATCAAAATAAAACTATTCTAGATAATTTATAAAACTATTCTACAACTAGTTTAAACATGCATCTTTTCATATCATATATGAATAAATCAAAAATTAAAAATTTTATTTTCTATTTTTTAAATCTTATTATAATAATTATAATATTAAAAAAATAAAAATTAAATAGATCTAAAATTATATTTAATTAAATTAATAATATGATTATACTAGACTACATATAGAACTATTCTATTTTCAGTCTAGTCATGCATCTCATACATATTAGATCTAAATGATTTAATTTTAATTTTTTAATTTTAGATCTAATCATATCTAAAGTGATATCTAAAATTTTTTAATATTAGATAAAAAATAAAAATAAAATTAGATCTAAAATAGATCCAAAGAACTGCAACCTAGCTCTGATACCAGTTGAAGAAAAAATCTATTTTTCCGACATAGGATCATTCAGATCTGAAGAAATATTTTAAAAAAAATTTTCTAAAATTTTAATTAGATCTGAGATTTTTTAAATTTGATCATAGAGATCTAATATTAAAAGTTAAAAATTAAATTAAATTAAATTAAATTTTAAGTATCTGATTTGGTAATCTAATTATCCTACGATGATCCTGTTGATTCTTGAGGTTCTGGAAGGAGCCACGCACGTGCCTGGTCTCTACCAATATCAACTTAGATAAGATCTAAACATCTTCTGCTCATAAATTTTTTTCTAAAAATTAGATCTGGATTTGATTTAAAAAGCCTTCAAAATGACTTTTGAGGGCAGCCTATTCGTCTCACGAACATCATCGCGTAGATGCTGAATCTTGTGCCAAAAATCTTGAACCTTCAACTCAGATTTATAGCAAACTTTTTGGGCATGTAGAAGAGAGGGAGAGAGAGGATAGAGGGGGTGTCTATATTAGAGGGAAGGCTTCTTTGGGTGAGGAAAAGATAAATTACGTTGAGGCAATTTTATGAGAAGAGTTCTTATACAAGACATAGCGCCATAAAGAGTCCCTTTTTGATCAAAAACCTTATTAATTCGACCATTGGGACTCTTAGACCTGATCTCCATGAAAAATCTCAGATTCCATCTAGTTTTGACACCAAAAATCTATTTAGAAGGTGGCAGCTGAAAGGATAAGGAAGCATCCATGTGCGTCTAGGACTCTTCCCTCAAGAGTTTGATTCAAATCAAACTCTATCAAAAACTAGTCTAGGCACCTCCAAAATGTTAGATATATGTGCCCTAGAAGCCAGAATTGACTGACACTTGTAATACACTTCTAGGGGCAAAATTATAATTTTGACTATAATTAATGAAATGGGTTATTTTCTATCACACATGTGTATTTAGTGTCTGTGATACATCCTTTGAGTTAATGGTAATGATAATTCATATTTTCAAGAGTTGAAAATTTAAGACATGAATAATCATTATTAACTCATAAAATTGCTCCCGACCATAGGATCATCACGAGGATGGTGATTGATCCGGAAGGTTGGTGTACAATCGCTTCTCTTTAGTAGATGAGTCTTGAGTCTACGGTGTGGAGACACCGGAGCGAGAGTACAGGTACTCGTTAGAGAACGAGGGCACTGAGCGTGACCACCTCGAGTAGTCATTAGGAAGTCTACCTTCTCGTCAATGATTGACTCGATGCTGCAGTAGTGTGTCTGGTTCTTTGACCTGAGATGCATCGGCAGTTCACCTTGAGGGTGTTATAGTTTGACTACACCATTACTCGGTCTCCTAGCCATATGGAACCCTGAGGTGTATGTTGGCTATAGCATGTTCATTGTAGGAACTGGATTGCATCAAGATGGAATCTATCTACCTCGGTGGTAGAGGAGCAGCCCTATGATGATCATGAGAATCAAGTCCAGAAGCCCATGGCCATGGTAGAGTGAAATAATAGAAAGAGTTTCTATTTAGATTTTCACATTGGACTCGAATCGAATGATTACATCATATGACAGAGACTAGGGTTTGACGAGTTCACCTTAACCCTAATCTGATCGGGGCTCAAGATAGAAGAACTTAATCACACAGGTAGCTGCACCAAGAGGTTCGCATTCAGCTCTGATGGGTTGCCACCATATACTGCTAGGTGTCACTGGTGGATTTTGGGAGCAATTAGAATGATTTAGATGATCGATCATTCTAGCTGTTCGAATCAGAAGAGTTCTGATCCATCGAAAGGAGTTTCGATGATGTCGATGATAGAGATCATGACATATCCCATTACCATACAGAACTGAACCTAACTGGGTCACACAAACAAGGGTTTGAATCTGGTGATCATCAATTGAACTGATCTAGTTCAATTGATCTGAATGAGATTCAATTAGGTTCAAGGAAATCGTGCTAGCACTCGATTGAACCTAACGTTCTTCTTTTGCTATCATAAATAAGTTGTCCTGTCTGAGCCAAAGGAGTTTGTGCTCAATCAGAGGCCTTCATATGGTCTGACTGGAGGTTGTCCAAGTCAGAAAAGGTTGTCTTATTTGTAAGACATTACCTGCCATTTTTGGTCACCTGCCATTTCTTGTTCTTTGACTTTGGTCAAAAGTCTACCTTTGACTGGTCAAACGTTGACCATTGACACTTTGACTTTTGACCACATGTCATGCACCTATTGGAGAGCTGGTGGGGGCCTGTCCCCCTGCCAGAACCTGGCAAGGAGAAGGGCGCACGCCACCCTAGGCGTGTGCCCAAGTTGGAGGCGCCTAGGAGTCCTTGTTGGACAAGGACTCCATCTCCTTTTTGGATTCCAATTAGAGTTCTTCTAAGAACCAACTTTGACTGGTCTTAGGCACCCTCTAAGGAGGAATCCAGGGGACTCTATTCCCACCAATCAGATTTAGATCTGATTTCACAAAGGGTTGTGATTGGTTGGGAAGAAGAGGAGTTGGATCACAGCTAGTCTATAAATAAGACCCTGCGCCCAACTCAGATTCTAAGAGAATGCAATTCAATTGAGAAACCCCATGCCCCAAGGCTGCCTCTCCCCTCCTTCTCCATGCCATAGTCTCTTCTCCCCTTGCTCTCCACGTCCAAAAGGAGTTTTGGACCTTGGTTGGTGCGATTCAGATCAAAGAAAGGCGATCAAAAACAAGAAGGCTGCGCTGCTGCAAAGGACGACTGCTCATCTTCAAAAGAGTTTTGAAGATCCTCCAGATCAGATCCAGATCTAATTTTTGGAGGTGTGATAGAGAAGAAGAGGATCTCCAGATCCAACCCGAGTGGATACCGGTAGAGGCCAGGCGCTTGCGTGGCTAAGATCCAGAACCTTCCGCTGCAAACAGGATCATCAACAGGGTAATAGGATTACCCAGATCAGGTAAATTAAATTTGATTTAATTTATCTTTTTTATTTTATTTTATTAAAATAATAAGAATCAGATCTGAAACATATCAAGATCTGATTGGGATCAAGAGAAAAATTTTTGAAATATATCTCTTGATCTGATCAGATCTGAACGAACCTGGACCGGAAAATCAGGATTTCCCTTCAACTGGTATCAGAGCCATGGTTCTAAAATTGTTTAGATCTGATTTTAAATTTATTTTAATTAGAAAATAAAGTGATTTCAGATGTCACATGAGATGTGATCAGATCTGAAATCAGAAAAAATTAAAATTAAATGAATTTGGATCTAAGATTAGAAGATATGCATGACTAGTTCTAGAATAGAATAGTTCTATAGAATAGTTCTTGCATGTTTTTGATTTAATCTGATTAAATCATATTTTAGATCTTTTTATTTACTATTTTTTGATATTATAAGTGTTATAATAACATCTGAAAAATAGCAAATAAAAATTATTTAATTTTTGAATATCATATGAGATATGATTGATGCATGTCTAGACTAGTTGTAGAATAGTTCTACATAATTGTCTAGATTAGAATTTATTTTGATTAGATCAATTTAAATCTAATTTTTTAGATTATTATGAGATAATTTAGATCTGAAAATATGCATGATTATGATACATGAGATGTATGCAAAATATGCCATGATTAGATCTACTTTATATATGAGATATATGATATAGATCTGATATTGTTTTGTAGTATTGAATGTTCCTGATTAAGGCGTTCCTCTTGGCCGTCCGGTCATAAGAACGAAGAAGGGTTTAAAGGCCCTCTCTTCCCATTCGATGGGGTGTTCTTATGATGTGTAGGGGTGCTGCGTGTTCGTCCTTAATCAGAAACCCAAAACTTACTTTCTGCAAAACCCTAGATCCTGAAACCCTAGGATTTATTGTGCATATTTTGTTTATGAACCCTACTTAATTAAGAATTAAGTTTATGGAATATTAATTAGGTCTAAAATTGAGAATTTCAGATCTAAGACATATTCATAATACTGGGTTCGGGCTTGGGTAGCTCAATTAGGTCTAAGCGGTTGATCAAACCGAATCAAGAGTTGGTTAGATGGGATCAACAATGCTTAAATTGACCAGCCTAATAGGATTAAGTCTGGGTCAAGATCGAGTCACGATCAAGCAAGACCTAATTAGGCTCAGAGGTTAGAGTCTGGATTGTAGGCTAACCCAATTGGTTCTGACTCAACAATTTGGTGTCTAAGGTAAGTTTGGCACAGACGACCGACTGGTTTTTAATTGGAAGCTACTCGACCTGAATGCGTTCTTGTACGAGTTAATGGCATATTCCTTCCACCGGTCTCACTTACCTGGCCATATCTGTTGACACAGTTCTGATCTGAGGTGGTCAATAATCCGAGCTAACCCATGCCACTAGGTTAGTCATAATTGTTATGACTAAGCCAAGTCTAGTTTAATGAGACCTGAATCAATTCTCCCTAAGAAAAGATTAAGTCTGAGGTCTTCCACCATTGTAGATGTGCGGGCCCTTCCCGGGGTTGATTGTTCTCGGCTGGATACAGTGGCTCAGTTGCACCGGGAAGATGCAACCATGTCTATTAGGCATTGGATGCTATGGGCTGGAGGATGAGTTGGGCTCAATATTTCGGATACGGTGAGAGACTCAATTAGGAACCCAGTCTATGCAAATGGTGGGTCTGACTTAACTAAGGAGTGGATCAATATTCCGGATACGGTGAGATTCATGAATTAGAGACCAAGTTTGGGTGCACCATGATTAGAGAATCATTGAACAAGAGTTGTTCACTCATTGGCTAACCCATCACCAATAACTGTTAGGTGAGGTGATGAGTCAGTTGGTGAGACCGCACCACCCACTAGAAATCATTAATCGTGGAGATTTTCGCATCTCTACAGAGGGAGTGTAGGGATCCGAGAAAATAGTGGGAGCTAATTTGTTTAAAAATAAAATCCCTAAACAAATTGGTCAAGTCAAAATTACAGTATCTAACTAGAATCTTTGACTCTCTACAGGAAAATGTCTGCGTCCAACCCATTGGCACGTATCCTGGACACACATAGACTGACTGGACCCAATTATAAAGATTGGCTCAGGAACTACAAAATTATTTTGGGTTCCGAGAAGTTAACCCATGTTTTGGACCAGGACCCTCCCACCTTACCAGCCCGTCCATCTGTTGAACAGAGAGCGTCTCTGGAAAAATGGATTGACGAAGATAATAAGGCCAGATATTACATGTTGGGCTCGATGTCTGATGAGCTCCAGCGCCAACATGAAGGATATCGGGACTGCTCGCCAAATGTTGGCTCACCTGCAGGAGATGTTTGGTGAACAGAGTCGCGCAGCCAAATATCAAGTCACAAAATGACTTTTTAAGGCTAAGATGCGTGATGGGCAGTCAGTCCAAGATCACTGTCTGACAATGATCAAGGACATGGAAGAGCTTGAGAAGCTCGGTGTGAAGTTGGACTTGGACCTGCAGAACGATATTATTCTGCAATCCTTGACTGATGCATATGGGCAATTCATCATGAATTACCACATGCATAAACTTCAAAATTCCTTGGCCGAGTTAATGAATATGCTGGTTACCGCTGAGCTTTCTATGAAAGGTTCTAAAGGCTCAGTTCTTGCTATGGAACGGACTTCTTCCAAAAGAAAGTCTTATGGAAAGAAAAAGAAGTCTGTGAAAAAGCAAAAGGTGGAAGGATCAAAGAAGAAGAAGGCAGAACCGAAGAAAAAGGCCGATGGCAAAGGAAAGTGTTTCCATTGCAACAGCGACGGCCATTGGAAGCGGAACTGCCCTACTTACCTGGCCACCCTGAAGAACAAGAAGGAAGGTCCTTCTGGAGGTATGCTCGTTATTGAGTCTAACCTTACGGTTTCTTCTGCATCCAGTTGGGTGCTTGACTCTGGTTCTAGTGCTCATCTGTGCACTTCTATGCAGGGTCTTGAGGATAGCAGGAGGCTGAGGGATGGAGACATGATCCTACGCATCGGTAATGGAGCAAGAGTTGCTGCAGTAGCCGTGGGAACATACCCTCTTCGATTACCATCTGGTTTAGACTTAGTTTTAAAAGACTGTTATTATGTGCCTGCAGCTAGCAGGAATTTGATTTCTGTTTCATGCTTAGCACAAGAAGGTTATGTGATCACCTTCTTTAAGGACCATTGTAACATTCTTTATGAAAGAAATAAAATTGCAAATGGTTTCCTTATTAATGGTCTTTATCAGCTACATATTGATGTACCTGTTCTAACTATCGAGCAAAACGTGAATGCCAAACGACCTAGGGATAGTCCAAACGACAGATATCTATGGCACCTGAGATTAGGTCATATAGCAGAAGATAGGATCAACAAATTGGAGAAAAATGGGCTATTGAGTCCATTGACTTTTGAGTCATATCCAACTTGTGAATCTTGTCTTCAAGGCAAAATGACTAAACTCCCTTTTGTTGGACATGGGGAGAGGGCCACAGATCTCCTTGCCCTAGTACATACTGATGTGTGCGGCCCATTTGATGTGCCGGCTAGAGGCAATTTTGTCTACTTCATTACCTTTACCGATGATCTGTCTAGGTATGGGTATGTGTATCTTATGAGACACAAGTCTGAAGCTTTTGAAAAGTTCAAAGAATTCAGACATGAAGTAGAAAAACAAACTGGAAAACCCATTAAGGTTCTTCGATCAGATCGAGGAGGTGAATACCTTAGCCGGGAATTCCTAGACTATCTTAAGGAAAATGGCATAGTCTCTCAATGGACTCCACCAGGAACACCTCAACTCAACGGGATTTCAGAACGGAGAAATCGGACTCTATTGGATATGGTTCGATCCATGATGAGCTTCACAGACCTCCCTGATTTTCTTTGGGGACATTCATTATTAACTTCAATCTTATCTACTGAATAGGGTTCCCTCTAAAACCGTTCCTACCACACCGTATGAGATATGGCACGGTAAGAAACCAAGTCTGAGTCATCTCAGAATTTGGGGTTGTCCGGCTCATGTCAAAAGACAACAAGCGGACAAGTTAGAGTTTAGGTCCTTTAGAGCTCGATTCATAGGATATCCTAAAGAGTCATTAGGATACTATTTCTACATTCCAGAAGACCACAATGTGATTGTGAGTCGACATGCCATCTTTCTTGAAAAATAGTTTATTCAAGATAGCGGCATTGGAAAGCAGATTAAGCTTGATGAGAAAGGGAAGACAGTGAAGATATGTATGACATTAGTTCTAGAATAGAAATAGTTCTATAGATAGTTTTGCATGTCTTGATTAATCTGATTAAATCAAATTGTAGATCTCTTATTTACTATTTTCTGATATTATAAGTATTATAATTAATATCTAATAAACAGTAAATAAAAATTATTTGATTTAAATATCATATGAGATATGATAGATGCATGTCAAGGACTAGTTGTAGAATAGTTCTAACATAATTGTCAGATTAGAATTATTTTGATTAGATCAATTTAAATCTATTTTTAGATTATTATGAGATAATTAATCTAAAATATGCTGATTTGATACATGAGATGTATGCAAAATATGCCATGATTAGATCTCTTATATAGAGATATATGATATAATCTGATATTGTTTGCTAGATTGAATGTTCCTGATTTAAGGCGTCCTCATTGGCCGTCCGGTCATAAAACGAAGAAGGTTTAAAGGACTCTCTTTCCATTCGATGGGATATTCTTAAGACGTGTAGGGTGTGCGTGTTCGTCCTTAATCAGAAACCCAAAAATTACTTTTCTGCAAAACTCTAGATCCTGAAACCCTAGAATTTATTGTGCATATTTATTTAGAAACCCACAACTTAATAAGAATTAAATGTTATGGAAATTAATTAGGTCTAAAATTTGAGGAATTAAGATCTAAACTATTCATTAAACTTGGTGTCGGGCTTTGGGTACTCAATTAGGTCTAAGCGGGTTGATCAAACCGAATTCAAGAGTGTTAGAGGATCAACAATGCTTAAATTGAACCAGCCTAATAGGATTAAGTCTGGTCAAGATCGAGTCACGATCAAGCAAGACCTAATTCAGGCTCAGAGTGGAGAGTTCTGGATTGTAGGCTAACCCAATTGGTTCTGACTCAACAATTGGTGTCTAAGTAATGTTGCATAGACGATTCGACTGATTTTTAATTGGAAGCTACTCGATCTGAATGCGTGTCTTGTGCGAGTTAACGGCATATTGCTTCCACCGGTCTCACTTACCTGCCAATATCTGTTGACCAGTTCTGATCTGAGTGGTCAAATAATCCGAGCTGACCCATGCCACTAGGTTATTCATAATGTTTATGACTAAAGCCAAGTCTAGTTTAATGAGACCTGAATCAATTCTCCCTAAGAAAAGATTAAGTCCGAGGTCTTCCACCATTGTAGACGTGCGGGCCCTTCCCAGGGTTGATTGTCTCGGCTGGATACAGGTGCCTCAGTTGCACCGAAAAAGATCAAACCTGTCGATTGAGGCTTGGATGCTATGGCTGAGGATGGAGTTGGCTCAATATTTTGGATATGTGAGAGGACTCAATTAGGGAACCCAGTCTATGCAAATGTGGATCGACTTAACTAAGGAGTGGATCAAATTTCCGGTACGGTTGAGAATTCATGGAATTAGAGACCAAGTTTGGTTGCACCATGATTAGAGAAATCATTTGTTAGATATATGTGCCCTAGAAGCCAGAATTGGCTGACACTTGTAATACACTTCTAGGGGCAAAATTATAATTTTGACTATAATTAATAAAATGGGTTATTTTCTATCACATATGTGTATTTAGTGTCTGTGATACATCCTTTGAGTTAATGGTAATGATAATTCATATTTTCAAGAGTTGAAAATTTAAGACATGAATAATCATTATTAACTCATAAAAGCTCCCGACCATAGGATCATCACGAGGATGGTGATTGATCCGGAAGGTTGGTGTACGATCGCTTCTCTTTAGTAGATGAGTCTTGAGTCTACGGTGTGGAGACACCGGAGCGAGAGTACAGGTACTCGTTAGAGAACGAGGGCACTGAGCGTGACCACCTCGAGTAGTCATTAGGGAAGTCTACCTTCTCGTCAATGACTGACTCGATGCTGCAGTAGTGTGTCTGGTTCTTTGACCTGAGATGCATCGGCAGTTCACCTTGAGGGTGTTATAGTTTGACTACACCATTACTCGGTCTCCTAGCCATATGGAACCCTGAGGTGTATGTTGGCTATAGCATGTTCATTGTAGGAACTGGATTGCATCAAGATGGAATCTATCTACCTCGGTGGTAGAGGAGCAGCCCTATGATGATCATGAGAATCAAGTCCAGAAGCCCATGGCCATGGCAGAGTGAAATAATAGAAAGAGTTTCTATTTAGATTTTCACATTGGACTCGAATCGAATGATTACATCATATGACAGAGACTAGGGTTTGACGAGTTCACCTTAACCCTAATCTGATCGGGGCTCAAGATAGAAGAACTTAATCACACAGGTAGCTGCACCAAGAGGTTCGCATTCAGCTCTGATGGGTTGCCACCATATACTGCTAGGTGTCACTGGTGGATTTTGGGAGCAATTAGAATGATTTAGATGATCGATCATTCTAGCTGTTCGAATCAGAAGAGTTCTGATCCATCGAAAGGAGTTTCGATGATGTCGATGATAGAGATCATGACATATCCCATTACCATACAGAACTGAACCTAACTGGGTCACACAAACAAGGGTTTGAATCTGGTGATCATCAATTGAACTGATCTAGTTCAATTGATCTGAATGAGATTCAATTAGGTTCAAGGAAATCGTGCTAGCACTCGATTGAACCTAACGTTCTTCTTTTACTATCATAAATAAGTTGTCCTGACTGAGCCAAAGGAGTTTGTGCTCAATCAGAGGCCTTCATATGGTCTGACTGGAGGTTGTCCAAGTCAGAAAAGGTTGTCTTATTTTGTAAGACATTACCTGCCATTTTTGGTCACCTGCCATTTCTTGTTCTTTGACTTTGGTCAAAAGTCTACCTTTGACTGGTCAAATGTTGACCATTGACACTTTGACTTTTGACCACATGTCATGCACCTATTGGAGAGCTGGTGGGGGCCTGTCCCCCTGCCAGAACCTGGCAAGGAGAAGGGCGCACGCCAAGGGTGGCGTGAGCCCAAGTTAGGAGGCGCCTAGGAGTCCTTGTTGGACAAGGACTCCATCTCCCTTTTGGATTCCAATTAGAGTTCTACTAAGAATCCAAGTTTGACTGGTCTTAGGCGCCCTCTAAGGAGGAATCCAGGGGACTCTCTATTCCAACCAATCAGATTTAGATCTGATTTCACAAAGGGTTGTGATTGGTTGGAGAAGGAAGAGGAGTTGGATCACAAGAGTCTATAAATAAGACCCTGCGCCCAACCCTAATTCTAAGTGAAAATCAATTCAATTGAGAAACCCCATGCCCCAAGGCTGCCTCTCCCCTCCTTCCTCCATGCCATAGCTTCTTCTCCCCTTGCTCTCCACGTCCAAAAGGAGTTTTGGACTTTGGTTGGTGCGATTCAGATCAAGGAAAGGCGATCAAAAGCAAGAAGGCTGCGCTGCTGCAAAAGGACGACTGCTGATCTTCAAAAGAGTTTTGAAGATCCTCCAGATCAGATCCAGATCTAATTTTTGGAGGTGTGATAGAGAAGAAGAGGATCTCCAGATCCAACCCGAGTGGATACCGGTAGAGGCCAGGCGCTTGCGTGGCTAGATCCAGAACCTTCCGCTGCAATCAGGATCATCAACAGGGTAATAGGATTACCCAAATCAAGGTAAATTAAATTTGATTTAATTTATCTTATTTTATTTTATTTATTAAAATAATAAGAATCAGATCTAAAACATATCAAGATCTGATTAGATCAAGAGAAAAAAATTTTTGAAATATATCTCTTGATCTGATCAGATCTGAACGAACCTGGACCGAAAAATCAGGATTTTCCCTTCAACTGGTATCAGAGCCATGGTTCTAAAAGTGTTTAGATCTAATTTTAAATTTATTTTAATTAGAAAATAAAGTGATTTCAGATGTCACATGAGATGTGATCAGATCTGAAATCAGAAAAAAATTAAAATTAAATGATTTGGATCTAAGATTAGGAAATATGCATGACTAGTTCTAAAATAGAATAGTTCTATAGAATAGTCTTGCATGTTTTTGATTTAATCTGATTAAATCATATTTTAGATCTATTTATTTACTATTTTTTGATATTATAAGTATTATAATAATATCTAAAAAATAGTAAATAAAAATTATTTAATTTTAAATATCATATGAGATATGATTGATGCATGTCTAGACTAGTTGTAGAATAGTTCTACATAATTATCTAGATTAGAATTTATTTTGATTAGATCAATTTAAATCTAATTTTTTAGATTATTATGAGATAATTTAGATCTGAAAATATGCATGATTCGATACATGAGATGTATGCAAAATATGCCATGATTAGATCTAATTTGTATATGAGATATATGATATAGATCTAAAACTATTTTGTAGTATTGCATGTTCCTGATTAAGGCGTTCCTCTTGGCCGTCCGGTCATAAGAACGAAGAAGGGTTTAAAGGCCCTCTCTTTCCATTCGATGGGGTGTTCTTATGATGTGTAGGGGTGCTGCGTGTTCGTCCTTAATCAGAAACCCAAAACTTACTTTCTGCAAAACCCTAGATCCTGAAACCCTAGGATTTATTGTGCATATTTTGTTTATGAACCCTACTTAATTAAAAATTAAGATTATGGAATATTAATTAGGTCTAAAATTGAGAATTTTCAGATCTAAGACATATTCATAATACTGGGTTCGGGCTTGGGTAGCTCAATTAGGTCTAAGCGGTTGATCAAACCGAATCAAGAGTTGGTTAGATGGGATCAACAATGCTTAAATTGACCAGCCTAATAGGATTAAGTCTGGGTCAAGATCGAGTCACGATCAAGCAAGACCTAATTAGGCTCAGAGGTTAGAGTCTGGATTGTAGGCTAACCCAATTGGTTCTGGACTCAACAATTTGGTGTCTAAGGTAAGTTTGGCACATACGACCGACTGATTTTTAATTGGAAGCTACTCGACCTGAATGCGTTCTTGTACGAGTTAATGGCATATTCCTTCCACCGGTCTCACTTACCTGGCCATATCTGTTGACACAGTTCTGATCTGAGGTGGTCAATAATCCGAGCTAACCCATGCCACTAGGTTAGTCATAATTGTTATGACTAAGACAAGTCTAGTTTAATGAGACCTGAATCAATTCTCCCTAAGAAAAGATTAAGTCTGAGGTCTTCCACCATTGT
Organism: Cocos nucifera; assembly: GCA_006176705.1. Classification (NCBI taxonomy): domain Eukaryota; kingdom Viridiplantae; phylum Streptophyta; class Magnoliopsida; order Arecales; family Arecaceae; genus Cocos; species Cocos nucifera. The sequence goes on from QRFJ01000013.1 coordinate 1,968,089, forward strand.
AGATGTGCGGGCCCTTCCCGGGGTTGATTGTTCTCGGCTGGATACAGTGGCTCAGTTGCACCGGAAGATGCAACCATGTCTATTAGGCATTGGATGCTATGGGCTGGAGGATGAGTTGGGCTCAATATTTTGGATACGGTGAGAGACTCAATTAGGAACCCAGTCTATGCAAATGGTGGGTCTGACTTAACTAAGGAGTGGATCAATATTTCCGGATACGGTGAGATTCATGAATTAGAGACCAAGTTTGGGTGCACCATGATTAGAGAATCATTGAACAAGAGTTGTTCACTCATTGGCTAACCCATCACCAATAACTGTTAGGTGAGGTGATGAGTCAGTTGGTGAGACCGCACCACCCACTAGAAATCATTAATCGTGGAGATTTTTCGCATCTCTACAGAGGGAGTGTAGGGATCCGAGAAAATAGTGGGAGCTAATTTGTTTAAAAATAAAATTCCCTAAACAAATTGGTCAAGTCAAAATTACAGTATCTAACTAGAATCTTTGACTCTCTACAGGAAAATGTCTGCGTCCAACCCCATTGGCACGTATCCTGGACACACATAGACTGACTGGACCCAATTATAAAGATTGGCTCAGGAACTACAAAATTAGTTTTGGGTTCAGAGAAGTTAACCCATGTTTTGGACCAGGACCCTCCCACCTTACCAGCCCGTCCATCCACTGAACAGAGAGCGTCTCTGGAAAAATGGATTAGACGAAGATAATAAGGCCAGATATTACATGTTGGGCTCGATGTCTGATGAGCTCCAGCGCCAACATGAAGATATCGGGACTGCTCGCCAAATGTTGGCTCACCTGCAGGAGATGTTTGGTGAACAGAGTCGCGCAGCCAAATATCAAGTCACGAAATGACTTTTTAAGGCTAAGATGCGTGATGGGCAGTCAGTCCAAGATCACTGTCTGACAATGATCAAGGACATGGAAGAGCTTGAGAAGCTCGGTGTGAAGTTGGACTTGGATCTGCAGAACGATATTATTCTGCAATCCTTGACTGATGCATATGGGCAATTCATCATGAATTACCACATGCATAAACTTCAAAATTCCTTGGCCGAAGTTAATGAATATGCTGGTTACCGCTGAGCTTTCTATGAAAGGTTCTAAAGGCTCAGTTCTTGCTATGGAACGGACTTCTTCCAAAAGAAAGTCTTATGGAAAGAAAAAGAAGTCTGTGAAAAAGCAAAAGGTGGAAGGATCAAAGAAGAAGAAGGCAGAACCGAAGAAAAAGGCCGATGGCAAAGGAAAGTGTTTCCATTGCAACAGCGACGGCCATTGGAAGCGGAACTGCCCTACTTACCTGGCCACCCTGAAGAACAAGAAGGAAGGTCCTTCTGGAGGTATGCTCGTTATTGAGTCTAACCTTACGGTTTCTTCTGCATCCAGTTGGGTGCTTGACTCTGGTTCTAGTGCTCATCTGTGCACTTCTATGCAGGGTCTTGAGGATAGCAGGAGGCTGAGGGATGGAGACATGATCCTACGCATCGGTAATGGAGCAAGAGTTGCTGCAGTAGCCGTGGGAACATACCCTCTTCGATTACCATCTGGTTTAGACTTAGTTTTAAAAGACTGTTATTATGTGCCTGCAGCTAGCAGGAATTTGATTTCTGTTTCATGCTTAGCACAAGAAGGTTATGTGATCACCTTCTTTAAGGACCATTGTAACATTCTTTATGAAAGAAATAAAATTGCAAATGGTTTCCTTATTAATGGTCTTTATCAGCTACATATTGATGTACCTGTTTCTAACTATCGAGCAAAACGTGAATGCCAAACGACCTAGGGATAGTCCAAACGACAGATATCTATGGCACCTGAGATTAGGTCATATAGCAGAAGATAGGATTCAACAAATTGGAGAAAAATGGGCTATTGAGTCCATTGACTTTTGAGTCATATCCAACTTGTGAATCTTGTCTTCAAGGCAAAATGACTAAACTCCCTTTTGTTGGACATGGGGAGAGGGCCACAGATCTCCTTGCCCTAGTACATACTGATGTGTGCGGCCCATTTGATGTGCCGGCTAGAGGCAATTTTGTCTACTTCATTACCTTTACCGATGATCTGTCTAGGTATGGGTATGTGTATCTTATGAGACACATAAGTCTGAAGCTTTTGAAAAGTTCAAAGAATTCAGACATGAAGTAGAAAAACAAACTGGAAAACCCATTAAGGTTCTTCGATCAGATCGAGGAGGTGAATACCTTAGCCGGGAATTCCTAGACTATCTTAAGGAAAATGGCATAGTCTCTCAATGGACTCCACCAGGAACACCTCAACTCAACGGGGTTTCAGAACGGAGAAATCGGACTCTATTGGATATGGTTCGATCCATGATGAGCTTCACAGACCTCCCTGATTTTCTTTGGGGACATTCATTATTAACTTCAATCTATTCTACTGAATAGGGTTCCCTCTAAAACCGTTCCTACCACACCGTATGAGATATGGCACGGTAAGAAACCAAGTCTGAGTCATCTCAGAATTTGGGGTTGTCCGGCTCATGTCAAAAGACAACAAGCGGACAAGTTAGAGTTTAGGTCCTTTCAGAGCTCGATTCATAGGATATCCTAAAGAGTCATTAGGATACTATTTCTACATTCCAGAAGACCACAATGTGATTGTGAGTCGACATGCCATATTTCTTGAAAAATAGTTTATTCAAGATAGTGGCATTGGAAAGCAGATTAAGCTTGATGAGAAAGTCTCACAAGCAGAACGAGCTAAGGACCAAGTGGAACCAAATCAGGTTGAGCCAATAAGAACACTACCTCCTCCACCTCGTAGATCGGAAAGAGTTTCCCGTCCCCCTGAAAGATACTTAGGTATTATTTCAGAGGATGTAGAGGAAATGTTCCTCATAGGTAATGGTGCTCATGGTGATGATCCCAAAACCTACAACGAGGCGATATCAGATATCGACTCCGAGAAATGGCTTGAGGCAATGAAGTCAGAAGATTCGACTCGATGCACTCAAACCAAGTCTGGACCTTGGTAGATCCACCAGAAGGTATAGTACCTATTGGGTGTAAATGGATCTTCAAGAGAAAGATTGGTGCAGATGGGAATGTGGAGACATTCAAGGCTAGACTGGTGGCAAAAGGTTATAGTCAACGTGAAGGCATTGACTATCAGGATACCTTTTCCCCAGTAGCTATGCTAAAATCCATCCGCACATTGCTTGCCTGTTGCAGCCTATTTCGATTATGAAATATGGCAAATGGACGTGAAAACGGCATTCCTAAATGGATATCTTGAGGAAGATATCTATATGGAACAGCCGCTAGGTTTCACATCCAGTGATACTGATCACAAGGTTTGCAAGCTGCAAAGGTCCATATATGGACTTAAGCAAGCATCTCGGAGCTGGAACACTCGTTTCAATGATGTGATCAAAAAGTTTGGTTTCATCAAAAATGAAGAGGAACCATGTGTTTTCAAAAGGGTCAGTGGGAGCGCTGTTGTCTTCCTCGTATTGTACGTGGATGACATCCTCCTTATTGGGAATGATATTCCCATGTTGACATCAGTCAAGATGTGGTTGTCCAAGGAATTCTCCATGAAAGACCTAGGTGAAGCATCCTTTATTCTAGGAATTAAGGTCTATAGGGATAGACCGAATAGGATGCTAGGACTTTCACAGAAGATGTACATAGAGGAAGTACTAAAGAGGTTTAGTATGGAAAACTCTAAGAGGGGATTAATACCCTTCAGACATGGTATTCATCTTTCCAAGAAGATGTGCCCCAGCACACCTGAGGAAATAGAACGCATGAGCAAGATCCCTTATGCTTCTGCAATAGGGAGCCTCATGTATGCCATGCTATGTACACGACCTGATATAGCCCATGCTGTGAGTGTCACAAGCAGATATCAGTCAAATCCAGGTGAAGAACACTGGACTTCTGTGAAATGTATCCTTAAGTACTTGAGAAGAACTAAGGATATGATGTTGGTCTTTGGTAATGGAGAACTCCAAGTTCCAGGGATACACAGACTCGGACTTCATGTCCGATATAGATGATCGAAAGTCGACATCTGGAAGTCTGTTTGTGTGCAATGGTGGAGCTGTCAGCTGGAAGAGTTCCAAGCAAACTGTGATAGCAGATTCCACCATGGAAGCAGAATATATAGCTGCATCAGAGGCTGCAAAGGAAGCATTCTGGTACAAGAAGTTTGCTGCAGAAATTGGAGTAATGCCATCAGATGCCATTCCTCTTTACTGCGACAACAATGGCGCCATAGCCCTTGCTAAGGAGCCGAGGTCTCACCAGAAGTCCAAGCACATTGAGCGGCGATATCATCTCATCCGCGATTACCTTGAGAAAGGTTACGTTGAGGTCAAGAGAGTCAACTCCGCAGATAATGTGGCAGACCCACTTACAAAGCCGTTGGGCCAGCAGAAGATCGAAGCCCACCTTGAGAAGATGGGACTTAGACTTGTAGCCAATTGGCTTTAGGACAAGTGGGAGATTGTTAGATATATGTGCCCTAGAAGCCAGAATTGGCTGACACTTGTAATACACTTCTAGGGGCAAAATTATAATTTTGACTATAATTAATAAAATGGGTTATTTTCTATCACATATGTGTATTTAGTGTCTGTGATACATCCTTTGAGTTAATGGTAATGATAATTCATATTTTCAAGAGTTGAAAATTTAAGACATGAATAATCATTATTAACTCATAAAAGCTCCCGACCATAGGATCATCGAGGATGGTGATTGACGAGGATGGTGATTGATCCGAGAGAAGGTTGGTGTACGTCTATCGCTTCTCTTTAGTGTGTCTGGTTCTTTGACCTAGATGAGTTCACCTGAGGGTGTTATAGTTTGTACACCTACTCGTCTCCTAGCCATATGTGAGGGAGACATGTTCATTGTAGGAACTGGATTGCATCAAGAGATCTATCTACCTCGGTGGTAGAGGAGAGCCCTAGATATCATGAGAATCAAGTATGGCCATGGCAGAGTGAAATAATAGAAAGAGTTTCTATTTAGATTTTCACATTGGACTCGAATCGAATGATTACATCATATGACAGAGACTAGGGTTTGACGAGTTCACCTTAACCCTAATCTGATCGGGGCTCAAGATAGAAGAACTTAATCACACAGGTAGCTGCACCAAGAGGTTCGCATTCAGCTCTGATGGGTTGCCACCATATACTGCTAGGTGTCACTGGTGGATTTTGGGAGCAATTAGAATGATTTAGATGATCGATCATTCTAGCTGTTCGAATCAGAAGAGTTCTGATCCATCGAAAGGAGTTTCGATGATGTCGATGATAGAGATCATGACATATCCCATTACCATACAGAACTGAACCTAACTGGGTCACACAAACAAGGGTTTGAATCTGGTGATCATCAATTGAACTGATCTAGTTCAATTGATCTGAATGAGATTCAATTAGGTTCAAGGAAAATCGTGCTAGCACTCGATTGAACCTAACGTTCTTCTTTTACTATCATAAATAAGTTGTCCTGACTGAGCCAAAGGAGTTTGTGCTCAATCAGAGGCCTTCATATGGTCTGACTGGAGGTTGTCCAAGTCAGAAAAGGTTGTCTTATTTTGTAAGACATTACCTGCCATTTTTGGTCACCTGCCATTTCTTGTTCTTTGACTTTGGTCAAAAGTCTACCTTTGACTGGTCAAACGTTGACCATTGACACTTTGACTTTTGACCACATGTCATGCACCTATTGGAGAGCTGGTGGGGGCCTGTCCCCCTGCCAGAACCTGGCAAGGAGAAGGGCGCACGCCAAGGGTGGCGTGAGCCCAAGTTAGGAGGCGCCTAGGAGTCCTTGTTGGACAAGGACTCCATCTCCCTTTTGGATTCCAATTAGAGTTCTACTAAGAATCCAAGTTTGACTGGTCTTAGGCGCCCTCTAAGGAGGAATCCAGGGGACTCTATTCCCAACCAATCAGATTTAGATCTGATTTCACAAAGGGTTGTGATTGGTTGGAGAAGGAAGAGGAGTTGGATCACAAGAGGTCTATAAATAAGACCCTGCGCCCAACCCTAATTCTAAGTGAATGCAATTGAGAAACCCCATGCCCCAAGGCTGCCTCTCCCCTCCTTCTCCATGCCATAGTCTCTTCTCCCCTTGCTCTCCACGTCCAAAAGGTGTTTTGGACTTTGGTTGGTGCGATTCAGATCAAGGAAAGGCGATCAAAAGCAAGAAGGCTGCGCTGCTGCAAAAGGACGACTGCAGATCTTCAAAAGAGTTTTGAAGATCCTCCAGATCAGATCCAGATCTAATTTTTGGAGGTGTGATAGAGAAGAAGAGGATCTCCAGATCCAACCCAAGTGGATACCGGTAGAGGCCAGGCACTTGCGTGGCTAGATCCAGAACCTTCCGCTGCAATCAGGATCATCTACAGGGTAATAGGATTACCCAAATCAGGTAAATTAAATTTGATTTAATTTATCTTATTTTATTTTATTTATTAAAATAATAAGAATCAGATCTGAAATATATCAAGATCTGATTGAGATCAAGAGAAAAAATTTTGAAATATATCTCTTGATCTGATCTGATCTGGACGAACCTGGACCGAGAAATCAGGATTTTCCTTCACAAAAATTATAAAATTTTGCACACCCAAAGAATAACTCATTTTCTATCACGTATCCAAAAATTAGAGTAAAATAATTTTTAAAGAAATTTTTAAAATTCTTTGATCATATGACCCTCAATTCTCTTAATTGGGTCAGCTATTGACCCTAGTCCAATTGCACTAGGAATGAATTTAATTTTTATAATTAATCTAATATAAACTTATTTTAGTCAAATGAAAATAAACTCATTCAAGATACAAGAATGAATCAAATCAAATTTGACTCGATTGTGATGAATCAGAAAGATTACAGAAGGAGAAAGTTAGGCTCAATCGTGTGCTAGCACAATTACCTTGAACCTGATTGGATCTAATCCAAATCAATCGAACTAAGTTAGTTCAATTAATGACATCCAGATCCAAACTCTTATTTGTATGATCCAGTTAGATTCAATTTTATATGGTAATGAGACATATTATGATCTCCATCATCGACATCATCGAAATACCTTTCGATGGACTAGAACTTTTCTGATTCATATAATTAGAATGATCGATCATCAAAATTATTCTAATTGCTCTCAAAATCTACCAGTAACACTTAGTAGTATATAGTGGCAATCCATCAGAATTGAAAATAAATCTCTTGGTGCAGCTACTTGTATGATTGGATTCTTCTATCTTGAACTCCGACGGGATTAGGGTTAAGGTGAACTCGTCAAACCCAATATTCATCATATGAATTTATCATTCGATTTGAGTTTATGTGAAACCCTTATAGAAATCCTTTCTATCATCTTCACTCTACCATGGCCATGGGCTTATGGACTCGATTCTCATGATCATCATCATGGAAAAATTCTCATCTATCGAGGTAGATAGATCCCTTATTGGTGCAATCCAATTCCTATAATGAACGTACTATAGCCAACATACACCTCAGAATTTTGAATGGTTAGGAGATCGAGTTATGGTATAGTCAAACTACAATACCCTCAAGATAAATGGCTGATGCACTTCAGGTCAAAGAACCAGATATACTACTGCAACATCGAGCCAGTCATCGATGAGAAGATAGACTTTCTTATGAATACTCGAGGTGGTCATGCTTAATGCCCTCGTTCTCTAATGAGTATCCGTACTCCCGCTCCGATGTCTCCATACCATAGACTCAAGATTCATTTACTCAAAGAAAGCAATTATATACCAACCTTTTAGATCAATCATCATCCTCGTGATGATCCTACGATCGAAAGCAGTTTATGAGTTAATTTTGAAAATTCATATCTTAAATTTTTAACTCTTTAAAAATATGAATTGTCATTACTATTAACTTAAGGGATGTATCACATACACTTTAAATATACACTATGATAGAAAATAATCTTTTTATTAATTTATAGTCAAAATTATAAAATCATCCTTAGAAGTGTATTATAAGTGTTAGCCAATCTGGCTTTTAGGGTACACATCTAACATGTCCATCATGCATTTGAGCCTTAAACAATCTTTTAGTGACTTAATATTTGGCTGCACGACTCTGTTCATCAAACAATTCTTATAGATGAGCCAACATTTGACGGCTAGTCTTAATACCTTCATGTTAGTGCTGGAGCTCATCAGATATCGAGCCCAATATATAATACATGGCTTTATTATCTTAATCCATCCACTTCTCGAGAGTCGCTCTCTGATCAGCAGATGGACGGACTGGTAAGGTGGGAATATCCTATTCCAACACATAAGTCAACTTCTCAGAATCCAAAATAATTTTAAAGTTTCGAAGCCAATCCTTGTAGTTGGATTCGATCAATCTATGGGTGTCCAGGATACGGACTAGTGGGTTGGACGTAGGCATTTTTCTATAGAGAGTCAAAATTTTTAGTTAGATTTTGTAATTAGACTTAACCAATTTATTTAAAGATTTTATTTTTAAATAAATTAGACTTTCACTATTTACTCGAATTCCTACACTCTCTTGGCAGAGATGCAAAAATCTCTATGATTATTGATTTTTAGTGGATGGTGCAGTTTTATCAACTGACTCACCATCTCACCTAACAGTTATTGATGATGGATCAATCGATAAGTGGACAACTCTTGTCCAATGATTCTCTAATCATGGTGCATCCTAACCTAATCTCTAATTCATGAATCTCACCATGTCTAAAATATTGATCTACTTCTTAGTTAAGTTAGACCCACCATTTGCATATATTGGATTCCTAATTGGATCTCTCACCGTATCCAAAATATTAAGCCCAATCCATCCTCCAATCCGTAGCATCCAATGGCTAATAGACATGGTTGCATCTTTTTGATGCAACTGAATTACTATATCTAGTCGAGAACAATCAACCTCGGAAAGAGCCTGCATATCTACAATGGTGGAAGACCTTAGACTTAATTTTTTTTAGAAAGATTTAATTTAGGTCTTTTTAAGTTTGACTTGAATTAGTCATAATAATTATGACTAACCTAGTGGCGTGGGTTGGCTCGAATTGTTAGCCACCTCAAATCAGAACTGGATCGACACAAATAGCCAGGTAAGTGAGACCGGTGGAAGGGATATGCCATTAACTCGACAAAAATACATTTAGGTCGAGTAGCTTCCAATTAAAAATCAATCGATTGTATCTACCAAATTTATCTTAGACACCAAATTATTGAATCAAAATCAATTAAATTAGCCTACAATCCAGGCTCGAACCGCAGAGCCAAATTAGATCTTGACTTGATCGAGTCACATCTCAATGTTATTCGATCTTGACTCAGACTTAATCTTATTAGACTGGTCAAATCTAAGAGTTTTTTGATCCCATCTAACCAACTCTTGATTTGATTTGATCAACTGCTAGATCTAATTGAGCTACTTAAGTCCGAACCTAAGTTTATGAATATATCTTAGATCTGAAAATTTATAATTTTTAGATCTAATTAATTTTATAATCTTAATTCTTAATTAAATTTTGTGTTCATGAACAAAATATGTAATAAAAATTTTAAAATTTTAGAATCTAAAATTTTATAAAAAAATAAGTTCTAATTTTTATTTAAGGACGAACGCACAGCACCCCTGCATGCCATAAGAACATTCCATCGAATGGAAGGAGAGGGCTTTTAAATCCTACTTTATTTTTGTGATCGGACGGCCATGAAAAACTCCTTAATCAAAAATATAATTTTTTATTTTAAAACTAGTTAGATCATGTATCACATATAAAAAGATCTAACTAATATATATCTTGCATACATCTCATGTATCACCAATATGAATACTTTCAGATCTAAAATATCACATATTAAATTTAAAAAATAAAATTTTAAATTTGATCATATCAAATATAAAACTATTCTAGACATCTTATAGAATTATTCTATGACTAGTCTAAGCATGCATCTTTCATATCTCATATGAATAAATTAAAAATTAAAAAAAATATATTTTTAATTTTTAGATCTGATTACAGTAATTATAATATAAAAAATAAAAATTAAATAGATCTAAAATTATATTTAATCAAAATAAATAGATGATCATACTAGACTACACATAGAACTATTCTATACCTAGTCTAGTCATGCATCTTATACATATTAGATCTAAATTATTTAATTTTTAATTTTTTAATTTTAGATCTAATCACATCTGATGTGATATTTGAAAGAAAAAATCATATTTTTTATCATAGGATCGTGTAGATCTGATCAGATTTGAGATGATTTTTTTTAAAATTTTTAAATAATTCGATCTGATCTAAGAGTTCTCTCATGGTGATCTGATATTAAAAATTAAAATAAAAATTAAATCAAATTTAATATCATATTTTATTTGGATAATCTAATTACCTTGTGATGATCCTGATGTTTCATGAGATTTTGGAAGGAGCCATGCACGTGCCTAGCTTCTACCGGTATCCACTCGAGAAGGATCTGGATATCTTTTCTTCATAAATTTTTTCTCCAAAGATCATATCTGAATCTGATCTGAAAGTTTGATCCTTCAAAAAAATTTTAAAGACAGCGTGTCCATCTCACGAACACCATCGCGTAAATGCTGAACTCTTCATAAATTTGATTGGATCTTCTTCTCGAATTTGTACCTAACTTTTTAGGCATGTAGAAGAGATGGAGAGACAAGATAGAGGGGGTGTGGGATATTTGGAATGGTAGCCTTTGGGTATGAAAAATATTTCTACGTGAAGAGTCTTGGAGCAAGGATTCTTATACAAAAGCATAGCACCAAGTTAGAGTCACTCTTTGATCAAAATCCTTATTTTTTCGATCATTGGGACTCCAGGATCTGATCTCCTTGAAAATCCCTAGATCCATCTGATTTTGATGCCAAAAATCAATCTGAAAGATGGCGGCATGAGTAGATAAGGAAGAGTCCACTATGCCTAAGACTCTTCCCTTAAGAGTTTGATCCAAATCAAACTCTATCATAACTCAGTCTAGACATCTTCAAAAATCATGAATTTGGTATACTTAATATATAATTCGTGTTCTATCACATATCCAAAAATCAAATCAAAATAATTTCTAAAAAAAATTTTAGAAGCATCTGATCAGATGACCCTCAATTCTCTCAAATAGGTCAACTTTTGACCCTAGTCTAATTTGACTACGAATAAATTTAATTTGTATAATTAATCTGACCTGGACTTATTCCAGTTAGATGAAAATAAATCTATTCAAAATACAAGAATGAGTCAAATCAAATTTAACTTGATTGCAGTGAATTAAAAAGATTTTAGAAGAAGAAAGTCAGGCTCAAACCTTGAACCTGATTCGATCTAATCCAAATCAATCAAACTAGATTAGCTCAATTGATGACATCTAGACCCAAACTCTTGTTTGTGTGATCCAATTTGGTTCAATTCTGTATAGTAATGAGATATGACGCAATCTTCATCATCGACATCATCGAAATATCTTTCGATGGATCAGAACTTTTTTGATTCATACAATTAGAATGATTGATCGTCAAAGTCATTCTAATTGCTTCCAAAATCTATCAGTAATACCTAGCAGTATATAGTAGTAACCCATCAGAACTGAAAGCGATCTCTTGGTGTAGTTACCCGTGTGATTGGATTTTCTATCTTTAGCCCGATAGGATTAGGGTTATGGTGAACTCATCAAACCCAATGTCCGTCGTATGAATTAATCATTCGATTTGAATCCAATATAAAATCCTAATAGAAACTCTTTCTATCATCTTCACTTTGCCATGGCTATGGGTTTAAGGACTTAATCTCATGATTATCATAAGGCTACTCCTCATCTACCGAGATAGATAGATTCTCTTATTGGTACAATCCAATTCCTACAATGAACATACTACAACCAACATACACCTTATGATTCCAAATGGCTAGGAGATCGAGTTATAGTGTAGTCAAACTATAACACCCTCAAGATGAACTATCGATGCATCTCAGGTCAAAGAACCATACACACCACTAAAGCATCGAGTCAGTCATCGATAAGAAGGTAGACTTTCTTATGACTACTCGAGGTGGTCACGCTCAGTGCTCTCATTCTCTAATAAGTATCTATACCCTTGCTCCAGTATCTCCACACTGTAGACTCAAGATACGTCTATCCTAAGAAAGCGATCGTACACCAATCTTTCGGATCGATCACCATCCTCGTGACGATCCTACGATCGGAAGCAGTTTATGAGTTAATTATGAAAATTCATATCTTAAATTTTAAACTCTTAAAAATATGAATTATCATTACCATTAACTTAAAGGATGTATCACAGATACTTTTAAATACAGATTGTGATAGAAAAATAATTTATCTATTAATTTATAATCAAAATTATAAAATTATTCTTAAAAATGTATTACAAGTGACAGTCAATCTAACTTCTAGAGTATATATCTAATAGTCTACATATGACTAGCCATTACTGTAGGTTACTTATTCACTGATGGTTCACCATAGGTCATACTCGATCAAGCAATTTTCAAGAACGGTGCACCATAGGTCAGTCGTTGCCGACCTATCCTAGTTCAAATTTGTACAAGCTATTTTACAAGATAGCTTCCCTGAATTTGTCGATCATTCTTGGCCGATCTACTGTAGGTCGTCAACAGTCAACCTATTTTTTTCTCTTCTTTTTAGATTAAAAAAGTCTGAATAAAAAAGTCGCTCGCAATCCCACCTTCCAAAAGAGAAAATATTCTTCGAATCAATCTAGTGCAATAAATTTAAAAAATCATTAGAGTCTGAGATAGGCACAATTCTAATTTCTTTTATAAATAAAAAAACTTCTGAATCTTTTAGATACGTATTCAATTTAATATTTTTTTTTGTTGTTGTTCTTCAATCTTTTAACTTGAGCATCGAAGAATTTTTATTGAAGAATATCTCAATAAATTTTTTTTTTTATTAGAAGTTTAGATGAAACTCCAGCGGTAATTCTTCTTTGATAATAAATTTTTTGATGGCCGATCTTAGATGGAGAGATACAGGAGAAACATTATCTATTCAAGAGATTGCTTTTATCTCGAGAATTCAAGCACTCCCTCCGGTGCTGAAAAACGCGCACGGCAGCGATCCCAAACTCGCCAAAACTAAAAACTTGGGTTTACCAGCAGCACAACCTCGGAAAATTCGACCGGAAGAGAGAGAGACAGAGAGTACTCACATGGAAATCGTTGTTCACCAGCATCCCCACAGTGCAAAAGACCGTGGCAAAGAACCCCATCACCAGCTGCATCTCGATGACCAACGTATAGCTAACCACCTGCTTAGCCTTGGCGTAGGTCAGCTCCACCAGCGGCAGAATAAATCCATACAGCACCGCCGCGGCCAGCGTTATAAAGAACCCCCAATAATACAGCGCGTTCGACTCCCCCCTGGGCCGATCCCCGCTCGCATGCAACCACAATATCACCGCCCCGATGCTCAGCAGCACCACAGCATTCACGGAGAAGTACGTAAACCTCTGCTTCACTATGAAAAAAGCGAAGAAAGCGGTGAAACCGAGCTGAGTCGATATAAGGATCGACGAGGTCGATACCGAAAGGTACGACAAGCCACAGGCATAGAGGAAATCGTCTAGGCCGAGGAGGAGGCCGAGGACGGTGCAGGCGAGGAAGACAGGCCGTGTCATGAGGTAGAGCTTGGTCGGTCCTCCGCGGCGGTGGCGGTGGGCATAGGAGATGGCGAGGGGGATGAAGAGAAGAGGCCATCCGCCGGTCTCGAGCCAGCTCGAGAGCCATTTCCGGGTGCCGCCTTTGAGGAAATAGAGGCGGAGGAGGAGCGGGCTCGCGGCGGTGCCGATGACCATGATGGTGAAGTTCAGGGCGATGAGGAACCATCTCAAGTGTTTGCTTATTTGGTTCGTAGTGGGGGGTTGCTGCTGTTGCTGTGATTCCACCTCCATGGCTTCTGATGTCTCTCTGTCTCTCGTTATTTCGGAGGTGGGAGGGCTGTGGGTTAGAAGGCTGGGGCAAACTCAAATAGATCAGAGTTGGAGGAAATCGCTAGGAAGGCCGTTGTTCTTTCTTATTCTTTTATAAAATCTTTGTACTTTATTTTTTTAGATTTCGCTTTTTTATATTTTCTTAGATGAGGTTGGACTTTAGCTGCAGGCTTACGGGACTAGTCCGAACGGCAGAGGCAAATCAGTGGTGAGGTGGGTTGAAAAAGAAACTACAGATTGCAGCAAAATTGAGGTATTTGGTTCTTCCTAGGGCCGAAGATTTCTCTTGTTCGCAGAATAAAATTATTGCCGATACGACATGCAACATGTGGCTATGCAAGCAGTCGGTCTCATTCGTCGTCTATACCAATGCATTCCCATAAGAATCAATAGCTGTGTACAAACTGGTACGTACGACATGGGCCCTGATTTTTCTATCACGAGAATTAGTATCAAAAAAAATTATTAGATGGATCAGATACATAATAAATAAAAAATAAAATAAATTATTTTTTTAGTTTTTAAATTATATATTATATTTTTTTAAATGATTCTTGTACGATAATATAAAAATTCCGAATCAACTTGATTGATGTCCAAATCACCTCAGATCAGTATGAAGACATCAATATTCTAAGATATGAAAATCTCTTACATCTTCTTCGATCCGAAGAGTGAGCCAAAGTGCGCCGTTGAGCCAATCTCACAATGGTGCTTATAACCTTTCAAATCACCTCGGACAAATAGTCTTTTGGCACCCCCAATGACTCCTTTCAAGGATAAGCGATAATTCAGCTGTAATCCAACCACGATCAAACTGTTCCTCGCTCTGTCTAAACTCGCGGGAATAGATAAGACATTCCGATCATGTCAGTAACTGCCTTTCCATTCTAAAAGAACGGCCTTAATTTTGGAATAGCATGATTAATAGCCCAAAATTGACAGAATAGTGTAACGTCTACAAGACGCTCCTTCTATAAATATCATAGACTCCGAGGACCCAGGTAAGCAACAAATCCCTCTAAGAGAATGTGTTGTTACTTTCTTGTTCTCTTCTAACTTGAGCATCGAAAGATCCTCGCTCGAGTCAAATCCTCCAGTTCGAACTTTGTTTTGCAGGTCACTCCAGCATCTCTACGCAAGACCAACTGCTCCACTTTCGAAGCATATATTTTCAAGCAATAACAGATAGAGGAAGAGCATATACTTTGCTTTCAAACATGCCACTAAAGAAGACATCATCGTATCTCACTGACGCAACCTCCTCCCATCAGACGGATCTTCAGGTTGATGATCAAGTTCAGCCTTCTGCACCGAAAATCTCTTCATTGACTCAAATCACAATGGACCAGTTCAACTTGCTCCTCCAGTAGATCAACACTTTGATGGTTGCTATTCAGGTGGTCCAAAATGCTTTTGCACCTCCCCCAGTGATGCCGCAACCAAGCCAGGCTACCCTGGCACCACCTTCTACAATGCAGCCTATATTTTCTTTAACGGTTCCAACTGCACCCCCAACAATAGTGCCACCTCAATCATCAGTTTTTTAGCCACAACAGCAAGTCGAGCCCCCTTAGGTGCTCCCTCAGAGCTCAAGGAGGAAGCAAATCCATCAGTGATCTCTTAGTCCACAGTCTAGATTGATTCCACTTTCGACTGCCATTCTCCTAAGCAGCTAGAGGCGTGCACCATCCAAGATCAAACTTTGGAAAGAAGGCTTCAGGAGATCGACAAGTGTACTGAAAATATTAATAAAACTTCTTCTTCTCGACCCTATGATGGGTTCAGCAGCGAACCTCCCTTCGATGAAAGGATAATGAAGGAGCTGCTTTCGCCAAACTTTAAATTGCCTCAATTTAAAACTTACGATGGGACTACTGATCCTGTCGATCATGTGGAGACCTTCAAGACAGTACTGTTCTTCTAAGGAGCATCTCATACTATCCTCTGTCGGGCGTTTCCTACCACTCCTAAAGAGGTGGCCTGGCAGTGGTACTCTAGTTTAAAATCGATTTCGATCCACTCCTTCAAACAACTGAGCCAATCTTTAGCTGCTTATTTTATCAGCAGCCGTAAGCAGTAAAAGCTGTCCGATTATCTTAATACCATCTACAATAGGAAGAGAATTTGATTTGTGATTATGTAAGCCGCTTCAATACAGAGATCCTGAAAGTTCGTAACCTGGATCAATTGATTGCGATGACCATCCTGATAGATGAACTGTTAAAGAACGACCTGAAAAAGTCGCTAATAAAATCTTTTCCTCATGCCTATGTTGGGATGCTTGATCGGACAAGAAAGTATTCCCACCTAGAAAAAGCTTTCACTGAGGATGTCTCTGTCGGCTCTACGGCAGTAAGAGCAAATAAGGAGCACTCCCCAAGAAGAAAGGAGACTTTTTGCTCATGCTCTTGATCTCCACACCAAAGATGATAGAGGTGTGGAGGCCCATCAAAAAATCGCCGATCCCCGAGTCCTCAAAGAAGGAACTAGTCGGGTTCTCCCCTAAGGTGGTACCATAACTACATGCCTCTGAATGCAACTCGGGAAGAAGTTCTAATGGAGATCCACTCTGAGCTCTCTTAGACTCCGAAGATGTGGATGAATCCTGAGCACCACAACTCCATGAGGTACTACTTCTACCATTGCGATCATGGTTACAATACTGAGGACTGTCGCCTTCTTTGCGATGCGATCGAAAAGATCGTCCAAAAGGGAAAGCTGGACCACTTCGATCGAGGAAGGACTCCACCATGCCTACCCCCTACAAGAGCTTGGCAACAACCTCGCGAACCTTAGCATCTAGTGCTGGCACCAGTTCAGGAGGTGGAGGAGCCAATAGCAGCAGAAGAGCGACTCCTTTGAGGCAAAATCCATATGATCACTGTGGGGTCATCGGATCAGTGGTTGTGAAAAGGCCAAGGCTTGAGGATAGACTCGAAGATGCAATAACCTTTACTAAGTATAATGCAGAGGGTGTACAACAACCACACAATGATGTAGTGGTTGTTACATTAAATATTGCTGATTATAACGTACACCGTGTATTCACTGATAATGAAAGCTCAGTTGACATTTTATATTTTTCTATCTTTTTTGGAATGGGACTTTCTTCTAAACAATTAAGCAGATTTGATTGGCCGATCCAAGGATTCTTCAGAAGCTTAATAATTCTGGAGGAAATAATCAAACTACCTATCACAATGAGCACTCCACCTCAACGAGAGATGATTTCTGTAGACTTTCTCATTTTAAAGCTTCCTTCAGCTTATAATGCGATCCTCAAATGACCCAGCCTAAGGACATTGAGAGCCATGGTGTCCAGCTATCATCTGATGGTCAAATTTCCAATAGTCAATGGAGTGAGGAAGATCTGAGGCAACCAAATAATGGCACAGCAGTGTTTCGCCTCCAAACTTCAAGCGGAGGATCAAGTGAAGATCCAGCCTAAACTTCCACTAGGGCTGGATGCTCGAGAATATTTGGCAGAGGACCATGCCCAACCATCTGATAAACTCTTGGAGATTCCATTAAGGAAGGAGAATCCTTATCAAATCATGAAGATCGATTCTTGCCTCGATCAGGTAACAAAAAATTAGCTC
This sequence comes from Cocos nucifera, assembly GCA_006176705.1. Taxonomy (NCBI): domain Eukaryota; kingdom Viridiplantae; phylum Streptophyta; class Magnoliopsida; order Arecales; family Arecaceae; genus Cocos; species Cocos nucifera. Next base: position 1,985,726 of record QRFJ01000013.1, read on the forward strand.
ATTGCTCTTTTGCAGGCAAACACGAATCTTTTTGCATGGTCAACCGTGGATATGTTTGGTATTGATCCGGAGGTGATGGCCCACTACCTGAGGATGGATCCAACCTGCCATCTAGTCAAGCAAAAAAAGTAAAGTTTTGCCCCGGAGTGCTAAAAAGCCATCGCTAAGGAACTGGACAAACTGATTAAAGCCATCTTCATCTGAGAGATAATGTACTCAGACTAGCTGGCGAACGTTGTGATCATGAAGAAAGAAAATGACAAATGGCACATATGCATCAACTTCACCAATCCGAATAAGACTTACCCAAAAGATAGCTATTTGCTACCTCGAATCGACCAACTGGTCGATGCCACCTTAGGGCATGAGCTCCTTAGCTTTATTGATACCTTCTCCAGCTATAACCAAATTTGGATGGCACTTGAAGACGAGAAGAAAACAGCCTTTATAACTAACCATGGACTCTTCTATTATAGAATAATGCCTTTTGGATTAAAAAATGCAGGAGCCACGTACCAAAGATTGGTGAATAAGATCTTCAAAGACTAGATCGGCAAGAATATAGAGGCATATATCGATGATATGCTAGTCAAGAGCCGAGCAATGCCAGACCATGTTGCGGACCTCTAAGAGATCTTTGATACTTTTCGTCGATATAAGATGAAGTTGAATCATACGAAATATACTTTTAGGATCATCACCCATAGAGGCATTGAGGCAAATTCTAAAAAGATTAAAGCAGTCCTGAAAATGGCATCACCAAAAATATTAAAAAGGTACAATGCCTAACTAGTAAAATAGCCTCTTTTAACCATTTTGTCTCCATGATAGCCAAGAGGTATCTTTTCTTTTTCCAAACCCTCAAGCAACCGAAGAATTTTCAATGGACCACAGAATCCCAAGAGGCCTTTCAAGAGTTGAAAAAGTACCTTAGTTCTCCATCTTTGCTCACTAAACCACAATCGGGCAAAGAGCACCTCATGTATCTAGCCATTTCTCTAGTAGCCATCAGTGCGGTCCTCGTTCGGGAAGAAGGATGGGTGCAAAAATCAATTTATTAGCAAAATTTTTTATGATGTGGAGACCAGATACACCAAGCTGGAATAATTGATTTTTGTATTGGTCATCACTGCATGATCAGGACATCACCCAATTGCACTACTTTTGATGTATTTTATTTTTTTATTTTATTTTTATATTATCTAGGTGTATATAGGTGTATGAAATTGGATTTATTTTTTTTTAGCTCATGAATATATTTTAAAGCATAAGCTGGATCAATTTGTTAGGGATATTTTTAGTTTGTTACAGAGTTTGTTATTTTCTTAGAGTTATTATAGTTTGTTATGCCCTATATATGGTTTATGTTTTGTAATAAAAAAAGAGAACGGAATTGAATTGAAGCCTGATTTCTTTCCTCCCGAGTGTTTCTCTCTTCTTCTTCCTCCCTTCTTCTTCTCTCTCTTCATCTTCTAAGCTCTCTTATTCTTCCTCTACTTTCTCCTTCTTCTTCTCTGCTAATTCCTTTTCCTCTCCAAACTACAGAGCCCCGAGTCCCCTCTTCCAGCTTCTCTAAGCTTCTGATCCGCCACAGTCTAAGCTTCCCTAGTTGGCCGAATGCATCCCTCCGCTGTTTGTGCCACCTCCCACCATCCCTGAACCACCTTCCTCCAACCATCTCCACAACCGTTGCTGCACCACCTGTTTCCTTCAAAACCCTTTTCCCTATGACATCGTCACCCTCGACCACATCGCTTAAGTGGGTTTTGCCCAAACCCATTCCTCCAACCACCCAAACCCACTCCCTACTCTCCGATTCTCCCAAAATCACTCTGTCGTCACTACGATCCAGGCCTCCCCTTCTCCCTCCTTATTTTTGACTGCTTCAAGATGACCCCAACTGGCTCCATACCTGATGGTGCTCGTCGCCCCCTTCACCGCCAATGCCAACCTTCTCCGCAACCCCCAACCATCGTTGATCTCCACCACCCAACGAACCCCATCCCCGACGTCAACCATGGCTCCATCCGCCGCCACCAGCGTTGCTCCTCCCACACCAGTGTCATCTGTCACCATCGGCGCACACTGCTACTACTGATGCCTTCTTCCCTAGTGACCTGACCACACCAAGGTCACCATCAAACCCCATTTGGCCCCACCACCGACGGACGCCACCCTCGATTTTTTTTCTCTGAAACCTCTCCTTTGTTTTGCATAATCATGAAGGAGCACGGAGTTAGAGCAAACCTCGCCCCTCCAATGCCAACTTCTATATTTTTTTAAATTATTTTAAATATTTATTATATTTTAGAATGTTTTTTGCAAAATTATACTTATCTATCTTAAACGACTTCTAATCCACCTTATGACAACCAGTAGCCGATCAACTCACCCACTTCGATCTAATCTCACTTGCCCAAAAATCGAGACATCCTATGCTATGTGAGACCATTGCATAGAATAGTTTAGAATTTTATAAATCGATGTATATATATTTTGTTTCATGCTAGTTACTTATTTTTAATTCTTTTGGATTCGAAATATTTGAGTTAATTAGCCTTAGCCAATTGGTCATTTCTTAATGACCAACGATTCTATTTTCTAACCTCTTATCTGTGAGTGCCGATTGGGTTGCTTCTTAGATCGGACTTTAATCATGAATGGATTCTTAGTTGATTTTCTTGTTTGCTTTAATTCTTTACTATTTTATACTTTAATTATTTTAATTAATTTTGATCACTGATCTTCTTAGTGGTTAGATAGATCTACGTTAGCTAGCCTGATCTCGCATTAGTTTTTTGGTATCATAGCCTAGGTTTTTTTTTCTTTTCTTTTAGTTAGGGTTAGTTGCATTTTTTTCATTAGTTTAGTTTGCATCTTACTTTACTTTCAAAAAAAAAAATCATTGTAGTTTTGCATGACCACTAAATCAGGGATTAAATACCAAATAGAGTCTTCTGAATCAATTAATAAAATAGAACCTAATTTAGAAGCCACTTTATAAAGAAATATTAGGTCGTCTTGAAATCATTGATAATAAATTAGATTCAGTAGATGTTAGGGTTGGAACTTTAAAAGAGCAATGATTAAATAACACGAATCATCCTGTTAAGAGCACCTCTCCTAGAGTTACAGATCCTAAAAACTAACATGATTATCCAGGTTTCGAGAAAAGTCACAATCAAACATATCGATCCTATCAAGACCCCATTGATGAAGATGATTATATGATGAGAAGTGTCAAGATCAAAGTCCCAAGCTTTATAGATCGTTTGGATCCCAAAGAGTATCTTGACTGAAAAGTTGATATGGACCATTACTTCAATTGGTATGAAATGTCTGAAGATTGAAAAATCAGGTTCGCTCAAATGAGGTCAATAGGTCAAGCCAAGTTATACTAGTATAATGTTCAAAGAGTGGCTATGCATAGGAGACAAAAATCTATTGGGACATGGGATGAGATAAAAGACAAGCTTCACTAGAAATATCTTCCAACATCCTACCAATAGTGTCTTATAGACCAATAGCAAAGATTGATCTAGGATACCAGATTTGTCAATCATTATATTGAAAAATTTGAAGAATTCTTTATGCATTGCAATGTGACCGAGGATCTATTTGTCATCCTATCTAGGTTTAGAGTTGGCCTGAGAGAAGATATCTAAAGAGAATTATTTATGTGAGAGGTTTACAATCTTGAGTAGGCCTATCAATTGGCCCAGGACTATGAGAGATTCCAAAGGTTGTCGATCACTCGTCAACCTAAGCCTCCTAGATCAAGTATTTTAGGCCTAAGATCTAGTATGAATTGGGCTCCTATTAGTCATCCCTCATTTGCAACACTACCAATCAAGAAGGATGACAAAGGAAAAGTAGTCATCAGAGAAACTTTCTAAGGGATTAGCTCAAAGATTCAATGTTTCAGGTACAATGGATTAGGCCATGTTGCTAGTCAATACCCATTTAGAGCACTAGACATAGGAAAATCTTAAATTAAAAATCTTAAGAATGACCCTGAAGAAGTTTATAGCGTAGATCCAGAATTGGCTAACACTTTTGAAAAGTATAACACCACCCAAATTAAGACTACACCTGAAGAATGATTAGATGTAGTTAGATGTGTGCTGATCCAACCCAAAAAAAGTGAAGATTGGCACAGGACTGCTATCTTTCAAACCTTTATCGAACAAGATAATATAGTATGTAAAGTAATCATTGATAGTGATAGCTACATCAATGCCATCTCCATCGATTCTATATTGCGCTTAGGTTTAATACTTGTAGACCATCCTAGTCAGTATAATGTAGCCTGGGTAGATGCTTCGTCTATCTCCATTAGGCATATGTGTCTAGTCTCGATCAAGTCATATCAAGATAAAATTTGGTGTGATGTATTGTCAATAAAAGTTGCTAGTATCATACTTGACAGACCATGGCTCTTTGACTAGGATGCCATACTTTATAGTTGATCTAATACTTGTACATTTATGAGCCAAGATAAAAAGATTATTATATATCCTTCACCCCCTAGAGTTATTAAAATAATTAAAAATAATAATCAAAATAATCAAAAATAAAAGAAGAGCCTTCACATAATCAATGCTAAACATCCTCTTGGCATGCCAAAATAAGAGGAGGTACAATCGAAGGAGCAACGTCTGAAACCCTAACGATGTTTCTCTCAGGAATTGAAGGACAAGCAGACGAGGCCATAGCTTGCTTCCTTCGGGCCGAAGAAGCTTGCAGCTTCCTCGCTAACATGGGATTCATCATTCCTCCAAAATTTGTGAAGAAAAAGCTTATGTGAGGAAGCTAGTAAACACCGCTATTACAATTGCCCCTCTCTCACATATCTCCTAGGCATACTTGAAGGAGAAAAGATGAAGACAAAAAGATGCTTCTTAAGTCATTTCCTCAAAAGAATTAATGACCGAACGGTTCTCTCAATCGTCATCACTTTCAGTATTATAAAGTGACATCATCACCTATTAAATGGTCAAGGTATGACATGTTGGAAAATATATCCTAAAGCGAATCATCTAAGTAGTAGATGATTGAAATTAGTATATGAATTATCTAATAATAATAGTTATTTGGCTAGTTTATCATAAAAATTTTATCTTTCTTAAATGAACTCCTAAATTATGATGAAGTTCTTAGAACCATAATCAATCGATAAAAAAAGATTTATCAGATGGTTCTTAAATTATTCATGATCAAATGATAAGTTATTAATAAGAATGATAACTTATTGAGTGTAGATCGTTGTATGCCATATGCATTGATTGTCCTCGTAACCAAATGGTATGGAGATACTGGTATGACATCCGAATAAGATGTAGGAGTACATCTGCACTGAAGATAATCAATGTAGTACTTTATTATCAAGAGTAGCTAGCTAAGGCCAATGGATATAAGTATTCATTCGATCTGAGATCACCACGGTGACTTGCAAGCAACTCACTGTACTTTAGTGCCAGACTGCTTGTATTTCTAGTATAGATTCAAAAGATTTTTGGATATAATCAAGTACTTATAAAGTTGGTGTGTGAGTCAAGATTGGATTGATCACTCCAGATTAATTTTAGAAAGAGAATGACTCGCTGTGTTTTAATTTAGCAAAACCTAGGCTTGGATAATCCTCATGAGGTATCACGGAATTTACAAAATTTTGAGACACAATAGCGATGACTTGTATGAGTGCTGACAGTGTACTCGAAGTCATCTTGAGCATTATTGATCAAAGAAATGAATTATACAGTAACCATGGGTCAGGGTTCTAAGAATGTTGTTTTGCATACATTTGACCTATCCGAATGTCGAAAATTATTGCTAGATGGTAACTTTGATTGGTACAAAAATTGATTTCTATGCTATCAGCTTAGGTTCAAACCTATGAAATCACATATATTAGAGCTTATAACCTAATCAAATGGTTAATCGATGATTGAGAATCATTTTAAGGTCAAACATTTAATACGATTAATGTTTGACCTATTGCAAGTGTTGTAGGAGGATTTATTAGCAATTGGATTGCTAATTGACTCAATTTGATTAAGTAATCAGGTTGAGATCAAGTATAATTAAATTAGAATCAATTAAAATTAATTTAGACTTAATTAGATTAAGTCTAGTTGATTTATTGGATAAGCCAATTGCAAGAAAGAATAATTTCTTATTTGACTAGGACTTGGGTGCACTTAATTGACTTAGCATTTAAATCAGATTTAAATCTTGATTTAATCTAATTTAATTAAGCTTCTAATTAGACTAGAATCACCCTTAATTAGGTTGTATTTGATTTAATTTAAATAAAAATTAAATTAGATTCAAAACTATTTTGACTTAGTCAAACAAGAGGAGTCCTAGTTAGACTGGGATTCTCTCTCTTTCTCTTGCACCTAAGAAAGCCCATGCCCACATATATTTTTTTGAGGTTTACATGAACATTCCCATGCCAATGAGAGGTTCTCATGCCCCACCTATCAAATTATTTGAAATATATTTTGACTTGGTCAAAACTAGAAGGAAGTTGGAAATTATTTCCTACTTGGAAGAGTCTTCTTTGATCTAAACTCCTCCCTCCCTTGTACGCCAACACTACCCATGCCCCTCTATCTTATTTGGCCCTTTCTCTCTTGATTTTATTTGTGAGAATCAGTGGTTACACAAAATAATAAGTGGGAGGGGCGTCCAAGAGTTGGACACCCCATAGAATTTTTCCCTTTGACTAGGTTTTGACCTAGTGTTGCAATAAAAAGGGGCACCACCTTTGAGATGGTAAGAGGATGTGAAAAATTCTAAAAAGATTATAAAAAATTAGAGAAAAAGAAGAAGAAGGCGTGGAGGATTTGTGGTGCCAAGATTCATGAAAAAGAGCCTTCAATTAAGACATCAAAAGTTGATATCTTGAAGAGACAAGGTAAGAGAGAAGATTATCTTCTCTTATATTTTTGTTTAAAAGTATTTATCCTTTATTTTTTTATAATTTTTATGTGATAAAAATCTGAGAGAGAGAGGATTATAGCATTGGATATGTGCTCCAAGGTGTTGGATCATAGAGATTCTTTTTGGACATGATCTGATCATGTCCTAATGCGAGAAGAAGAAGAGAAGGTCTTCTCTTAGAATTTTCTTTAGAGCCCTTCTTCTCCATTTTATTTATGAGATTTTTATGAGAAAAATCTAAGGGTGTGAGATCTAAAAAAGTAGAAAAAAATTTAAAGGAGAAGGTCTCCTCTGAACCTAGCATAAGAGATATTTTCAAGACATTAACCATTGATGTCCTGAAGGAGAAGATTTATCTTCTCTTAGGTTTTTTTATATATATTTATTTCTGATTTATGAAAGATTCAAGGATTGGATTCCTCCCTTATTTTTCCTCGTGTTCTTCATCTCTTGGAGTGTCCAAGAGATTTGAAGAACATGTATTTGATTGACTATCAGGAAGGATCCATGAGAAGCTAGCACTTCGAGCAGATCTTCGTTCGACGAACCTTCGATCTATGATGCAGATTCATGTGGATCATATATAGAGGTCGGATGCTTGTGTGGCTCTAAAGACAACAACAAATTCAACCATAAAGTTTTTGACCCATGCAAAGGTAAGAGATCTGATCTCTATATGCGATCTAGGGTTAGATCTAGAATTATTCTAGATCTAGGTATTGATATGATCTATACTATTTATGATTAATTTAATTTTAGATTTATATTTACATCATAATATGTTATAGATTCTTGATATAGAATTTTATAATTTGATTACATGCATATTGTAGATTAACTAGTTTAATCTATGTCTTCCACTGCTCTATATTTCGAAAAAAATTTAAAATTCATGCATGAAATCATACATATTTTTCAATAGTGATATCAGAGCATCTAGGTTCTTTTATAATATGATCATGTTTGTATTAGATTAAATCTAAAAATTAAAATTAATTAAAGATCGCACATACTACCATAAGATTGTCCTATTGTAAGGTTAATCCCTTACAATGAAAAGATTATCCTAGTATGTACTGATCTGAATCTGAATCATGAATAATTTAGATTAGATCTATAAAAATTTATGATTTAATTTTTTATTTAAATCTAAAATTAAATAGATATTTGATCTATTTTAGATTATTTAGGTTAGATCTAAATAATATTAGGATTGCACATACTGCCATAAGATTATCCTGCTATAAGGTTTATCCTTTATAATGGAAAGGTTATCCTAGTATGTGCTGATCCAGAAAACCTAAGTCATAAATATGTTAGATGAGATCTAAAATAATTTATGATTTATTTTTAAATTTTAAATCTAATTTTAAATAATTTATGATCTAATCCACATGACGTATTTTATGTTTAGATCTAGATCCTCTTATTGCATATGTTGATATGTAATTTTTATTTTAAATTTAGAATGTATATGTATGACATATTTATTTTATAAAATTTAAATTAAGAACTTACTTTCTACAAAATCCTAGGTTTAAAATCCTAGGACATGATCTAAACAATAAAATAAATCAGATCTAAAATTATGTATTGAATATGATTCAATGTAAATTATTTATAATTTAAAAATATTTTAAATAATAAAATTAAAAATTAGTTTTGAGGTTTCGTAAATCCAAACTTTGAACTTAATTAAGAATTAAGTGATTATTTAGGATCTAGGTTGGTGATTTGAAGATCCTAAGATAATTTCATAAAACTTGGATTAAAGGTTAAATGGGTTAGTTTTGATGTCATTAACTGGATTAGACCTAGGATTAGATTAAATATGAAATTAGTTAAGAAATTGATCAAACCTAATTAATAGTTAATTAGGATTAGATCATTTTTTTTCTATAGATCAATTCAATAGTTATAGTTGATCAAAGTCCATATATCTAACAAATGGACCTGATCGTGGCTTAGTGGTCGAGCCCGAGTCTTTAGGCAGACCAAATCAAAATTGATAAACCAATTAGTGTCTAAGGTAAGTCTGACATTTCAAATCGATGATTTTTAATTGGCAACCCATTTACCTGATCATTTCTGATGGTATCTAAGTTAAGCCTTGGCAGACCCTCCTACCGATCTCGCTTATCTGGCTAATATGATTAATCAGATTTCGATTAAGTTGCTTATTGATTCGAGCTAACCTATGTCACATAGAAAATCAGTGAGATTGATTTCATTCAGTGAGACTGAAATAGGTGCCCATGGACCAAAATTGATCATAATCCTTATCAGTGACTTGTGAAGTGAGTGGGAGGATCTAACCTGATGAAGTTAGTGGGAGCAAATTGGTCTATGTCCTTTCTATTCTTAAATCACTAATAATTTAAGTTATGGAGATAACCGAGTCATAGCCTCCCATTAAGGTGTTTGATAATGAGTCTATTTCCTCAAAAGAATTAATGACCGAACGATTCCCTCAATTGTCATCACTTTCAGTATTGTAAAGTGACATCATCACCTATTAAATGGTCAAGGTATGACAGGAGGAAAAGAGTATAATGCTCGATCTGAGGCATTGCTAAAAAAATAATCTTTTTGCCTGATCCTCAGACTCAGCACTAGAAAGATAGTATTATGATGGTTACATAAATGCCTCGGATCGACCTAGTTGATGTCCAAATCATCTCAGATCAGTATGAAAACATTAGCATTCTGACGTACGAAGACCCCTTACATCTTCTTTGACCCGAAGAGTGAGCCGAAGTGTGCCACCGAGCCAATCTCACAATGGTGCTTTATAATCTTTCAAATCACCTCGGATGAATAGTCCTTCGGCCCCCCCCAATGACTTTTTTCAAGGATAAGTGACAATCCAGCTATAGTCTAACCATGATCAAACTAATCTTGACTCCGTCTAAACTCACAGAAATAGATAAGATATTTTGATCATGCTAGTAACAGCCTTCCCATTCTAGGAGAATGGCGTTAATTCCAGAATAGTGTGATTAATGGTCGAAAATCGATGGAACAGTGTAACATCCACAGAACACTCCTTTTATAAATTTCATAAGCTCTGAGAACCCAGGTAAGTAAGAAATCACTCTAAGAGAATGCGTTATTACTTTCTTATTTCCTTCTAATTTGAGCATTGAAGGATCTTTACTGGAGTCAAATGCTCTGGCTCAAACTTTGTTTTGTAGGTCACTCCAGCATCTCGATGTAAGACCAACTGCTCCGCTTTCGAAGCATATATTTTCAAGCAATAACAATCCTTAAACTACAAAACCATAACTTTTGGTCCCTGATCTTTTAGAATTGTCTTAATGTTATCCTTCCGTTGGTTTTTAGTAGTTTTCTCTCATTGGTTTAGTTGTTTCTTGCTGAACCGATGCTTATGTGGCCATTTTTTTAATAGGTGGCACTGGCATGCTTATGTAGCAAATCCTCCTCCTTGGCAAGAAAGAACGGTTGCCTTATTTCCCCCCGTCCTCCTCTGAAACCCTTCTTTCATTCATCAAGTGAAACCCTACCCCTCCCAAATCCTCTTGATCATCCTATCGATCGGTGTAAGGGATCTTCTCCAATCATCATGCTGAAGCCTAAATTTTTCAATCTTTTTTTTTTTATTTTCCATCAACGTACGGTAGACATCCTGCTACTGCATTTGCCATTGATACAAGCTCAAATGTTGGGTCTTGCACCTCTTACCAATCCAAGGCTTTGAACAGTGAGGGAGCTCAGTTTTGCTTTTGTGGGCAACACACTTAGATAAGGACATCATAGACAAGAAGAAATCCAGATCGAAGGTTCTTTGGTTGCCCTTGTTTTGAGGTATGAGTTCTCTTTGGCCCTAACTCCATTTTTTTCATCTTTTTTATTTCAAAAAATTGCCTCTATATAGGGGAAGATGTCATGCTGTGATTATTTTGAATGGTATGATGTGGGAAGGTGGTGATTAATCGACTCATTGGAAGTGGATGCGATGGAGGAGGAAGTCGGATGCTTTCGCCCCAAACAAAGGGTGTATCTATTTTGCTATCTTGATTGGTTGTTGGTATATTGCTTTTGAAGAATTAGTAGTAGCAGCTGAGTTTGGGAGATGCTTTCATTTTGTACACTATAAGAATTTGAGTCCTTCACGATGTTTAAAAATTAAATATCATGGAAATATAAATATTTTGATGACGTTATGAAACATCGTTGATGAGATGATCTTCTACGATGATGTTTGGCCAAACAATATAGATTGTAATATTTTTGCATGACATTTTAGATTGAAAAAATATATTTGGCCTCAAAAAAAAATTTTAACCCATTTTCCCAGCCCATATATGTATTTTATCCTCATTTTTATTTTTATTTTTTTTAATGTTAAAACTTAAAACTCTATTTTGGAAAAGAAAACCCCACCCCTAAAATAAAAATCCTGATCGACCCACCATAAAAAGAAAAAAAAATTAACCCCCAAAAAAACTCCATTCGACCCCATCGCTGGTGCCGTTCGTCTCCTCTCACAGACCATCGGTCGTTCGTCTCCTCTCATCCCCACGACGAACGGACACTGTCGATGCATCCATCTTTCCATCGCCCATGCTCCACCAGCTACGACCACTGGTTTGGTCGCCGCTGCTTGCACACGTGCACCGCTGCTTGCACGCGCGCGCCATCCTAAATCATTCTCAGAGAAGAAGACCATCATGCTACCCCCTCTAGATCTCAACCATCCTGCATGCGAGCACCACCAAACTGCCCATAGAAATTGCCTCCGCACGCTTGATCGTCGGAATCCTTCTTTGCCCATCACTATCACCATCGCTGGTAAGGCTCCCTTCCTCAATCCTTTTTCTTCTTTTTTTTTTATTCGATGGATGGAGAGGGATGGGGGGAGGGTGGCCGGGGCGGGGGGAGGTGGTAACGGGCACGGACCCATGGGATGGGACGGAAGGGCGCCATAGGGGGTGGGGGGTGCGAGCAAAGTGCCATTAACCGAGCGGATGGCGGTGGAGCAGGGCTTCTGTGAATGGCAGGTGCAGCATGAACAGCAGGTGCGGCTGTGACGATAGGTCAAGGGGTGCGGTGGTGAACGGACGGCAAGTGGAGTAGCTTCGACAATGATGGTCGGATGGGTGGGTGGGCCGGGGGCGGGGGCGGGCTTTTGACAGTGATCGAACTTGATCAATATTTGTTGAATCCGATTCAGTTTACAATTAATTTTGAAATGGTTAGTTTACAATTAGGTTTGAATGTATATAATTATATACACATTTCAAATGGTATGGATCCTCCTCCTTGATTGGTTTTTATTAGATCCGTGTTTATTTGGTGGTGTTATAGCGGATTTTGACGCAATTTTGGATTTGGAATCGATCTGACATTTGTGATTCATGTTGATTTATTTCTGAAATATCTTTTGATGCCTACGACTTTGGTTCTTGTTTTAAAAATTGCTCTTCCAAATCTTGTTTCTTGTGGAATTTCTTTTTCTTTTTACTTCACCATCGAGGATGCTTAGGTAATGGGATTGGAAGAGAATGGTGGAATGCTTTAATGTGATAGTTAATATTACATGTATATTGTTGGAAATCTGGGTTTTGGATCATTGGATTGCTGTGGTTTGAGATTGTGAGGTGATCTTTTTGACATCTCTAACTGGATTGACGGTCCATTTGCTATTTATTGTAATGTATGGGACAAGCAATTGGAAAGAAGTCTTCTTTTGAAAGGTGACCGCCAAGTTTCGATGAATAAGGAACCATAAATGGAGGATTGCCAGTCCAGGACTCCTTTTGCTCAATTTGTAGCTTTTCTTTGGTTATAGAAAGACCACAGGTAACGTAATCGAGAGGCTTTGCAATTGAAGATGATCTTTTATTGCACAAAAATGGAAAGTCATGAATTCCATCAAATTCTGTTTTATTACAAAAATGGGGAGACCTGTTTTTCATAAAATTTGATTTTCAGGTCAAATTGGTTTGAATCGATTTTCTGAAAATTCAAATCAAAACTGAACTGAATTTTTTTAGATTCAAGACTTTTTCAAACTGAAAATAAGTCAATTTTTTTATCAAAAAAAAAAGAGTAGAAGGGACCGGCTTGGACTGATTTTGCGATTTGGCTGGTTTTTGGTACACTCCTAAACAATTTTAAGCCCCAATTAAAATTGATTTGCTGCCTTTGTCCTAGGCTTTTGTCCCTGATCACTTGAATTCCCTAAGAAAATCTGGTTACACGTGTAAACAGCTATTTTGGGCTGAGGAGTTCTCTACCTGATAATTTGATTGCTGCAAAGGAGTTTTCTCCTTTTATCTTTGTTCTGTCACCCTCCACTCTGATTCCTTCTTTGTAACAAAATATTGTTTTTTTTTTTATTTGCTGCCTTCTCGTCCTGGCAGCAAATTATACTTGTATTGTTTGGCTTTAATCAATAAAAGACAGATGGTTTTAACCTCCTCCTCAGTCAAAAAAAAAAAAGAATTTTAGTGAGCATTGAAACTAGAATAGATGCGTATATATGAATAGTTGTCAATCCGGTTTCTTTTTTCTTGTAATGGATTTTCTTGCGAGATCAGAGTCTCCTATGATAAAGAAGAAGTCACTTTCTCTTGTGATCTGGATCTTTTTTCCTGTTTATACGTCTAGTTGAATTTTTTATTTTTATTTTCTGAAATTTTTTTTCCTTTGAAATTTTTTTTATTTTTTTTCCTCACAAGCTAATTTTGTTTTCTAAAATTTTTTTCCTAGGCTGGTTACTTCTATGCATCATTTACCATTGTCCAAATGAAATGTGAGGAGGCCTTAATTACCATTGCTTTGCTGTATTAAAACAAAAAACTTGTTTTTAATAGTTCAATTAATCATAAGATAAAAAAAAATCAGCAGCTAAATGTTAGTCCTAAAATTAATTTTGATGATATCAAAAATATTTAAGTATAAATTATGCTCACTAACGATATATTTGAGAATGATTGTAAGATTTCTCAATGTGCTCAATTGTTTTACTTAAAAAAGTTTCCTCTCAAGAACAAATAAGCAAAAACTATGAATTTTTTTTTCAAATTTTTGTCCAATGCTGCTCTTATTTTTTGCCCCTTTTTTTCTTTGCCATTTCTTTAGTAAAAACATGATTTAAATGGTATATTTGTTGAAGTTTGTTTATGCTTTAATGATAGATATTTGTATATAATATGGATAAGCATTGGATAAATTGTGTTAAGTTCTCTCGTGGATACATAGAGGAAGTCAAATCATTTATAACTTTTATGGCTCAAAATAAGGACAGATTGCAAAATTTGGTATCCTTGTTCACATTACTTGAATATTTATATGGAGCCTTAAGAGAATATCTTCGATCATCTATTTAGATTTGGCATGAATCAATCATACACTCGATGGATATTTCATGACGAATAGATAGAATTTTAATTCTTCAATAATCAAGATAGATTTTCATTTATATATACAGAAAGTGACGAGTTAGGCAATTACTCAAACAAGGATGATGATGATGATGGAATAAGAGACTTCCTATGTGATATTAATAGTTTCGTTAATGATTGTCCTATTGAGAAAAACTTAGAAACTTCTATAGGTGCTTGCCATTCTTGTACCGATGCCTTTAATAATTTATTGATGAAAGCTACCGAAGAATTGTATCAAGGATGTACAAAATTTTCTAAATTATCATTTATTATAAAGTTGCTCCATTTGAAAGTATATAACAAATGGAGTAACAAGTTTTTTGATATGCTATTATCATTACTAAGAGATGTCTTGCCTAATGATCAATCCTTGTCAAAGTCTTACTATGCAGCTAATCACTTTTAATGAAACTTGGATTTGGGTTATGTGCCAATATATCCATGTAAATACATATGTGCTCTCTTTTGAAAAGAGCACAAAAACTATGACAGTTGTCCAAAGTGTGGAATGTCAAGATGGATGATTAACAATGGTAAAGATAAAAAAATTTCTTATAAAGTATTACGGTACTTTCTGTTGAAGTTTAGATTGCAACAATTATTCATGTCGAGAAAAATAGCTAAAGAAATGAGATGGCACAAAGATAGGCCTAGAAGTGAAAGTAACATCATAATTCATCCATCTAATGGTGAAGCTTAAAAGAACTTTAATGAACAGTATCTAAAGTTTGCTAGAGAACCCCGCAATGTGAGGCTTGGCCTAGCAACGGATGGATTCAATCCATTTAGTAACATGTCTAATGCCTATAGTATGTGACCTGTTGTTCTTTTGGCATATAATTTATCCCCTTAGATGTGCATGGATGAGTCATTCTTTATACTGTCGCTGCTTATTTCAGGTCTAAAAGCACTGGATAGAGACATTGATGTCTACTTGAAGCCATTAGTAGATGAGTTGAATGAGTTATGGGATAAGGATATTAATATTTTTTATGCTTCGTACGGCCAAAATTTTTGAATGCATGTGATTCTATTATGGACTATTAATAATTTTTTAGCCTATGGTAATATTTTTGGATGGATTACTAAAGGGTATATGGCATGTCCTGTTTATAATAAGCATACTCCTCATAAATTAAGAAGCAAGATTGGTTACATGAGCCATTAGAGAAAAAGCAAAAGATTTGATGGCAAGGTAGACAATCGACCCCCACCTGTCTTGCCAAATGGAGATGATGTGATGCAATAATTATCCCATTTGAGGAACATAGACTATGGAAAGCATTCTAACAATAAAAAGAGATCGATCGAGATCAGCAGAAGAGTTAAATTGGATAAAATAGAGTATTCTTTTTGAGTTGCCATATTGATGTAAGTTGAGATTGAGGTATAATCTTGATGTCATGTATATTGAAAAGAATATTTATGACAATATATCCTTGGTATCTTATTAAATTTTGAAGGTAAAACCAAGAACATTATCAAGGCTAGACTCAACTTGGAAGACATGAAAATCTGAGAGAAATTGCACTTGGTGAAGAGAAATGATGGATCCTACATAATTCCACTGCATGTTATATAATATCGAATACTGAAAAGAAGAGTTTCTATGAGTTTCTTAAAGGAATAAAATTTTTAGATGAGTATGCGTCTAATATAGCTAGATGTGTTAATGTTGAGGAAAAGAAGATTATGAAACTAAAAATCCATGATTGTCATATTCTCCTACAAAGCATTCTTCCTATAGGCATGCATGGAATCTTGAAGAAGGATGTGACAGCTGCATTGATGGAGTTGGGCGACTTCTTCTATCGAATATGTCATCGAACTTTGATTATTGATGACATCAAGAAGATATGTATAGATATATCCTTGATATTGTGCAAACTTGAAATGATTTTTTCACCAACTTTCTTTGATATGATGTTACATTTGGCTGTTCATTTGCCAAATGAAGCCTTCCTAGATGGACTAGTGGCATATCGATGGATGTATCCAATTGAGAGATATCATAGTAACTTTTTTGAGATTCTGAATTCTAAATTTAAGTAATTATTTGTGTTGTATAATTATTCTAAATTCTGAATTTAGGTTTCTTGGCTCTTTATAGAGATTTGTTCAAAATAAAGCTCATCTAAAAGGGTTTATTGCTGAGACGTATATAGTCAAGGAATGTTTGATATTTTATTCTATGTACCTTCGAGGTATCGAGATCCACTTTAATATGGATGAGCGAAACAATGATAAAGTCGATGACGATGACATAACAATATTTTCCTAATAAGTTAGGATATTTAGAGCAGCTTGTTTATTTTCCTACCCAAAGAAGAGAAAGATATAGCTCATTAGTATGTGCTTACCAATTATAAAGAGATGGAGCCTTATTTTGAGTAAGTTTTTATCACTTAAATTTTATTATTAAATATTTAATATAGAGATGTGGTAGTAAATGATACCTCTTTGTTAGAGAGCATAAGATTGAGCTGATGGAGCAAAGTCATTAGATGTTGAGATCAGACATAGAGAATAATTTTCTTTATGGATAAAGCATCGGGTGAGAATACAAATTCTACGATATTGTTTGTATATATACATATTATATTCTCATATATTCAACTAATATAAATTATTTTATATAATGGTAGATGGCTACATTATACAGACTGGATGAGGAAAGTGTAACCAAGACTTTATATGCATTACCATGTGGACCTCATATTTTGGTTCAAAAGTACTCAAGATGTATTGCAAATGGCATGTGATTCCACATTGAAGTTTGTGATTTTTGCAAAAAGTCACAAAATAGTGGTATTATGGTAAAAGGAAACCATGGAGATGATATCATCAATTTTTTTGGGTATTAATGGATATTATTTAATTAGTTTATATCAAGGGTAAAAGTGTTGCTCTTTTTAAGTGCAAGTGGTATGATCTTGGATCTAGGAATCAATGGAAATGTGCAAAGCATAAATGTAACCAGGTTATGGTACAAGAATGATTCATTTATACTTGCAAACTAAGTGAAGCAAGTTTATTATTTGCAACATATGAAACTAGGATAAAACTGACATGTTGTGCAAGAATGTCAGCATAGACATATGTATGACATCCCTATTGGTGAAACCATAAAAGAAGATTCTGATGATGAAGAGGGTCTTGAAATAACTCCTATAGATATTGAGAAATGTCACATAGAGTCATTAAATAGAGATGATGTCGAAACTGATGAAATAGATGATACTTTGTTGAATATAATGTGAGGTTTGCATCATGAAGTAGAAGAGTTAGCAATAAAAGATAGTGAGGATAAAGATGATACCTTGATAGAATATTGTACCGAAGATGATGATTAACAGAATGATGATGATAATGATCATGATAATGATTTATAAACTTTTCCTTTTATTCTATTATATAGGTTAGCTCCCTTACAAAAAAAAAACGAAGTTTCTTAAAGTTGACCTTTGTTGATTTAGTTTAAAATCTTGACATTAATTGATTTCATTTGACTATATATTGCAAGTATTCTCATAGCACTGGGATTGTCTAAGAAAAAAAGGAAAGTATCCTCAAGAACCTCAGTAGTATCTCCTAATCCACCATATTCCACTCAGCAACCATCAAGCCTGGGAATGGTCTTACCATCACTGTTATGGTCAAGGTACCAGTAGCTTCTTTAGAGCCATGGCACCATGGCTACATCATCTTCCTCTCAATCACCACCAACTAACATTCCACCAGCTTCTCTGGATCTGCACTAGCAGAAGTCACACTTTCAGCTCCATCTTTGGCTGATGTTGCACTCCCTCTATCTAGGTACCAGCAGCTTCTTCAGAGTCGTGGCATCGTTGCTCCACCACCTTCCTTTCAATTGCCACCAGCCCATGTTCCATCAGCTTTTCTAGATTCGACACCAACAGAAGTCATACCTCCTAGTCCACCATCTTTCTCTTAGTCGTCATCAATCCATACACCACCTACCGAGCCAAAGCATGCTGAGCATGCACATCCTACCATAGACTTGACTTTTGGTGTTAGTTTTGCAGGTACGAATCATTATATGTCTATTTATATTCAATATCATCCAAATATTTTTAAATTAATATTCTTATTGTTGCTTGCTCATCTTGTAGGATCCATGAGCATGGATGGATGAAGGAAAAGAGGTTGTACCAAAAGGATCGGGTTAAGTAAGATAAACAAGGCCCTTGGTAAGAAATGGAGATCAATATCTCAATGAAAGAAGGGCGACCCACTAATGCTGTTCAATCCGCTAAGCTATCAAATGAGCTTGGATGATAGCAAGAAATGTCTTACCTGTCAAGCCTAGATGTACCAAATTAATAGAGGAGGAGATGCAGATTGTATTTGACAAATTAGAGGTAAGTAGAAATCATTGTAGTTGCATTTGTATTCTATGCATATGTGTTAACTAGTATTAATATTTTTTTGTAGCAAAAACTAGATGTCAAGGGTTAAAGGATGGATGAGTAAGTTTTTGCTAGTGTCAAGAAGCTTTTTTTTTTTTAAGTCAAAGGATCAAAGATACCGACTATATATGCATTACCTTAACCATGAAAAGGACTCAAAGCCAAGTACTGTGAGCATGATAGAGTGGATAGATCTTTGCACTTACTGGGACAAAGATAGGACATAGGTCAGTCTAATACCTTATATTATGTTTACATGTAAATATCTTCTTTAAAGAATCTATTTTAGTTTGACTGGCATAAAGTTTTCTATATTTTCAGCTAACATGTGAGAATAACAAAAAGTCCAGAAGTTTTGTTAAGTGCTAAGCAAACATTGGGTCAAAAGCTTTTGTACCTATACGACATGAGATTGTGAGATGTCGTACTTTGATTATGATTAATATAATTTGATATTTAAGTTTCTTGCAATAATAACTCATCTTTTAAATAGAGTGAGAATGAATTGAATAGAGAAGAGTGCGATCGAATTATGTTGTGATATCGTACTAATTACACCCCTGGTCCTGGTGACACTCCAGGTAGATGGACAAATCCTAAGTGCGAGGCAAAATGGGTAAGGATACTACACAAAAATAAAAGTATGATTACTATTTTAAGTGAGCTTAGTTTTTATTTTGAAATTAATCCTCTTTGAATTTTGTTAGAATGAAATGATGCAGGTGCTAGAGCAGGCTATATCTAATGGCCATCCCATGACAGCAAACCAGATATGCGATAAAGTTCTGGGGACCAGACCAAATTATATATGGTTTGGAAGTTGGATCTCATCTAAAAGGAAAGAGTTTCTCTTTTTTGTCTAAGAAGAGACTTCAAAAGAAGTTGGAATAGTCACAAAAGCATAACCAAGAGATAAAGAATGAGATTGTAGACATTAAGGCACATATGGAGCTCCAAAAAGCACAAATAGAGCTTCAAAATGCACATATGGAGCATCAACAAAGAATTTTGAAAGCTTTATGTGCATCATAGAATATCTCTTTATCAGATTTATGATATAAGTTACTTAAGTTATTTATTTAATATGTTCCTAAATCATTTTTGTAAGCATAATGGAACAATGTATGTATTTTATTATTGTAATATATAGGCAATAATTGATTATGCTTTTCTTTTTGGTAGGATCTTATGACTCAAGGACTTGTGAAGATGTGGTTTTAAGGACATACATGGCAGAGGAGCTTTTTGCACTTTGGGTTGTCAACTTATGAACTCATTTATTTTATTATAGACAATTGGATAACGAGTTTATTTGCTTTTGGTTAGAGGCAAATTGGTAGCTTAGATGAACAGTTGTTTGTTTTTTTTTATAGAAACATGGTCTCTTAGTGCTTTTGATTGAAAACATTATCTCTTTGGATGAAGACAATTTAACTTTTATATTATAAACTTTGTATATGGATTCATCTTGATTATGAATTGCATATGAGTTCATGCTTTAGTTGTTGAATGATTCGTTGATTGAAAATGGATGATTTACTTAGTATTTGAATATATACCATGAAATGCAATATTTTATACAAGTTATAATTAAATTATTAATGAAGCAAAATATGGCTATCACAAAAATATCCTTTGGACATTCTGTGATGTTTGGAAAATGTTCCATGATGTTTGGAAAATGTCACGAAAGATCCTCGTTCTATGATGTTGGTGAAACATCATGCAATCTTCCACATTCCACGATGTTCGAAAAACATCACAATAGATCCTTGTTTCGCGATGTTTGGTAAACGTTGCGATAAATCATTGAACCATGATGTTAGTGAAACATCACTCAATCTTTCACATTTCATGATGTTTGGAAAACGTCGTGATAGATCGTTGTTCTACGATATTAGTGAAACGTCACTCAATCAACCAACGTTACACGATGTTTGGCCATACGCCGCTTTTTTGACATTCTTTCTATGATGTTTTGGGATGAACGTCATGATTGGCCATTAGCGATGTGGCTAGTTATACGTTCTTGGCAACATTTTGAAAAATGTCGTGAAAAGACTGTAGCGATATTCTGCGAGACTTTTGGCGACATTTTTTAACATTATGGAAAACCTTTTTCCTTGTAGTGGTAATGTATTTTAGTAGTCAGAACTTGTTACTGATGCAGGTTTATGGATGTAAGTTGGGATTCTAATGCAAATGAATGAAACCCTTTTTGTGATATTATTGTATCAGAACTTGTCTTCTTTGTTTCTCTGATTGTTTCTGAATGCTATAAAGTTGTAAGTAGATATCTCTATGGAAGTAACAAAAATCACAGTAAAATTAAGCTGACCTATTTAGATCATCAAATGTACTAAACCTTCGAGGACTAAATGAAAATACTTCGACCAGTATGATGACTTATGAGATAACTACCATCCAATGGGCTTACAACAACAGTTCATTAAAATCTTAGTATGGCATGTGCATAGAAATAGGGCCACATCACAATCTATATGGAATGAGTCAAAGAAGAAAATGAAATATTGTATGAGAGAGAGAGAGAGAGAGAGAACATAGAAACCTTGAGGACCAAATAAAAAAATGATGATGTTGTTCAAGGACTAACTAACAATATCTTATCTGTAGGCCACTCATTGTGTTAGCTGACACTATCTTATTTGCAGACAAATCAAGGTGGCCAAAGTGGTCTGAAGCAAATTCATTGATCTTGGTGGATCAAATGAAAATCTTTACATAGTTCAAGGACTAACTGACACTATCTTATCTGTAGACCACCCAATACATTAACAATAGTAATTCATGAAAACATAATATGTATGTGTATAGAATATGGATGTTAAAAGCTGTCGGCCATATCACAAAGTAACCTATATCATTCATTGCTAAACAACTACATTGAAACACCATTGGCTATACAATATCATTCATTAGTTATTAAATTAAGATGTTAAATAAAAGACAATCGAACTGCTATAGACCACCAATTACAATTCTCTTAAAGTAATCCACAGTGAATATGTCCCAAAACCAATATTGTATACATCCATCAAGAGATCATATACCAGTAGTTAAAGTAGTTCCAGACCGATCCTCACAGCACTCCTAGGTGGAAGATATCTACCTCTCCCACCCCTAACTTCATCCCTTCTAGCAGATATGCCTCTTTCTACTAGAAGATACCCTCCCAATAGCTCTCACGGAAGATAAAGATGAAGCACCTCTCACAGAAGCTGAAGTTGAAGCACCTCTCGTAGAAGCTAAAGTCCTTCCTGCAGTAGATCTACCTCTCTCAGCCATAGATCTAGCCCTTCCGATAGAAGATGCAGCCCTCCCAACAGTTGATCTAGCCCTTCCAGCAGAGGCTGCAGCCCTCCCATTAGTTGATCCAGCTCTAGTAGTAGCAGATCTAGCTCTACCAGATGTTGATCCGGCTCTATCAACAGCTGAACCAGCCCTTCCAGTAGTGCTTGTTTCACCTCTTTTAGCCCTATCTTCACCTCCTTCAGCCCTTAGTTCAGTTGTTTGCCTTGCAGTGCATTCTCCAACCTCTTCATCTAAACTTCCAACATAATCACAATCTTGTAGATTATCTAAATTAATACTTCTTTCAACTGAACTTTTACTATCTTCACTGCCTTGCTCGCTATCTTGCTCATTGCCTTCCCCAACATCTTTGCCAGGTCTATGAATGGGTGCATACTCTATATATAGCAAAGGCTCTGTAGTTGAATAAGGCTATAGTTCAGCCTACTGCTCTGGTTCTAGCTCTAGCACAACTCCTTGATGACCACTATCACCTTCATCTCCGTGTTCCACATAAATATATATTATCTCATCTGCTAGAATGTTTGAAATCATCTCAAAAATATCTTCATCTCTAAAGATTAATTCCAAGCCATTATTTAGGTCTTTTCCTAGCATGATATAGTAAAATTAAGAGATGTTGGAAACCCCAATATCCTCCAACATGCCCTCCAACTTTGAAATAGATATTCTATCAGAATCAACACTATCATATATATAAATTTATCCCCCAACTTACTGTATTGTAGATTTGAATACACTACAAGAAAATCTAATATTAGTGATGGCATAAAAGCTGCCTCTAATAGTAATCTTTACCGACAGCGAATTATGACCATTTCTTTTTTTGTTGCTAGAACTCGTTAATTATTAGTGATGGCTAGATTGGTTATTAGCGATGGCTTTGCCATTCTAATACTTATCACCGATGGATTTAGTGATAGAGGTATAGCCTTCACTAATAACTAGTAATTTTTTTTTAATTTAATGGTAACTTTATTAGTGATGAAAAATTTTAATAGTGACGGCTCTGCCTTCACTAATAACATTAGTGATGGCTGTAGCGATGGTAATTTTATCGTCGCTAATACTTATTCTATTTTTTTTCCAAATCCCTAACCATCGGATCCCACTTTCCCAAATCCTAGGCTGCCTCCCCATGCGAGCCTCCGGCTACCCCCATCCTATCGAGCCCCCGACCCAGGCTTGGCCCGAGATTGGGCCCGATATTGCTGGCCGCATCCAATCCAAAATCAGTAGTGCTCTATTCATAATTAAGAGACTATGATGACTGCCCGATGATGCATCCAAAGAGTCTAGAGAGCGATGAAGGTAATGCATTTCTGTTCTTATAGTTGCAAGGCAAACTTGGATGGTTTGTTATATCGCAAGCAACCGCTTGTAGCCACCTCATGGTTAAAGGTGTAGAGAAACTTGCAATGCTTTATTTTTCAATTATAGATCTGAGCCTTCTCTTTTCTTTATTTAATTTGTTGGTCTTTGATTTAAGTATTATTTTTAACCAGTGGCAGTAATTTTGGACCGGGCTCAAGTATGGTTAGGGCCCAACCTAGCCCAGCCCAATTCAAGCCCTAACTAGAATAAAGATTTTGAATGGCTGATTTTTAATTAATGTTTCTTATTAGAATAGATATTTTATTTTCTAAGTCTCTTTTTATAGATCAATAATTATTCCATCATAAAAAAAAAAGTGATAGCAATCGCATTGCTAATAAAAAATATTTTTTAAATTAAATTTTATTATTATTAGTGATGGCAGGATACTTATTAGAGATGGTAAAATATTATCGCTAATAAATTAAAAAAATATTATTATTTTTAATATATTTTTATGAGTATTAGTGATGGAATATTTTATTAGCAATGATGAAATACCATCTTTAATAAAAAATAATTTATAAATATATTTTTATAATTATTAATGATGGAAGAATTATTAATGATGGTATTTTATTATCTAGTAATTAATTTTATTTTTAATATTTTTTATAATTGTTAATGATGAAAAAAAATATTAGTGATGGTATTTTATCATCGCTAATAAATTTATAATTATTAGCGATAAAAAAATTATTAGTGATAATATTATATCATTGCTTATATATTTATTTAAAAATATAATGAGATGAAAAAAATTTATTAGTGATGGTATTTTACTGTCGCTAATAATCTTTTCATCCTCATTTTTCCCAATCCCCCCACATGCCCTTGTTTTTCCCCACCCTCCGTGTTTTTTCCCACCGCACGCCCTCCGATCCTCCTGCCATCCCCCTCTCTCCCTTGCCTCTGCTCCCTATTTTTTCCCGCCACACCACCAGATCTGGCATCTCTAAGTACCCAACCGCCTCCCCAAGCCCTCGATCGCCTCCCACCTCCTCAAGCCCCTAGCTGCCTCCTGCCTCCTCGAGCTTCCGACTATGAGCCCCCGGCCACCTCCCACCTCCCGAGCCCCTGGCCGTCCTCCTTTTGGCTGCTTTGGACCTGCCTCCCTCTGGCCATGAGCACCTAGCCACCTACCCCCTCCCAAGCTCCTGGCCCCAAGCCCTAATTGCTTCCTGCCTCCTCGAGCCTTCGACCACTACAAGAATTCTGACTATTAGGGATGGCTAAATGCCATCGCTAATAGTCCATATGCCATCACTAATAATCTTACCGTCGCTAATACCATCATAAAATCTAATTTAAAAAAATTTTATCGCTAATTATCATTATTAGCGATAGCAACTATTACCTTCACTAATAACCAATTAGCAATGGCATTAGCGATAAAGATGCCGTCACTAAAAAAATTAATTTTTATTAACTAAACTAGTAAAAATCTATTAGCAATGGTATTTTTATCGCTAATGCCATTGCTAATAATTTTTAATTTTTTTATAAAATAACTGAAAAATTATTAGTGATGGTAATTTTATCACTATTATGGTTATTAATATTTTTTATTTTTTAAAATTTTAAAAAAAATATTATTGATAGCAATCTACCATTGCTAATATCATCATTAATAAATTTTAATTTTTTTTAAAAAAATTATAATTAAATAATTTAAAATCTACTAATAAATAATAATATTTTTAAAATTTATTAAAAAATAACTATTTAACATAATCAAAAATATAAAAATAATTATATTATATTAAAAATATAAATTATATAATTTTATATTAAGATAATATTTTATAAGTATCAAAATTATATATAAATAAAAAAAAAAGATAACATCCTCCTCATCCTCCTACTCATGTTCAATAACTGATGGATAAGAGTCGGATATCTTAGCATCCTGAAATAAAAAAATAAAATATTATTTATAAGTTTTGATATGAAGATGTATCTTTCGATACTCTCCTCTAATTTTCAAATAAATTATTCTTACACGTTTCATTCTATAATATGAAACTATAGACACCTCAGGCCCATTAATTGAATGATTAGATTAAATTTTTAGCCCTTAGATCCTCTTTTCTGACTCAATCCTAGTCTAAATATATGAAGCTTTTAAATATAAAAACTTAAAATAAGTAAAAAAAATTACTAATATAATTACCTGATGAGATGGCTGGAACAATGAGCCCAACTGATTACTCAGTAGTGGATCCTAAAGATCCTCCACGACCGCATCGTGGGCAGCATTCTGAATGCTCTAAGATCATTGGCTCAGAAGCTTCTGCATGACCTTCTCCACATGGGCATCGCTCTAAATCTAGGATGTCAAGGCCTGTGAGGATGCCAAAGAGAATTGAATCACTGAGGGATCGAAGTATTGAAAAATATATTCTAAAGCTAATCATCTAAGTTGTAGATGATTGAAACCTATATATGAATTATCTAATAATAATAGTTATTTGGCTGATTCATCATAGAAGATCTATCTTTCTTAAATAAACTCCTAAATTATGATGAAGTTCTTAGAATCACAATCAATCGATAAAGAAGGATTTATCGGATGGTTCTTAAACTATTCATAATCAAATGATAAGTTATTAATAAGGATGATAACTTATCAAATATAGATCGTTATATGTTATATGCATTGATTATCCTCATAACCAAGTGATGTGGAGATACTAGTATGACATCCAGATGAGATGTAGGAGTATATCTTCACTGAACATGATCAATGTAACATTCTACTATCAAGAGTAGCTAGTTAAGGCTAATGGGTATAAGTATTCCTCCGATCTGAGATCACCATGGTGACTTATAAGCAACTCACTGTACTTTGGTGTCAGACTGTCTATATTTTTAATATAGGTTTGAAAAATTTTTGGATACAGTTAAGTACTTGTAAAGTTGGTGTGTGAGTCAAGATGGGATTGACCACTCTTGATTAACTTTAAGAAGAGAATATCTCGCTGTATTTTAATTTAGCAAAATCTAGACCTGGGTAATCCTCATGAGAAGTCATGAAAGTTGCAAAATTTTGAGATATAATAGAGATAACTTATATGAGTATTGATAGTGTACTCAAAGTCGTCTTGAGCATTATTGATCATAGGGATGAATTATACGATAACCATGGGCTAGGATTCTAAGAATGTTGCTTTGCATACATTCGACCTATCCGGACGTTGGATACCATTGCTAGATGATTATTTTGATTGGTACAGGAATTAATTTCTATACTATCAACTTAGATTCGAACCTATGAAATTACACACATAGAAAGTTATAACTTGATCAGATGGTTAATCGATGATTGAGAATCATTCTAAGATCAATTCATCAATATGATTAATGTTTGATCTAATGCAAGTATTGTAGGAGGATCGATTAGCAATTGAATTATTAATTAGCTTAATTTGATTGAGTAATCGGATTGAGATCAAATTTAATTAAATTAGATTCAATTAGAATTAGTTTGGACTTAATTAGATTAAGTTTAATTGGTTTATTGGATAAGCCAATTGTAAGAAAAAATTAATTCCTAGTTGGATTAGAATTTGAGTGTACCTAATTTCTAATTGAGTTAGGATTTAAATCAAAATCAAATTTAATTTAATGTAATTTGATTAGGCTCCTAGTTGGACTAGGATTATCTTTAATTAGGTTGCATTTAATCTGATTTAAATAAAATTTAAATTAGATTCAAAATAATTTTGATCTAATCAAACAAGAGGAGTCCCAGTTAGACTAGGACTCTCACTCTTCTCTTATGCCAATGGTCCCATGCTCCATATTTATTTCTAGATCTTTACATGATGTTTTCCATGCCAATAAGAGCTTCTCCATGCCCCATATCTGGTTTGATTTGGAATTATTTTTGACTTGGTCAAAGATGGCAATTAGTTTTGCCTAGGATTCTACATTCAAACCAAAACTCCTCCCTCCTCTTTTGGAAATTATTCCCACACCAACTAGATTTATGTCACCCTTGTTTATTTGGTTTTGTGCATGGAAGAGAGAGCTCTCATGCCTGATTTTGTGGGAGGGGCGTCCAAGAGTTGGACGCCCCATAGGATTCCTTACAATCCTCCTTAAAACTAGGTTTTGACCTAGTCAAAGGGATGTTATGGGATGCCTCCTTCTAAGTGCTTTTTAGCATCAAAAATACCTGGTATTCCATGCACATAATCAGAAAAAAGAAGAGGAAGGGCATGAGGAAAGGAGGTGCCATATTCCTTGGAGAAAAAGTCTTCCTCTGGACATCAAATGTTAATGTCTTGAAGGGACCAAGATAAGAGAACATTGTCTTCTCTTGTTTACCTTTTATGTATTTTCTTTCTTACTCCTCTATGTATTTTATGTGATAAAAATCTAAGAGAGAGAGGTGGGGCATGGTGATCATCTTTGGATATGATCTGATCATGTCCTGATGAGAGAAAAAGAAGAGAAGAAGGTCTTCTCTTAGGATTTCTTTGAGAATCCTTCTTCTCCATATTTTTATAAAATTTTTCTATGAAAAAAATAGATAATGTTAGATCTGAAAATATGCAAAAAATCTAGAGGAGAAGGTCTCCTCTTGTCCTAGCATAGAGATGTTTTCAGGACATCAATCGTTGATGCCTTGAAAGAGAAGATTTATCTTCTCTTAAAGCTTTTCTTATATATTTTTATTTTTTAAATTTTTGAAAGATCCAAGGATTGGATTTCTTCCTTATTTCTTCTCTTATTCTTCATCTCTTGGAGTGTTCAAGAGATCTGGAGAATAATTTTTTTGATTAATCATCAAGAGGGATCCGTGAGAAACTAGCACTTCAAACAGATCTTCATTCAATGAATCTTTGATTTGTGTTGCAACTTCATATGGACTTTCTGTAAAGGCTAGATGCATGTGAGGCTCCAAAGACAACAACGAAAATCAACCATGGAGTTCTTGATCCATGTGAAGGTAAGAGATTTAATATCTTCTCTCACCTAGATGCAATTTAGAATTTAGATTTAGAACTGTTCTAGATCTAGAGTATTGATTTGATCAATACTAAAATTTTTATTTTCAAATTTAAGAATGCATTATGACATGTTATAGATCCTAGATGTAGGATTTAGTAATTAGATTATATGCTTTTGTAGATTAAATAGTTTAATCTATATTTTCTGCTATGATTTATTTTTAAAAAGATTTTAAAATTTTAGCATGAAATCCTGCATATTTTTCACCATAAAGCTATGGCCGAATCCTATGACCCAGCTCCTACTCACCCCTTTGGTGATCCTGAGCCATCCCTTAAGATCAAGGATGGGCTAAGTGGATGGGTCATCGCCATACCGTGCAACGACGTACTTCGTACAATTCGCCTACATAGTTTAGAAATACATTAGTTCTAATATATATATCAGGTCCTGCAACAACTTAATAAATATAGTTTGAAATTCTTACCATGATCTACCATGACCTAGAATCTAAATAATTATCAGTCCTTCTAGACTGATGTGTGGCTTTTCACAACTACAGCTAGCTTGATGGATGATCCAATTGCCATATCTATAATAAATAAATAATAAAATTAAATTAATTAAAGCATATATAAAAATTTTTATAGTTCTAGTGAAGAGGTTTGGTATAGATTTCTTAACAATCTGTCAGTCACAACATATGTGCCGATGGAGCCATCCGTTTGTCTGATCGAATCCTGCTAAACAACTCGATTCTATCAGATCCTTTAGCACTTACTGGCGTACTCCTTGCTGCTCCACTAGGGCACATAGAATAATGATATATCAAAATTATATATAAATTAAAAAAAATTAAGTAATGTTCTTCTCATCCTCCTGCTCATCTTCAGTAGCTGATGGATGAGAGTCGAATGCTCTAACATCCTAAAATGAAGAAAAATAAAATATTATTCATAAGTTTTGATATAGATACATATCTTTCGATAAGGAGGTATATTTTTTGATACCCTCCTTCGATTCTCAAATAGATTATTTTTATGCATTCTATTCGATGATTCAAAACTATAGATACCTTCGGTCCATCAATTGGATAATTAGATTAAATTTTTAGCCCTTAGATCTTCTTTTTCGACTCAAGCTTAGCCTAAATATGTGAAACTTCTAAATATGAAAACTTAAAATAAGTAAAAGAGTTTACTAATAGAATTATCTGATGTGATGGCTGAAATAATAAGCTCAATGGGTCACATAGCCGCAGGTTCTGATGTATGACATATAATATTATTTTAGAAACTTATATATTGATTAATTTTTTCATAATTCTTTTCTTGGCTTGTACTTAAAGTCAAAACGTAAATATTACATTTTCATATTATAAACTTACATATATCATAATTAAATAAAATGATTATTATAGTAAAAAAATAAATTGCTTTAAGTTAAATTACCTAATATGTATTTTTTCTTCGATGATGATACTATCTCATCTCTATACGAGAAAAGAGAAGTTAGTTTTTTGTTAAAAATAATGAGAAAATACAAAGTATAATGAATGATTAAATGAACAAAAAGAAAAGATGGATGAAGTGAAATTCACTATAAGCAATTAGAACTTGTATTGCCCCTATACAGTCCTTTCCTTTACACTCTGCCTATTTTCTTTGTTTCATCTTAACAAGATGGCTGAGCTTAAGGTGATCTTAACTGAAGAAATTTTGGAATGGAACCTGAGGTAGGGGCTAAGTTATGTAAATAGGTAGCTAGTCTCACAAACAGACTTCTAGCAAGGTATTTATGAGATGAAGGAAGAGGCTGAAAGGGGCTAGGATGGATAGACTCCCATCAAGGATCCAGTGATAGGGGAAATGGGACCAAAGGTTGGATGCTAGCATATGTAACTAGATGGCTGGTCTTAGAGAATAGTTCATGGTAAGAAGATGAACTGATGAAAAGAGGAAAAGGCTTAAAAGAAATCAAAATAGCATGTATGACACTACTTGTAAAATTTTTAGCAATTTAATACCCACGACCATAGCATTGCTTACAAGGACATATTTAAGATCAAGCAAATAAAGCTCATTCAAATTTTAGATACCACTAATTTGGTGTAAAAAAAGATTCCTAGACAAGGTGAAGTGTTAATCAGATATAACACATGAGCATAAACATTACTTTTCATGATGATCTTGAATTTTAGAATCACTCAAACTTCTTCATTGAGCCATAAGTAAGACTTTGGCAAGGAAAATGTATACCTCTTCTTGTGAATGATAAGAAGGGTATCAACAATCCAATTTACTAGGCATTTGGAGGGGGAAAAAACTCCTTTAGCCATGTTAAAAACTTTCATCTCGGGTATAGATGGGTAAAAGTAAATAGATGGTCCAAAATAGGTTAATTAATGCATTTCTAATAGAATTTCAAGTTAGACCACTTACTGGTGGCTCATGGTCAATAGTGGCTGAAAAACCATATTTTTTGCTCAGTTTCTTGATAAAACACATTTGCAATGAGTAATAATTGCTAATCATGCTTTGATAAATTACTTCAGAAGTTAATGCAACAAAAAAATATGGACAAGTAACATCGTTGACCTTCCTATATAGATTCCTCTTGAATCTTTTAGGTGAGAAATTTTATATTAAGAAACCCAAGCAAAACAAACTTATCATGATTTTTGCAGTAGTATATTGCTCAATTCTACTTCAATGTGCAAGGAAAATGGTCAACATTTTTAAAAGTTGTCAGACAACTAACCTTAGATTCTCTGATTTGAAGTGTAGAACTGGCAACTGTCCATGAAATGTTGTACAAACCTAAATCTTCTTCATTTACCAAAATTTAGCAATACATTCATAGGCTACATGATAAATCACTGCAGTAATAGTAATCTAATCAAAAGAAGAGTAGCCTGTAGTAAGCATACCTGCAATTGTCCAGGTTCATCTTTTTTCTAGCAAGCAAGTCCTTGAGCCCCCCAGGCATGGCCATGACTATGTGCACCCCCTTTTTCCCAACTTCCAACTGAGATCTTATGTCAACGCCTCCAATGCATAGCAACAGTCTCAGCTTCGGGTACCCATGCTCCCTAAGCAGAGCCAAGAACTGCTCCACAACCTCATAGGTCTGCCTGGCAAGCTCCCTCGAAGGGCAAATGATGAGGCCAAATGGCCCCTCACCGGGCATGATCAGCATCATGACCTCCTTTTGGAGGGCGACCATGATGAGGGGAACTAGGACGAAGACGAGGGTCTTGCCAGAGCTAGTGAAGGCGATGCTGATCATGTCATGGCTGGAGAGCATGATAGGGAGGCCTTGGACCTGGATGGGTATGGACTGAACGATGCCCCTCTTCTTGAGCTTCTTCAAGATGGGCTTGGGGAGTCGCATGTCCCTGAAGTTCTTGATGGGTGGGGGGATGTCCTCGCCGTCGACGAGGATGTGCCACTGCTTGCGAATGGCATCTACGTTGCTAGCGAGCAAGCGGCGGATGGTTGTGGGCGGTTTACAGCTAGTGGGGATGGGTTCGGTGTAGAAGATGCCCTTGGCGAGCTCGTGGACGGACATGAGGGTCCTGCGGTCGGAAAGGTGCTTGATCATCTCCTTCTCCTGCTAGATGCGCTGCTCCATGGGGATGATCTCTGAGAGGTCGCACTTCAGTTGGGAGGCCTTGACGAGGAGGCTGGGCTTAGCCTTAAGAGCAAGGTGGGGGCGGTCGGGGTCATCGTCGATGGTGGATGGATTGCCACCGCCTCCACCATCGTTGGCGAAGGAGAGGTAGCCCTTGCACTGGAGGATCTTCTGGGCCTCCAATACCCTACGCTTCTTGATGGGGATATACTCGGCATAATCGTTGTCATCGAGGTTGTCGACGGCGGTGGTGCCACCAGCAGGCAGGGGTTTGGGGGGAAGGGCATCGGATGCGGGCATGGAGGGATGTGGGCTCAGGGGTGCAGGATTGGGCCGGCGATGTTGAGGTGGCAGAGTCGAGTTGGGTGGCCAGGAGGCCGGGCCAGGATGTCAAGGCTAGCGGGGTCAGGGAGGCTCCGAAGTTAGACTAGCACCATCGGAGCCGGCAGAGGCGGGATGGTCGCAAGCATGGATGTACGCGAGCTCGAGGCCAAGGGGTCGAGCTGACATGAGGATGGAGCTGATGGAGTCGGAGTGGCTGCGGGATGCTGGAGGGATGGGGTGAGAGACGAAAGGAGGGGTCAAGGGGTGAAGGGGGTTTAGACGCCAGCGAAAGAAGAATAAAGGGTGGGAATGAGAGAGGATGAGCGTGGGCGAGTGAAATTTATTTTTTTCTTATGATGGATATGAGGTTGTAAATTATTAGCGATGGCAAAGTTACCATCCGCTAATACCATAGTAAAAGCATTAGCGATGAAATTTCATCACTAAAAATAAAAATTTATTGCTAATATTTTTATCAAAATTTTTTTTATTAGCGACGGCAAATTTATCGTCGCTAATACCATTAGTAAAAAATTCATTATTAATAATTTTTAAAATTTTTCTCTAAATATGATATAATTTTAGAATTTAAAGCACATCTTCACCATTTATTATCTAAATAATTTTCATTAGAGTATCATCATAAAAGATCACCTTGATCTGATAGTCCTAGCTATGTCGATTAATAAAATTTAATTTTGATGGCCACGAATAATTGCTTGATGATCTGATAGATAGAGACTATAGATGGGTTCAAAAACTTGCAACAATGATCTAGGTAATAATTTTAACATACGATCAAAATTTTACTTCAATCAGATATCATTATCATGGTCAATTTAGCATAAGATGATTTTGATCGTTAAATAAAAAATGAATGATCAAAAGGCCAAACAATATTCGATTAAGATGATTTTTTAGATAAATAATCTTTGTTACTACTTTAATCATTGGTACGGTGGTGATACTAAAATTCAAACTACATAAATATGAACCATCCATGTTAAGCAGGTCTTACAAAATTATAAGTATAATTACTTAAGGACTTTAAGAATAAGTATCAAGAGTCATATAGTTTTGGATCGTTCATATATGCATGGTTTGAATTTTACAATCACCACCGTATAAATGATCAAAGTATTAGCAAAGATCATTTATCTAAAAAAATATCATATAATCAGATGTCGTTTGGCCTTTTGATTACTCCTTTTTTTATTTAACGATTCAAATCATTCTATGTTAAATTGATCATGATAATAATGTTCGATTGAAATAAAATTTTGATAGTATATTATAAATATCACCAAGATCATTATTATAATTTTTTAAATTCATCAGTAGTCTCTATCTATCAAATCATTAAGCGATCCTTCATGATCATCGAAATTAAATTTTATTAATCGACATAGCTAGTACTATTAGATCAAGATAGTATTGTATGATGAAACTCTAATAATAATTATTTAATGAATGATAAATATAAATTTTAAATTTTAAAATTATACCATATTCAAAAAAAATAAAAAAAATTTAAAATTAACGATGATCTTTTTGCCATCGCTAATACATATTAGCGATGAATTTCTGACTATTAGCGATAAAAAATCATTGCTAATAAATTTAAATTTTTTTTTAAAATTATAATTATAATTATAATTAAATTAATTAATTATCGATGGCTATTAATGATGGTTCAATTTACCATAGCTAATAATTTTAAAAAAAATATTTAAATAATTTTAAAAAATAATTTTTAAAATTATTAATATTAGCAATGGCTTTTTTCATTGCTAATAATTCTATAATCAAATTTTAAAAAAATAAAATTATTTTTTATTAGCAATGGTAAAATATCATCGCTAATAATTATCCGCCATCGCTAATAATAATAAAATTTAATTAAAAAATAAAAGTACTCAGTATTAACGATGGCTAACTACTGTCGCTAATATTATCACTAATACTTATAGCAATGGCATTACCATCGTCACTACCATTGCTAATAACTATTAGCAACGGCTAAGCTTTCATCGTTAAAGCTATCGGTAAAAAAGATTATTAGTGACGATAATTTGCTATCGTTAATTTCATCGTTAATATCCATTATTAGCTACGGCAAAAATATCATCATTAATGTCCATCACTAATACTCTATTTTTTTATTATGGACCACCTCCCTTCGGTTGCCCCTGGCCTACCTCCCCCTAGTCGCCTCCCACCTTCCTGAGCCCTCGACTACCCACCCCAGGCTACCCTCGACCAGACTCTCCCTGGCTATCGGTCTAGTGCCCCTCTTTTTTCTATTGCTAGATTCAGCTTTTTCGAGCCATCGGCCATCTCCTTGAGCCTTGTGCCCCCGGCCCACCTCCCCCTAGCCACCTCCCCGAGCCCTCGATAGCGCCATCTCCTACCGTGCAGCACCACCTCAATCCATACCACAGTGTCATCTCCTACTAGTGTGTTTGGTATGTATTAGCGATAGTAGTGGTGATGGCTGCATAGCAGTCATCAAAGATCATTATTTTAATTTTTTTAATATTTTAAATTAATATTTATATAATTTAGTTAAATTAAATTTAATAATATTTAATTAAATTTAATTAAATTAATTTTAAATTAATAATATTTAATTAATTCTTGATTAATAATATTATTAATTTTAAAAAATTTTCAGACTGGACTCAAGGAGGGATGTTAATTTTTAAAAAAATTTTGAAAACTAGGCTCGGGCCAAATTTTGGAACTCTTGATTTGGCTGGACTTTGGACTCGGGCCCGGACTAGGACAAAGATATATCCAAACCCAGCCCAAAATATAAATGGGCTCTATAATTAGGCTTAAACCCGATCTGAAGCATTTCAGGCCTAGCCCGAAGCTTGACCCAAAGTTGGGTCGTTCCGAGTCTAGTTCCAGTCCTAATAATAATCCTTTTATCCTTCTTTTTTTGGAATTATCCTTATTACTTAAATCAATATTAGTCATTAATTGGTTGTTACTATAGTTTCTTTGATTTTGATATTTTTGGATTAATTGCTCTAATTACTATAACTTTAGAGATTCAATTAGTTACTATTTTGTATTCTTCTGATTTTTGTTTTTTATGCTGAATGTCAAAATATGCAGTATGGCCTATGTGCAGAAGTTTGCTTTAAGATTTGTATAGGAAGGCTATTATGATTTTGGGATATTTTTTTGCTGATTTAATTATTTTTAACAGCAATAATCTTGAGCAGCCTTCTTCTACAGGCAACTGATTGTTGTAGTTCTGATTTAGTTATAGATGAAATACTAAATCTGAGCCTCATCTTTCTCTTCTCTTCTTTAATGTTCTAACTATTTGGTTAACTTTTTAAAAAATTTGCATTGCATGGAATCATAGGCCTGTCTTTTAATTTATGTACATATTTCATTATATATATAAATTTATATATTTTTGTATGGATAAAAGAATTATGTGTATTGATTAATTGATTGTCTAGTATGAATAGTTTAGAAAATGCAAGTAATTTTATAGATCATTCTAGTAATCAAACGATATGCTGAGGGCTTGAAGAAATTTTGGACAGTATTTTTTTTTAGTTTTTCACACATATCTTTAGCCATGTGGAAAGAACTAAGAGAAGATGCTGACAAATTTTTTTTTAACCCTTGTTGCATTTCGTTTGATTACTGTAATTAATCTATAGAATTAATATATTTTTTGAATGGGATAGAATCTTCTATACCTATTAGTTGATGATATGATGCATTTACTATGTAAACCATTTTGAACGATAAAATAATTAATTAGCAGTTGCCTTATATTTATGTATATGCAGAATTTTTAGATAATGTATCATGGACCTTAGTTAGATGGGCCATCAAGTAGTTGACAGGATGATTTCTGCTGAATATATGAAAGGTGTAGAGTACTTCTATAATTTTGTTTTTGAAAATGCAGCACTCTTACTTCAAAGATGGGCTCATTGACATTATAACAGATGTGTCAATAGAGAAATATTTGTTAGGAATATAATTATTATCTATTTATATAAGAGTAGGTTTATACCTAACTATAAGCATTGGTATCTACATGGGGAGACATAAAAGAAAGTTGCAAGGATTAGAAGCAAGCAGGACAGGGACACAGATAGAATAGTAGATATGATTATGGATGCAGCTGATCTTAAATTTAATTGCAATATGAAGGATGATTCAAAAGCTGACAGTAATGATTTCTACTGTATGCTGAAAGATGCTGATGAACCATTATGGTCGAAATGTAAAATATACACTATATTATCAGCTATATTAGAGTTGTTAAACTTAAAGGCCGAGTTTAATATGATGATCAATTATTATGATAGGATGATAGAAATAATAAAAAAATACTACTGAAGGATGAGAAGCTTGTTGGGAGCTTCTATGCTTAAAAAAATATGGTGAGAGGGTTAAGCATGGGACACGAGAAGATAGATGCATGCTATAATGATTGCATGCTTTTCTATAAGGAGGACCAACTGAAGAGCTCATGTGATGCATGCGGTGAAAGCTAATTTAAGCCGAGGCAAGAGGGTAGATATCAGAAGGATATACCATACAAGGTTCTTTGATACCTTCCCCTCACTTCTATATTTCGGAGGGTCTACTTATCCAAAAGCACTATCAAAAAGATGAGATGACATGAAAAAGAATTTTGCAAGTACATCAAAATGATGAGTCATTCATTGGATAGCGAGACAAGGAAGCAATTTAGTACTTATCATCCTTTATTTACTCAAAAATTATGCAATGTCCTACTAGATCTATCTATGGATGGCTTTACACCATTCAGTCATGCAGTGGTCCCTTATTTATATTGGCTAGTCTTTATTACTCCATACAATCTATCATTTAGGATGACATGAAAGAATATAATATCTTTTTTATATTAGTCATTTTTGGACCACGATATCCTGGTAGAAGCATTGATGTATATCTAAAGTCTCTTATTGATGAGCTGAAATTCTTATGGTCTGATGGCATATGTACTTTTGATGCATCGAAGAAGTAGAATTTTATAATGAAGGCTGCGTTGATATGGATCATTAGTGATTTTTCTGCTTATGGGATGCTGTTAGAATGGAGCACTCATGGAAAGCTTGCATGTTCCTATTGCATGGAGAATATAAAATTATTTTAACTTGAGCATGATCGTAAGTCCTGCTGGTTCAATTGTCATCATCAATTTCTCTTCGAGCATTATCCTTTTCGAAAGCAATGGGATAGTTTTAGAAAGAATAAGATAGAGAAGGACCATGAACCCCTATGCCTTAATGGTATGAAAGTATTTTAGAGGGTATTCTAATTGGATGAAGTCTAGTTTGGCATGCTATTTGACAAGCAAAAGCCTCGGAGGTTCGGTAGAACTCATAACTTGATGAAGCGAAGCATCTTCTAGGAATTATCATACTAGTTCATTAATTTAATATGTCATAATCTTGATGTCATGCATATTGAGAAAAATATATTCGATAATATCTTTTACACTTTTATAGACGTCAAGGGCAAGACGAAGGACAATCGCAAGGCTTGAGCAAATATGAAGAACATATGCAAGCATCCTCTATTAGAGCTGGTTGAGGTGTCGCTTGAAAAATTTTTGAAGTCGAAAGCATCTTATTCCTTAACAAGGGAGTAGTTGAAGGATGTTTGTGAATGGTGTAAAAATCTTAAATTCTTAGATAGTTATGCAAGTAATCTAGCCCGGTATGTCAATATCAAAGATTGCATGTTCTATGGGCTAAAGAGTCATGACCACCAGATCTTCATATAATGATTACTCCCATTGGCTTGGCGTGATCTCCTTCTCAACTCCATATAGAGTTCTTTGACTGTGCTTAGCCTTTTCTTCAGAGATATTTATACTACCGAACTATCCACCAACCACAACTCAAGTCTTGAAGCTAGTAGTGTAGAGACCATATATAAGTTGGAGAGGATATTTCTTTCTAGCTTCTTTGACTCCATAGAGCACCTTATGATTCATCTAGTGTATGAAGCTAGGGTGAAGGAACCAGTGCAGTATAGATAGATGTATCTATTTGAAAGATACATGCACAGTCTCAAGAAAAAAATAAAAAATAAGATCCGAGTCGAAGATTCTATTATGGAGAGGCTATATAATAGAAGCAATTTTAAATTTCAGTCGGTACTACTTTAATCCTAGTGTGCAGACTCAAGTGGGCCAAAATGATGATGGTGGTGGTAAGGGATCAAAGTGGGAGATCTTAATATTTGCCTATCCGCTCATGAATTTGGGCATGAGATTCGCTAGATTTTCTACGATACTGAATTTTGATAGACAAAAACATATATTTTGCTAAACTACAAGGAGATCGATCTATATGTCCTATAAGTGTCTATCACAATCTCAACTCTTTAATCACTTATTTCAGTATATTTATCTTATGCATATATAGGCAATATGATGGGATGCTGAGATGGGACAATCCGATGATAAGCGAGGAAGAAATTTTCATTCAGCACTCATAGAATTTTAAAAATTGGTTCCATCAATTCATAAGCAATCATTATCATTTTATTTATTTTAATTTTCTCTAATTTATTTTTTCTATAATATGCAAGTCAAGCAAAGGAGCGAATCCATACCTAAGAAGTTAAGACTATTAGGTTACAGGCTAATAAAATATATGGCATGTTATAATGAATCTAACGTAAATGATTTCAAATTTTATATGCAGCAATATGGATATCATAAGAGTACAATAAACAATAGTGTGTGTATAAAGGATAGCGGTGGGTAGAGTTGGAGAGTGATTACTATGGAATCCTCGAAGAAGTGATCAAGTTGACCTATCTTAGAGGTAATAGTGTCATTCCATTTAAGTACCAATGGTTCGATACTGATAATTGTATGAAGGTTGATCCATGGCTCAGGCTTATTGAAATTAAACATGAATCAAAAACATATGTTAATGATCCCTTTATGCTAGTCCAACAAGCTGTTCATGTATATTATATTCTTTTTCCATCAAGAAAGAGAGGAAGGAAAGATTGGTGAACTGTATATAATGTTCATCACGAGCTTGAAGAAGAAGAAGAAGAGTCTCATTTACTAAAATACTTTCAGAAGAATGAAACATTAACAGTTCATTAGCATTTAAAGGATGCAGAGTTGGATACTCCATAACTTCTCCTACATGATGGCCAACATGAGAAGGTAGATCATACTGAGTTTGCTTTTAAGGAGCATCCTATCCAAGAAGGTGAAGAAGAGGAAGAAGTAGAAGAAGAGGAGGAAGAGGAAGAATCAGACAAGGAATTCGATGAGTACCAAACATCTGAAG
Organism: Cocos nucifera; assembly: GCA_006176705.1. NCBI lineage: Eukaryota > Viridiplantae > Streptophyta > Magnoliopsida > Arecales > Arecaceae > Cocos > Cocos nucifera. The sequence continues at coordinate 2,025,467 of QRFJ01000013.1, forward strand.
AGGCCGATGACTAGTGCTTCTTGCTTATGATGAATTTTGAACCTCTAACTCATTTTAAATACTTATTTTGCATTACCACTCATCTGAAGGGTACCAAACATTCGAAGGATACCAAATATTTAAATACTTATCTTACATTATTTTAAATCTTACATTACCATCCTTAATTATATAATTAATTCATGAATCCATTTATTTTTATTTTTAGAGATTATAGATATATCTTCTCAAGATTGGAGCTGTGCCAGTTGAGGATAGAGCTTTTGAGAAGAGAGTGATCATGTGGCCAGCTCGTATGGTTCCGCAACTCTCACACCAAATGATAAACTCTAACACTTTAGATATTTTTGTTTATGTTATTTTATCCTTTATTAACTAATATAATATTCTTTATATTAGATATTTTATGCTCAGGTTCCAATGATATAGGATTATCAATGATCCCACAGTCATACATAGTAGCGATCGGCTCCCAGATATAGAGTCATGATCGAAGACCTGCCCAGCTCATGGCACCTCCTACTTGGCTTGAGGATAAAGAGCTCATCCACATTTAGAGCCACTCGTAAGCACTACAATTTTAATTAATATATTTAGAATTTAGTCATTCTAGAGTTAATATTTATTTTTCAAAATTAATTTTGTAACATGTTTAGAGAGTCTAGAGTATTTCGTGTGGTTACTAGCATCATTCAATGCTTGATGCTAGGACCGATGAACGAGTTCTCCAGATGGCCATTTGGAGCTCATGATTTAGCCTCGGATATATTTTGAATAAGTCAAAAATATTTAATTTTTAAATTCATTGTAGGTTTATGCTCTATTTATTAATATATGGTTGCTTCTATTTGTAGGAGTACTATCGATTTAAGACTCCTCAGGATGAGGAGGTTGGCCGTTGGACCTTCGAAGAGATTGCCATGTGAAGGTTTCGGGATGGTCTGTATAGCCTTCGGCAGTCCATCGAGTATTCTAGTTTTTAATCACTATCAGACTGGAGGTTCTACAAGGATTGCTGGATGCGGATGAACGTATGGGAGGCCCTCTACAACTAGTGGAGCAGCGAGGAGTACTCCATTAAGAGGCAAAGGATCCGGTAGATCTAGGCCGCCCAGTAGGATCTAATCAGGCATACGGGTGGGTCCATCGGCACATATGTTGTGGCCGACAAACTAATAAGAAATTTATATCCAAACTCTTTACTAAAACTATAAATACTAATATGTATGCTTTAATTAATTTAGTTTTATTATTTACTTATTATAGATATAGCAACTAGGTCATCCATCAGGCCAGCTGTAGTTGTGGGAGGCCACACATTAGTCTAGGAGGATTGGTGATTACTTAGATTCTAGATCGCGATAAATCGTGGTAAGAATTTTAAATTATATTTATTACGTTGTTACAGGATCTGATATGTATATTAAAACTAATATATTTTTGAACTATATAGATAGATTACGTGTAGTACATCGTTGTGTGGTATGGTGATGACCTGTCCACTTAGTCTCTCGTTGATCTTGAGGGATGGCTTAAGATCATCGGAGGGGGAGTAGGAGTCGGGTCATAGGATTTGGCCATAGCTTCGATCCTTCAATGGCTTGATACTCTTCAGCGTTCTTACAGACCTCAATATCCCAGACTTGGAGCGATGCACATCTTCTAAGCCAGTGACCTCAGAGTTTTCAGGATACCATCCATGATATTTAGCGAGCATGTAAAGTTAGGTTAAGAGATATTTTGATAAATCCATGATTTACTAGATCCCAAACATGCATCCTATAAACCCTTTATTGACTACCTTCTTGCTTTTTAGAAAGCCAAGCACAAACATACATCCTATGAACCTAAAACAACATGGATACAAACCTTCATTTGGTGGGAAAAGGCACCTATATGACCTCCAAATGCAGAATGAGTATCAAATTTGGGTGGAAGAAAAAGGCCGACGTGAATTCCCATAATACACAGACCGGCATTGGATTAGGTTGAACGAGGGCGACAATTGACGGTCTACTTCGAAAAGGAGAAGAACAATTTCTTTCGAGAAAAGTGAATCGGAGGAGGGGCCTTGAAAAATTATGGTAGAGATAAAAAAATTGCTTGAAGAAGGAAACGGCACCGTCCCTTTAAAAGAAAACCGAATAGCCACTGGGCAAAGGGTAAACTAGCTATAATTGTTTTCAACTCAATGCCGATGCCATTCAAGTTAAACTAGCCACATATGCACCGATAAGGCCAAATAGAATTTTTGGTGAGAGAAAGTCACAGACGAAGGAAAATATTAAAATGATTTAAAAATTTTGGAGATGAAAAGTCATGATTTTGTAGTTCAAGAATCATTAAAAAAAATATAATATAGTTTAAGAACTAAAAATATAATTTATCCTAAAAATAAAATCATCTTATATTTATTTATTTTATCTAGAATAAAATTATTAAATATATTTATTTCATTCTAGATCCACTAATTTAATTATTTTAAGGTTTTTTCAAAAACTTTTTATAAATTTTTTATCAATTTTTTTTATTTTTTAAGATTTTGTTCTATATGTTTTTTAGTTGAGGTAGGACTTTAGCGGCTGGCTTGCTTGACAGGTCCGGACGGCAAAGACAAATTAATGCCGAGCTGGGTTGAAAAACGAAACCATAAACGAACATGAGAGTGTCCTCGTGCATAATGAAAACCGATATGAAATGTTTGGTCCTCCCAAGGCTGCCGATTTGTCTTATTCCTAAAAGATATTATTGCCTATGCTACATCTAATGTATAGCCTTACATACAGCCATGATCTCTGGTTGCTGTAGACTTCATTCGTCAACCACGTCGAGGCTTTACCCAAAAAAAAAAAAAAACCCCACATCGATGCATCGTTACGGAATTCAATCTAATATATAGCCTTGCATACAGCCATGACCTCCGCTTGCGGTAGACTTCATTCATCAACCACGTCGATGCTTTACCAAAAGAAAAAACCACGTCGATGCATCGCTACAGAATTCAGCGGTTGTCATATACTGTATGTACGGTCATAGCGATGTGCACAGTATAAACATTAATTTTTTTACTTCAAGGGCTGACCTTTAAAAAAAAAAAAAAAGAAAGAGAAAGAAGAGATGGATCAGATCCTTTATAAATTTAAAATAAAAATATTTTATATTAATTTTTTTTTAACTTAGAATAAATTATTAGATGAATTTATTTCATTCTAGATACTTACAGCCATGATCTCCGCTTGCTGTAGACTTCATTCATCAACCACGTCGATGCTTTACCAAAAAAAAAACCACGTCGATGCATCGTTACAGAATTCAGCGGTTGTCATATATTGTATGTACGGTCATTACGATGTGCACAGTATAAACATTAATTTTTTTACTTCAAGGGCTGACCTTTAAAAAAAAAAAAAAAAAATTATGAGATGGATCAGATCCTTTATAAATTTAAAATAAAAATATTCTATATTAATTTTTTTTAACTTAGAATAAATTATTAGATGGATTTATTTCATTCTAGATACGTACGATCTACCTAATAGTTTCTTGCTCCCAATTGGCAAGATGCCATGGTAACAAGAAATTAGAATATATATTCTGTTACAGTGCAACAAGTGGAAGCTCTAAAGACTGTTGATTGCATTGGGAACTAGTAGTATATATAATAAGGATGGGGTTTCAAAGATTGAAATAAACTTGTACATTTTATATAATATATATGGCTGTATCATTTAAACTTCAACTTCTAGATAGGGATGGATCCTGCAAGACAGGGATTTTCTGTATCTACAATCAAAAATTGAGGAAGAAGAACAATCAAAAACTTAGAAGCAAAGGGGACGATTAATGTTTAATTAAAAACTTATCAGGATGTATGCAAGATTTGGAGAAAAAAACTTAAGAAGAAAAGCTTGAAAAAACAATTTCCATACAAAACAAGGAACTCTTTCTTGCAGTTTAACGTGCACTGCTAATTGCATGTGCAAAAATTGTGGTGATTTATTAAAGACTTGGTGATATGGTGATGTTTCCATGAAGTATTTAGAAGGGATTAATTTAGATAGATAAATATCGTGTTGAATTGTCATCTATTATACTGTATAATGCCAACTCCCGCTACGCATCCGAGCATGCGGAGTGTCTGGCCATCCATGTTTCCCCTTCCCATTCTGGTTGCACTCTGCATTCGCGGTTCCCTCCTACATCTCCCATCCCATCAAACCGTCAAACCCAGGTAGGCATGTGCCCACCAAAAATGAAAAAAAAATCAAAAAAGAAAAAATGAAAGGGGGCTGGTATGTCGGATGTGTAGCTATGAACCACAAACACAGGTCCTTCATTTAACATTTCATATCTTATTTAAATATTTTTATCTTATTAAAAATTAAAAATATGTGCATTGGAGGAAATATTATAGAGACGTTCTTTTAAGTTTAATATTATGATACCCCTTACTCTAGTATCATTTATTAGAAAGATTCCTTACGAGTGTGGAATTGAATCTCCCTATCCGAAAATACAACGCCTATGATGATGTCGATACCATAATAAAAAGAATATATATGTATATATAAATACAATCAAATATGTGGATCAGCTGAAGACTTATCTCTATAGGGTACGTAAACTTAATAATGAGAAAAAAAAATTACTAGAGAAGATCATACTTTTTCAACTCTTATAGATCAATCTCTCTCTTAATAAGAAGTACAAAATAACCCCCTCATAAAGCTCTCTCTCTCATAAGGAGACCTCCTGAGCACTCTACCGAAGCTTTGGCCATTGTTTCGGCTGCTACTGCTGCTCTACCAATCCACTACTGGTGCTCTGCTTCGCCTCTATAATCTCTACCGACTCTTTCCATACTCCACAGGCCATCGGTGCCTTTTAGAGATCTTAAACTGAGTCTTAGTAAGTTTAGATATCCTAATAGGATCCAAAACATCCTTCTGGCTATCTGATTAGGCCCGTAAGCCCCCTCGGCTGTCCGATCATACGTCACATTGCCCTGGACATCTCTGCACTACATGAAACCTCTGTAAACCACTAAGTGGTCCATGCCTCATGCACTGATCGTGTGAAAGGCCCATGAACCACACTAATGCATGGTGGACCATGCCTAGGTGCGCGTGGACCACAACACTCTCCCCTCCTGCACCGTGCATTGGACCACGCTGGATGCATGCCTAGACCATGCCCACGCCCACGCCCGCCCGCGCATGGACCGCAACACTCTCCCCTCCTGCACCGCGCATTGGACCACGCTGGATGCATGCCTAGACCATGCCCACGCCCATGCCCGCCCGCATGCTTAGATCATGTCCTACTGTAGGCTACACACTGCTGTAGGCTGCTTTGCATAGGCTTCTCCTTCTTGGGCCTTGCTCTATTCTCCATTGATGCTATGGGTCAAATTCAAGTCACCAAAACTCAACATTTAAGTTAGTTACATTTAGATCTTAAGAATTTAAAAGATTTCATTTAGCCACTAGAACTTTTATTTGCATTATAATATGGCCTAACCATCTATTTGGATCTTGACGCCGTTAACAATGTGAGAAAAAATATCAAAATATCCTTAATGAAGAGTGGCTGGATTATCACTTTCATGCGATCTATAAGAACTTCATCTTGTATGATTCATCCATCAGCAGAGATCTCAAAGTGCTTCATCCTCTATTAAATTTATTCACTTATGTAGATCTCAAAGTCCTCTATTCTCTACCATTTATCTACAAGCATAGATCTTAAAGTACTCCATCCTCCATCATCCATCCATCTACATAGATATTAAAGCATTTTATTTATCATTTATTTATCTATAAAAATCTTAAAGTGCTCTATTCTTTGTCATCCATCCATTTATATATATTTTAAAATACTCTATTCTCTATCATTCATCTATTTGTATAGATCTTAAAGTACTTCATCTTTTATCATCTATTTATCTACACAGATCTCAAAGTGCTCCATACTCTCTCATCTATCTACCTATATAGATTTAAATGCACCATCTTCTATCATTTATCCATCTATATAGATCTCAAAGCTTTTCATCCTCTATCATCTATCTATTTGGATATATCTCAAAGCAATCCATCCTCTATTATCTATTTACTTGTATTGATCTTAAAGCATTCTATCGTCTATAATTTATCTATCTGCATAGATCTCTAAGCATTCCATTCTTTAGTATCTATCCATTAACATAGATCTCAAAGCTCTCTATTCTCTATCATCCATCCATCTATATGGATTTTAAAACACTCAACCTTCCATCATTCATTTACATATGCATATCTTAAAGCACTCTATCCTTTATCATTCATCAACTTGCATAGATTTCAAAGCGCTCCATACTTTATCACCTATCTATTACATATATCTCAAAGCATTTTATCCTTTATGATCTATCTGCTTGCCTAAATCTCAAGATACTCTATCCTCTATCATTCATTTACTTGTATATATCTCAAAATATTTTATCTCCTATTATTTATCCATCTACACAAATTTCAAAACATTTCATCTCCTATCATTCATTCACATATGCAAATCTCAAGGTGCTCCATCCTCTATTATCTATCTAGCTATATAGAACTCAAAGCATCTCATCTTCTATCATTCATATACGTACAACCTATTCTTTCAATTTATATCAAAATCAGAGTCCCTTGCTAAGTTGGTGGGAAGAATAGTTTTGGTATTTTCTAAAAGTTTAATTATAAGGTGATCCTTACATAATAATATTTTGTAATGAAGATCGACGGCTAGACCATACTACAATGAATTTGAAGTTTGGTAGCTAATTGACTTTTAGGATTTAAGTACATATGGCCTAAATTTGGAAGGATCCATTGTAAATAATAACGTGATGCATTTTAATTTTCTCAAAAAATATTTCAAAAACATAAAAAAACTAACACAACCTATCATATAATTCCTTCTTTATGCTATCATTTACTTGACTGTAGTTAAGATTAGACTAAAGTATGATACAAGCTAATAATATATTATCTAACTGTTGGAATAGATCCCTCAATTATGGAACACGGATCATCCATCCAAAATCACAATAATGATGGAAAGTGGATGTTAATACCATATGAGAAAAGAATAAAGAAAAACCAATGAACAAATATAATAAAAAATATGTGGATTAGCCTCAAGCCTACCTCTATGGGGCATGTAAATTTTATCATGAAAGAAATAAAATCAAATAAATACAAGAAAAACTTACCACTCAACCCTTGTATAAAAATCTTTTAACAAAAAATCCTAAATTTTTTGTAAAAACTCTTTAAAATTGATAAGTATCATAAATTCATCAATAAAAGTATTAATTCATTAATTAATTTATATTAATTTTTAAAAATTATTAATCAATTTATATATAATTTTTGAGAAATTCATATTTTTATTAATTAAAAAATTAATTAAAAAATAATAAAAAATTAAAAAATAAAATTTTATAATCAATGGAAAGAGCTTATTTTTTTTATTATAACGAAATAAGTTTGAAGCAAAACAAAGCTAAAACAAAGAAGATATGAATTTCTAAAGAAATAAAATAAATAAAATTTAAATAAAAAAAGAAAGTGGCTCAGTCGGCTCCGCAAGCCAAGCCAAGCCATCAAAGCCGACTCAGCCGTTGAAGCCATCAGCCAGTCTATGATTCAGATGTGGACCGTCAGCACAGCAGAAACCAGCGAATCATAGCGCGATACGTGGCGGACCTAGACCCTTAAAGGGTCCACAGAAATTTATCGCAGCTCATAGGACAATATGGTCTTTTTACTCGATAACAGAGATGTTGATTGGCTGCGGTGTGTGGTGCAGCCGGTCTATGTGGTCCACGAAAATAGTAATTATGCGATCGGATGATTGCAATTGATTACGGTCAAGATCGAACAGCGGTGGTGATTTTCGGGTTTGATTCAAATTCTATCAGCGATCTGGCGCAATTCAATGGCCAAAAAATCAAGTGATGAAGATCCAATGGTCCAGAATGCTCCCAACGATGATCAGGCTTTCCGACGCATGATTTGCGATCAGATTTTCTCCATCAACGTGCGATCGAACGGCTAGAATTTAATCCAACCTGATCTAGGCTGATATGCATCTGATTCTGATGATTTTTGAACCATTGGATTCCTATTGAATGACTAGATTTTACCAGACTTATCAGATTCATATCGAAACTATTTTAATCTAAATTTTACTTAAATTTTTTTGTATTTTGATAATTACAAAGGCTATTAGTCCCACATTATCTTCAGAAAAAAATATCCAACTCTCCTAGCTCTATAAAAAAGACCCTAGGCCTTCAAAAATCAACATCTCCGATCAAAGTGAAGCTTTGGTACAAGGTAAAGCCAGGCTATGGGTTAATGACTGCTTCAAAGCAATTGGTGCTGAGAAGAAGAACGGAGCTTCTACACCATCTTTCCACTAATGTCGATCCAAGATCAGAGATCAGCCTATTTTATTTTTTTTATTTTATATATTTAAATTATAAACTTTGTAATGCAATATTTATTTTTATGCTCTTTAATTTCATATTTTTTTTGCAATTTAATTTTTATATTTTAAATTATTATTTTTTTTATTTTATTGTAAATAGATGCTAAGATCTAACCAGTAGATCTTAGTACCAAGTTTAAATTCCTGCACCTTTTAATTTTCGCTTTTTATTTTCCAACTTCACTTTTGATCCCAAAACTCTTCTCTTTTCTTTTTCTTTTGTAAAATTAAAGATTTTAAATTTAAAAATACTACCTTTTCTGTGGATTTGATCCGACTCACTGCTATCTATGAATTTTTAATTATTTTAAAAAAATTAGATTAAACTGATAAATACGGTATCTTAACGACAACATTGCATCCCTATCAAATTTTTGGCGCCATTACTGAAGATTGTTTTTGATTTTTAATTTTAATTTTTTTAATTTATTTTAAATAAATTAAAAATAATTTTGGCAAATGCATCAAGTTTTTGGCACCATTACCGGGGAAGGCACGGACATTAAATTTTTGATCTCTTTGATTTTTTATAAATAAATTATAAATAAAATTTTTATTTTCTTATAAATATTGCTTGCTAATTTTTTTTATTATTTTGCAGAAAAAGAGATTAAAGAATAAAAAGAATCAGGAGTTTTGCTTGGTAAGATCAATCCTAATCTTAGTTCTCTTTCCTTTTTATTTTATTTATTTATTTATTTATTTTTAAATTAATTTTAAAAAATATTTATTTAAATCTAATTAAAAATTTTATGACAAGATTAGAAATTTTAACTGCTTAGAGCATGCATTATATTAGTTTTATTTTTATTTTTTTATTTTTTTGGTGATTGCTGGAGGTAAGGTAAGTCTTTCAGAATTCAATTAGTTGTATGCATCTAGTTTAAGTTACATAGAACCCTTTGATTAAAAATTTTGTGTGCATATTCATCTTTAAATAAAATTAAGGGCACAACTCAATTAATCAAGATAAGGTAGGAATTTAATTACCCTTTCTTGGCCCACAAACAATCAACCCGCATCCTATATTGACCTAAATCTTTAATTTTAAAATCAATTGACATCAGCTCTGGGAACTCGAGCTCAATAGGACAAAGAATCCTAAGAGTTGAACCAGGTTAAGATAAGTCAATTTGACTGGTATCTAGAAAAGTGGTTCAATGACGATTGGGTCCAAAGGAAGGTGGTTTCTAATTGATTTCGTTAGCTTACCTAGTCAAGCACAATTGATGTCTAAGGCAAGCAATGGAGGGACTCCCACTGATCTTACACTTATTTGGCTAGTTGATTGACTAATCCTACACTTGGAGGGCTTGAAGGTGACCTTAGCAGTTAGGAGCTATCTAGATCTAGGATAACCATATTAGGATTGATTGATCAACTTGATTGCTAACCAATATCAAACCTAATTAAACCTAATTCTTTTCTCTCTTCTTAGTTCTAGGACTCCTTAGGACCTCTTCTTTAGAATTCTTCTTTCTTTCTTCTCCTTTCTCTTATAAAAATAAAATAAAATAAAAATTAAATTTAACTAACTAAAAAAAATTAAAAATAATAATTAAATTAAATTAAATTAATTAATAAAATAATTAATTTTTAATATAATAAAATAATAAAAAATATAAAAAAATTCTAAATTTTTTTTTTGAACAATACGATAGGATTGCACTAGTGCATGCACGGTAGAAAATTACTTTACCTGATCTAGTTGAACCCAATCATAAAATTAAAAAGCTAAATTGTATTAAATTTGATAACCAAATGGCTGAAAATTTTAGAGAACCACCTAAGCAGATGAAAGAATACTTTATTCCTTCTACCTATAATCCATCAACGTGTATCCAATTATCTGAAATTCATGCTACCCACTATAAGATCAAGCCAACTACAATTCAGATGCTTCTATCTTTCTATGGGAATATCAATGAAGATCCTTATAAATATCTGAATGAATTCTTAGAAATCTACTCTACGGTGAGAATTCAAAATTTAACTAATGATGTCCTTAGACTAATTTTATTTTTCTTATCATTAAAAGACAAAGCCAAGTAATGGCTTGGGATAATAGGAAGATCAATTAAAACTTGGGCTGACTTGCAAAGTAAATTTTTTAAAAAATTTTATCCCATAGGCCGAACCAATACTATGAGGTGAGCTATCACTGGATTTGCTCAGCTTCCAAGAGAATAGATTCACGAGTCATGGGAGAGACTTAAGGAACTTCTTAGAAAATGCCCACACCATAGTTTGTCTAAGTGGCAAATAGTTCAAGCTTTCTTTGAGGGTTTAGGAGACCAATATAGACAGATAGTAGATGCATTCTGTGGAGGTACATTTATGAACAAGAGTGAGGATGAAGCCTATACCTTATTTGAAATCCTGAGTAAAAACTCAATTAACCATGCTTCATTGTCTTTCCACCAAACTTGGGCAGGGATCCATGAATTTAAACATCTAGAATCTAGTCATAAGACTGATTTAAATTTGATAAATAAAGTGGACTTTCTTGCTCAGAAATTAAATCAACTCCTAACTCTAGGTCAACAATCTTTGCACAATTCACATCATCTTCTAATTATCAGAAGATTTGTTCAATCTGTGCTAGCCCAATCTATCATGTGAGTGAATGTCCTATGACTGCATAGTTTTCATCTTTTATCCAAGAACAAGTCCAAGCTGCTAAAGGCTACTCCAAGCCGGTTAATGATCCATTTTCAAATTCATATAATCTAGATTGGAGCGACCACCATAATTTTTCTTGGACATCTCAATAGACTCAGGCTCAAACCCAAATTTCATCGGTATAAAATTATCAAAATAAATCCCAATACCAAAATTATGCCTATAACAGAGGTCAGCCTAGTAAGCCTTTCCAGCCACCATATCATAATCAGCCCTCATACCTACCTCCTCAACGGACCAATCTAGCTGATGATAGATTTAACGAACTTCAACAATTAATTTTGACTCAACAGCAATCTATCGCCAGACTAGAAGCTCAAATAGGATAATTAGTTGAGTCTAACACGAGAAGAGAACTAGATCAATTATCGAGCCTACCAATTTCAGACAACTCACCTAATGTCCACCAACCATCTGAACTAAGTTATCAATTTAATGTCTCACTTAAGAATTCCCAATCTAAGAATACCAAAGTAATTCTTGAACTTAAAAGCTATAAGATTCTTATGGATCCATACTAAGATCAAGTGAGAGAGGCTAGTACTGATGCTAGCCAAAATAAAAATTTAGAGAAATAGGTTAGTACTGAGACTAACCATATAGAAGAACCCGAGCTAGGAACTAGTACTGATGCTGGTTCCAATTTAAATGAGATAGAAATAGGGAGAAAAAGAATAGATGATTTACCCAAGACTTATAAACCTAATGTTCTATTCCCTTCAACCCTAGAAGCCGATCCTTCTTACAAAAATCAAGAGGCATGTAATGAAATGTTAATGAAGTTATTTAAACAAGATCATATTAATTTATCTCCAGAATTAAAACCATCTTTAATCACCATTCCAGCACCCATTGAATCAAACTTAACTCCTAAAACTCCATTCATGAGTATTTTAGAAGAACAAATAGAAGAAATTCTTAATAAATATGGATCCGAGAATGGGATCATAAATTATATTCCTAAAATTAATAATGATTATATCAATAATGGGATTATAAATCAACTTTCTAAAATTGGTAATCCAAAACCACTAAAATTTGTCAATCCAATATTCGACACAGGATAGTGAGCTGCATTGTGTCTGGCTGAAGACGGTAAACTTAGCGCTTGTTGGGAGGCAACCCAATATTTAGTTTTTTATCTAATTTATTTTTTTAGTTTATTTTCTTTTTAGGATAATTTGAATAAGTTGGAGGGAGAGTCCAAATTTTCAAAGGCATGTGTTGGACCAAAAATATAGTCAGGTGTATTCTTTCATGTTCTTTATTACACTCTTTATTTTTTTCTTTTCCATTAAGGATAATATCGATTAAGTTGGAAGGAAGAAAAATAAAAATTTTAAAATATTAAGTCCTCAAAAAAATTAGTATTTAGTATTTAGACACCTGATTATGCTTAAGAATTGAATTAAACTAAGCATTTTTAAAAGAAAATTGATACATAGATCAAAAAATCTATGAGATATTGAGGAATCAAGTATTAAAAAAATTCAATAAAGAGTTAAGTCTAGAACATAAAATTTTTTTTCTTGAAGCATTTCTAATTATTTCTACTAGCATCAAAGAAAAGTCTACTTTTTATAGGCTTGTATAGGATAACTATACGTTTCTTTATATAATAAATTTATTTTAATAAAATAGTTTTCAAGTACTTCTCACTGAGTAATAGAGCCTCTTTGCCTAAGTAAGCATTGAGTTTCGTGTCAAAAGATGGGAAGGGTAAAAAAGCTCGTTGTAAAGCTAGTCTTAACTCATAGCCTGTTTGATTTGAGCTAGTAAGTCCAAGGGGTATTCTATACCTAGTACCTTAAAGCCAACTAGTTTAGGAGTCATTAGCCCAAGACTTACTATATGGATCAAATAGAAAGCTTAAGAGATTCAGACACTCAATAGTGGTACAATGTTTTAAAAAAAAAATATTGGTTTCCCACCAAGTAATCGGGTCCCGTTGCCTAAGTAAGCAATGATATTCATGTCATAAAGTGGGTAATATAAAAATAAAAATTAATAAATGAAGGATGGAAGTAGCAATACACTTGTCTATATGAAAGTTTAGATAAATCAGAGATAAAGTTGGGATAATTTAGAAAAAGTTTAGAAAAATTTAATACTCTTTACTTAATTTTTCTATTGATAAGTATTAATACCCCAATGATATATCTCACTTAAGCTCTACTAAATATCAATGGCCATTTTAAAAACTACTTAGATAAAATTCGAAACTCTAAAGTTAAAAAGATATTTAAAACTAAATTCTTTCTTTGCTCGAGGATGAGCAAAGCTTAAGTTGGGGGGTGTGATAAGTATCATAAATTCATCAATAAAAATATTAATTTATTAATTAATTTATATTAATTTTTAAGAATTATTAATCAATTTATATATAATTTTTGAAAAATTCATATTTTTATTAATTAAAAAATTAATTAAAAAATAATAAAAATTAAAAAATAAAATTTTATAATTAATGGAAAGAGCTCATTTTTTTGATTATAACGATATAGGTTTGAAGTAAAACAGAGCTAAAATGAAGAAGATATGAATTTCTAAAGAAATAAAATAAATAAAATTTAAATAAAAAAGAAAATGGCTCAGCTGGCTCCGCAAGCCAAGCCATCAAAGCCGACTCAGCCATTGAAGCCATCAACCAGTCTATGATCCAAGCATGGACCGCTAGTTTAGTAGAAACCGGCGAATCACAGAGCGATACGTGGCGGACCTAGACCCTTAAAGGGTCCACAGAAATTTATCGCAGCTCACAGGGCAATCTGATCTTTTCACTTGGCAATAGAGATGCTGATTGGCTATGGTGTGCGGTGTAGTCGATCCACTTGGTCCATGGGAACAGTGATTGCACGACGGACGGTTGCGGTTGATTGCAGTCAAGATCGAACGGTGGTGGTGATTTTCGGGTTTGATTCAAATTCTATCAGTGATCTGGCATGATCTAATGGCCAGAAAACCAAGTGATAACGATCCAATGGTCCAAAATGCTCCCGATAGTGATCAAGCTTCCCGACGTATGATTTGCGGTCAGATTTCCTCCATCAATGCACGATCGGATGGCCAGAATTTAATCCAATCTGATCTAGGCCGATATGCATCCGATTTTGATGATTTTTGGATCGTTGGATTTCTATTGAATGGCTAGATTTTACCAGACTTATTAGATTCATATCAGAGATATTTTAATCTAAATTTTAGTTAAATTTCTTTGTATTTTGATGATTACAAAGGCTATTAGTCCCACATTACCTTCAGAAAAAAATATCCAACTCTCCTAGCTCTATAAAAAGGACCCCATGCCTCCAAAAATCAATATCTCTGATCAAAGTGAAGCTTTGATATAGGGTGAAGCCAGGCTATGGGTTAATGGCTGCTTCAAAGTAATTGGTGTCGAGAAGAAGAGTGGGGCTTCTACACCATCTTTCCATCAATACCAATCCAAGATAAGAGATCAGCCTATTTTATTTTCTTTTTATTTTATATATTTAAATTATAAACTTTTTAATGCAATATTTTTTTTTATGCTCTTTAATTTTATATTTTTTTTATAATTTAATTTCTATACTTTAAATTATTATTTTTTTTATTTTATTATAAATAGATGCTAGGATCTAACTAGTAGATCTTAGTACCAAGTTTAAATTCCTGCATCTTTTAATTTTTGCTTTTTATTTTTTGACTTCACTTTTGATCCCAAAACTCTTCTCTTTTATTTTTTTTTTATAAAATCAAAAATTTTAAATCTAAAAATACTACCTTCTCTATGGATTCGACCCCACTCACTGCTATCTATGGATTTTTAATTATTTTAAAAAAATTAAATTAAACTAATAAATACGGTGTCTTAACGATAATATCGCGTCCCTATCAAAAATCTCTCAAGAAATATTTCTATACCTTCAAGATGTTACCAGCTATCCGCTGCAATAAATGGCTTATCAATCAAAGTTAAATAGCCTCCAAAAATCTTAAAATAGTATTTTAGTAGGAGATAGAGTCCCAATCAAATTCTAAAATCTTTCTATATCGTTCAATCGTGACCAACTCAAACCAAAGCCGTTCGATTATGCAATAGAGTATGATCATAACCAAATTCGATCTGGATTATCGGATCTCATCCTACTCACTCCAGAGCCATTGAATCATGCATGAGGTCCATGCATGGTGTCATGAGCCATGAGAAACCATGGGGAAATAGCCTATCGATCTATGTGGACCGCACGAAATCAGGCAAGATACTACTACAGAATAAGAGTATGACAACAGATTACAACCGCTGTCATAGCCCTAAAAATCATTGTCATAGGCTACCACAATAGTTACATAACCACTGCCACTGCAGCCATCACCGTAGATCTATGACAATAATTTTTGTAGCGGTTCTTTGAACCATTGCTATTTCTAACCTATGATAGTGATTATGAAATCACTGCTATATGGTATATGATAGCAATTTCTTAACTACTGCCATAACTTCTTTGGCAGCGGCTATTAAACCACTTCAACAAGTGACTATGGTAGTGGTTATAGAACTGCTGCCATAGGCTGCTATGACAGTGGTTCAATAAACCACTTCCAAAGTTTCTACGGTAGTGGTTACAAAATTATTGCGATATACCTATTGAATCGATCAACACATGACTTAACTGCAGTGGTTGGCATGCCTATGGTAGCGATTTTGCAACTGCTGCCATAGATTTGAATAAAAAAACTAAATTTTTTTAGAAAATTATTATTTTACCTGATAAATATAGTTAAATATATATAACCAAAAAAATATTATAAACATAATAATATTTCTAAAATGATCAAATTTTATTATTGAATAAAATTTATTATAATATTTTTTTAAAAAAATACATCAAAATTCTGCTACATCCACATCTAAGTCATCATCTCACTGGAAGAAGATGGAGCACGAGTTGGAGGAGCTAGAGCTAGAGCTCAGATCGATGTCGGTGGAGTAAATGTCGGTGGTCGGATAGTTGATGTGAAGGTGAATGGAGTATGCTCTGCCTATGACTCAGATGTAGAGCTTTGCGTAGATCGAAATACCTAGTATGCGGTGCAACTCCGCTTGGAGGAGGAAACCCTCCACATTATATACTGTAATTTATCGAATGTCTACAACGAGCTCAATCTGTAGACATATCAGAAAGAACAATCATCTATATTGACCAAAATGAACTTTTACAAAACTTAACATTGATTTTTAATACAACATTCTCTAGATCTGCTTGTTTTTCCTACTAGATACATACTTTGGTAAGCAGCATTGCTAATAATGTTGCTTACCAATGCACATATCTAGTAGGAAAAATAAGTAGTATCTAGAGAATATTGCATCGAAAATCCATGATAAGATTTGTAAAAGTTCATTTTGGTCAATCTAGATGATTGTTCTTTTTGATATATCTACAGGTTGAGCTCGTCGTAGACATTCGATAAATTACAGTACATAACGCGAAGGGTTTCCTTCTCCTCCAAGCAGAGTTGCTCTGCATACCAAGCATTTCAGTCTACATGGAGCTCTACATCTGAGTCGTAGGCAGAGCTCTATGTGAGATGGTGTTTCAGTGCCACCGTGATCTGCAACGTTAATGAACATTAATCCATATAATATGTTGAATAATAATATTAGTAGAGCATCAATAAATAATAGACTCTAATATATATACCAGAATGCTGAAGTCATCATCTAGTGGCATCTACAATATGGACATCACCATCACTCCTGATAAATGTATCTGGGGCCTTGACAGCTCTAGATAAGTTTGATCCTAGATGAGCATTTTGTATGCATGGTCCAACATCATCATCAATCTTGGTATCATCAAATATATGCCTAGGCACCATCCTCACAATAACACCCCACTGAGGCTCTAAGGGATCACTAATGTAGAAGACTTGACTAGCTTGAAAGGCAAATATATATAGTTCTTCAGTGCAGAGATGGCGTTGCATGTTGACGAGAGTAAAACCGCACTCATTAGTCTTCATCCCTAACTGAGACAAGATATCAAATCAATTATATTTTATCAATGCAATTCTTTCTTTAGAATAGTAGTCCAAGATAACTATCTTCTCCATCATCCCATAATAGTTTTGATCCTCTGTATGAGGCTGTGAATCCCTCGAGCTAGTATAACACTCAGTGATGGTGCTCAACATCATGCCACTATTTTGTGTTGCCATGTTTATAGACCGACTGTAAATATTAAATCTATAGCCATTAATGACAAGCTATTTGTACTCAAGCATAGTATAGTTAGGGCCTATTGAAAGAGCATGTACTTCAGGACTCACATCACCAAACAATAATCTCCACATCTAATTAAGGAGATGATACCAAATTAATAAATATGTTTAAATAAATTGCATGCATGAAGAATATGTAATTGCTTATATGATCTTTGAATCATTTAGATAATTCTTTACTATACATTTTCTCTTTCTTTCGCATACTTAGAGAACCATATATTACTCTTATGATCTTCTTGTATTTGCTGCATGCACAAAAAATAAATTTAGATGTCATTGGATATTTTCTTCTAAATACTATGAAATAAATAAGACTGAGTGTCTCACCTTATATATGGCTCAATGATATTATAATTGAAGAGTACGTAATGGTGTGCCTTTTCTCTTTTCTTAATGCTCAAATAAGTGAGGCGATATGAAATGGAAAGTCTACCTAGTGTGGAATAGACTTAAATGCAGGCTCAATTGGCTCATACTAATCATCCTGATTTTTCATTGGCTGGTTACAATGAATCTCCAGCTTGTTTAAGTATATGGTACAAAAATTCATACACTTCCGATCCAAATAACTTTCTGCTATGGATTTCTCTGGACGATTTATATTTCTTACATAAGATTTCAACATTTGAATATTCCTCTCGATGGGTACATCCATCGGCAGAATACTGAGCCTCCAAGTATAACTTTTTCTGCAAAGTGCATGGTGAGATGCATCATAACTGTGAAAATGATAGTAAAAATATCTTCTATAAATTACATAATATAGTCACCATCCTTTTCTTCATTTTCTTCATGTCTTTCTTAAGCAACTTTTTCGCACAAATATCGCTGTTGAAGTTGCAAAGACAAATAACAACCATTCTGATATTTTTTGACAACACACAGTGAATAGCTATTAGAATCAACTCCTGCATCAACATATGATAATCATGAGTCTTCAATCCCCCAAGTTTGACATCCTTACTATTCATACACTTTGATATGTTGCTTGAGTACCTATATGTAACCTTTACATTCTCTAATATACGAAGAAATGTGGACCGTTCGAAGGCATTCATAACATAGCATGCATGAGGGAGCCTCCATAGTTCTTTTCCTACCAGCTTTGGGTAGAGTGATCTTCTAATATACCATTATTTCAAGTTAAATCAAAAATTCAAGTTATCCTTGATTTTATCCTTGATGTTCAAAATTGTTATCAATAGGAGCTCATACATGTTCTTTTCAATATGCATTATATTTAAGCAGTGATGCAATAAGTTTATCTTCCAATATGGCAAGTCAAAGAAGATACTTTTTTTCCACTAATTAAAGTATGTATCATTTTTCTTTGATCAACGCTTCCTCTTCTTACCATCAATCGGATCATCTTTTCCAAATTCAATATTGAGACCATTCAACTCTCTCAATATCTCACTCCTAGACATCCGACTAGGCACCTCACCTTCTTCAATAGTGCTATCGAAGGAACATACATCCCTTCTGTAGGGATGATTTTGATGAAAAAAATGTCGATGTCCCATAAAGCTAAAGCTCCTTCGATGTGTCAACCTTTTAGATTGAATATTTTTTTTATAAATCGAGCATGCTAGCTCACCTTTCGTGCTCCAACCTGATATTAGGCATAAGCTGAAAAGTCATTTATTGTCCACAGAAGCACTGAATGCATGGAAAATGATTCATTCATCAAAGAATCAAAAGTTGAAATATCTTAAATGCTCCATAACTATTTTAGCTCAGTAATAAGAGGCTGTAAATAGAAATCAATATCATTACCTACCTCCATCGATCCAGGGATGAGCGCTATCATTAAAGCAAATGATTTTTTTATACACATCTAGGGTGGAAGGTTGTAAACATGAATAAACACTAGCCATATATTGTGGGCAGTATTCATATACTTGAATGGGTTAAAACTATCGCACGATAAGCCTATCCTCATATTACGTATCTCTTATGCAAAGTCAGAATGTATTTTATTACACTTCTACCATGCCTCACCATCAGCTGAATGCCTCAACGCATCATTTTTTGTTTGATCATCTTCATGCCATCTCATGTCCTTTGATGTTCTTATCGATATAAATAATTTTTGTAGTCTCGAAATCAAAGAAAAGTGCCATATCAACTTTTTGAAGAAAATAGTGCAGGATTTGCAATGCTACTTTCAAAAAAAATTTTAAAAATAGCAAAAATATAGTAAAAAAATATTTAATTTAATTAATTATCTACTGATTATATTAGAATATTAAATCTTATACTAAGAATCTAAATATAATATGTATGCATTCATATAGATCTAAAAAAAGTAGAATTATGCAGCAAACTATTTACTACATCTATGTATTCAGAATACAATACCTTTTTTGCGGATAGTCGATCGCCATGATCTAATCATCGTCGAGGAGGTCCACTGGTCACGATGTAGCCACATAGATATCTGACCTCCATGGATCGTCCACACGAGGCTCCTGATCCTGATCGGCTCCCCGCGAGTGCTAGCTCGACACTGAAGTCTTTTAGAGGCTGTTTTGATCGAACAACTTTAATTTTCATATATAGGCTTCACAAATGCTCTGAGTTGCTGGTAGACATAGTAGAGAGATAGAGGAGGTTCTTTTTGAAATTTCATGGGCTTACGATGCTTATAGCTTATGCAATGGCTTCTCGAAACCTAGGTCGAATACCTAGGACTGCACTCATCCTAAAAACCTTGCACCCCTTCTCTATTGGTTTTCTCTCTCTCGGAGATGATTGTAGCATCTTCCCATGCACTAAATGAATCTCACGGAAGTCCTCTCTTTAGAATAGGTGTTAGCACACATTCCAAAAACCTCTCCTTTTAATATTTGCATAAAGAACAACTTCTATACGTGTGGAGAACCAAAAACTAGTTTGAATGCTAGTTTGAATTCAAAACTCTTTTTAATTCAAACTTCATCCAAACTAATTCAGACTTATTTGGGACATGTGAAGGAGCTGTGAGCCCACTCTTCAGCAAGGAAGAGTCCATGTGAAACCCCTTTCACATGGAGATAATTGGCACACAAGAGAAGGGTGGTGCAAGGGATAAGATATGGTTGTTGTCAATTCAAATTCAAACTCATTTTGAAGTTGAATGTCAACTAACCATAACTTATCCATTGAGGATGTGGAAGATCAGGGCATGAGGTATTATGTGCATGGGAGAAAAGTTATGAGAGAATAAAAATTAAATTTTAACTGGGTGTGGGACATAGGTGGAGCATGGGAAGAGAAGACTAGTCAAATTAGTCTTTGAAATTCAAATTTCAACCAACTGAACCAACCCCATCAAAATTGGTTAGGCCCAATTAGAATAAATTAAATCCAACCTATTTAGTCTTAATTAAATCTAAATAAAATCAAGAATTGATCAAGTCCAACATCTGATCAAATCAGGGTTCGAACCTCTCCGACGATTAGGTCAACTTGTGACTTAATCGAGTTAAACCCAACTGAATCCAATTTAATTAGACTTGAATCAACAATCATAACTCAATCAAATTGAGTTAAAATCACTAATTAAATCTCTTATAATCTTAGAGTCCAAATTTGGTTGGTCACCGGACAATAAAGTTCATCGATATAAAATCCTAATCTAAGAGTTCCAGTCCAATGAAATTCTTGACCCCGATGTCCGAAATAAATAAAACTTACAATCATAGAGTCCATACTCTTGATTAAAGAGTTTCAGATAAGTAGGACTCAGTCTCCTAATGCTATAGGATATTTGATCGAAGAGTTTCAGTCCAGTAAGACTCTTGATCACAGCCAATAGATCAGATAGAAATCTCTAATGTGTGTGACTCCGTAGGTTCGAACCTAAGCCGGTAGCACTATAACCACTTTCTGTACTAATTGAAGTGACCATCTAGTAATGATATCCAACGTCTGGATAGGTCGAATAGTCACAATCATAATAATCAAAACCTACATGAATATGGTTACCATATAATTCATCCCTATGACCTCTATATAATAGATAACTCAGGATTAGACTGTCAACCTTAAAAAATACATCAATGTCGTGTCTTAAAGTAATTAGTTTCGTAACTTCTCACTAAGACTATCCTAGCCAAGGCTTTGCTAAATTGAAACATAATTGAACACAGCTCCTGAAATCAGGAGTGGTCAATCCCATTTTGATACATGCACCGACTCCTCAAGTACTTGACTATGCCCAAAAACTTTTCATCATTGAATTAAAAATTCAGATAGTCCAGCACCAAAGCACAGTGAGTTGCTTGAAAGTCACCATGGTGATCTTAGATCAGAGGGACACTTATACCTATATTCCATGAGAGCTAATCTTGATAGGAGAAAAGCCTTGGAGGTGGTCACGTTCAATGCAGATGTACCCATACATCTCACTTGCATGCCATACCAGTGTCTCAATAATCCTTGGTTACGAGGTTAACCAACCTATATGGTACACAATGACCTATACTCGATAAATATTGTCATCTTAAGTAACAACGTATCATTTGATCGTAAACTATTTTAAGGACTAAACGATAAATCCTCTTTTATCGAATCTTGATAGTCCTAAGAACTTCATCACAACATAGGAGTTCATTAGAAGATAAAAAATTTATGATGAAAAATATTAAAATAATTTTTATTAATTCATAATTCATATACAATTATAAAAGTATAGATCAACCATCAACAGACTGATAATTGACTTTGGGATACATTTCCAACAATCTTTCACTTGGACTAAAGCTAATTGATGCAGTATCTAATATCTATCTTCGATTTGAAGTCGTTGAACTCCTTCACCGCAATAGCTTTAGTGAATGGGTTGGCCATGTTTTTCTTCTTGTCGATCTTTTGAAGATCGACATTACCTCGATCCATGATTTTTTGGACAAGATGGTAGCAGGACAGAATATGCTTCGTCCACTAGTGTGCCTTCGATTCCCTCACCTGAGCAATGGCTCCAGAGCTGTCGCAATAGAGCAGAACTAGATCATTAAGAAAGGATGCTATTTTAAGCTCGATGATGAATTTTCTTAGCCACATTACTTCTTTAGTAGCATCTGATGCAGCGACATACTCTACCTTGCAAACTAAATCGACTATAATGTGCTGCTTAGAACTCTTCCAACAGATAGCCCCACCATTAAGGATGAATATATATTTTCGTACACTCTTGCTATCATCATGATTAGATTAAAAACTGAAGTTAATGAACCCTACAAATTTTAAGTCTGATTCACCATATACAAGCCACTGATCTTTAGTATTTCTTAAATACTTTATAATGATTTTAACAACCTTTCAGTGATTCTTCTCTAGATCAGATTGGTATCTACTCACTATCCCTAGTGAGTATGCCACATCTAGTCATGTATATGATATGGCATACATGATAGAACCCACTGTCGAAACATATGGTATTCTACTCATACGCTTTCTTTCTAGAGATGTTGTCGAATAATCTCTCTTTAAAAGAAAAATTTTATGACTTATCAATAGATAGCCTTTCTTAAAATTCTCTATGCTGAACTATTGCAGCACAGTATCAATGTACATAGATTAGAACAATCCAAGTAATCTTTTAAATCTATCTCTATAGATCTTCATTCCTAAAATGTAGGGAGCTTCTCTCAAATTTTTCATGGAGAACTGTGATGACAGCCAGATTTTTATTCCTTATAATGCAGGAACATCATTTTCGATTAAGAGAATGTTATCCACATATAATACTAGGAATATAATTGCTAAACCATTAGCCCACTTATATATGCAGGGCTTCTCTTCATTCTTAACGAAGCCATACATTTTGATTACTTTATTAAATCATATGTTCTAGCTCCTAGATGCCTGCTTCAGTCTATAAATAGACTTCTGAAGCCTCACACCTTAGACTCATCTATGGACGTGAATCTTTTAGACTGTATCATATACACCTCTTCATCCAGCTCTCCATTTAGAAAAATTATTTTTACATCCATCTGCCAAATTTCATAGTCCAGATGGATAGCTATGGCAAGCATAATTTGAATGAATTTGAGCATTGCCATAGGAGAGAATATCTCATCATAGTCAATACCATAACGTTGATGATATTTTTTGACAACTAGATAGGCTTTATAGGTCTCCATCTTTTCGTTTGCACTTTTTTTTCTTTTGAAGACCCACTTACATCCTATAGGTTTAACCCTTTTGAGTGGGTCAACTAATGTCCATACATCATTGATCTTCATGGACTCCATTTATGATTTCATGGTCTCAAGCCATTTCTTAAAGTTTGATCTCTGCATTGCATCCATATAGGTAATCGGATCCTCATCATTTTCATCGAGTTCAATGAGATCCCCATCTCAGATCAAGAAATCGTAATATCTGTCCGATTAACGTGGTACTCTACTAGATCACCTTAAGGGTGCATCTACAATGGACTCTGGATCTAATCTAATTAGATCCAGCTCAGATTTAACAATTTGTATTTGTTCTTTCACCTACCGAACTTCACCAAGTTTGATCTTAGAGGTATTAGTTCCTTCACCAAAAAACTTCTTTTCTAAAAAGACTACCTTAAGACTGACAAACACTTTTTGCTCATTAGCAAGATAGAAGTAATATCCTTTGGTTTCTTTTAGGTAACCTATAAAACTATACTTATCAGACCTAGGTCCAAGCTTGTCTGTCATTAAATATTTGACATAAGCCGGATATCCCTAATCTCTAAGATGTGAGAGCACTGGCTTACGCTCTATCCATATCTCATATGATATTTTATTAATAAATTTACTCAAAATTCTATTTAGAATGTAATAAGCTGATTTGAGTGTATATCCCTATAAGGAGATTGGCAAACCAGCAAACCTCATTATGGATCAAATCATGTCCAACAGGATTCGATTCCTCCTTTCAAACACATCATTATATTATGGTGTTCCAGGAGGGATCCATTAGAAGAGAATCCCATTCTTTCCTAGATATATTAGAAACTCATTGAAAAGGCACTCACCCTCTTGGTTAGATCGAAGAGTTTTAATACTTTTTTTAGTTTATTTTTCTACCATATTTTGAAATAGTTTGAATATTTCAAATGACTCCGACTTATGCTTTATTAAATAGACATACACATACCTCAATAGGTCGTCTGTGAAGGTTATGAAGTAGAAGTATCCATCTCTGGCACTTGAGCTCATGGATCCACATACATTTGAATGTACTTGACTTAAGAGTTCAGTGGTTCGTCCACCTTTTCCAGTAAAAGATGACTTGGTCATCTTACCAAAAAGATAGGACTCATAGATCGGAAGTGATTCACAATCACTAACCTTAAGAATTTCTTCTTGAGCTAACATGTTTATTCTGTTCTTGTTAATATAACCCAGCCTATAGTGCCAAAGATAGACTTCGGACACATCACTAATTCTAGAATATTTATCAGAGGATTGAACTACGTTAACAGGCATAGTTAATAAATAAATACCATTATTCAATCATTCAATAAAAATTATAACATCATTCAAAATAACATTATAAATTTTTTTTTTATTAATATTTCATAATCATTCATGGCCAAAAGACCTATAAAAATGACATTCAGTAAGAAAGTTGGACAAAAATGGCATTCATTAAAAATAACTTTATTTGAATTGATTATAAGATTTACAATTCTTAAAGCTAGAATTGAAACTTATCTTCCATCTCCAATGTTCAGAAACCTCTCATCATGATCAAATCTCCTACTGACCTACAAGCTCTGCATAGAATTACAAATATGATAAGGAATTTCAGTATCTAATACCTAGGCAGTAGAATCAAATAAGAAAAAATTATAAGGTATTATCATATAATTATCTTGCCCAACAACAACTTGCTTCCTCCTTGGCCTATTTGGATCTAGGGAGGCAATGTATAGAGGATAGTTTCTCTTTCAGTGCCCTACTTCTTACAGAAGAAGTACTCCGCCTGGCTCTAGTCAAGCTTGTACTTCTTGGTTTGACCCTATGCAGTCGTCCCGACATTTGGTTGTACCTTCTTGTTCTTCTTCTTCTTGTTCTACCTCCCTTTCTTAAAGGGTCGACGACCAGAAGAAGACCTTTTGACTACATTCACCATCTTTTTATGAAGTTAGTGATCCTTCTCAAAGTTCTATAGCAATTCCAACAAGCCATGGTAATTGATTGCAGACTTTGTCATTCTGAAATGAGTTAGCAAAAGGAGTAAAGACTTGGACAAGGAATTAAGGATTGCATCCTTATCGAGCTGTTCATACAGAAAAAAGTCCAGCTTGTTAAGACACTCAATCATCTTGATCATGTATAATACATGATCGGTGACTGAGGTCCCGTCCCTCATTCGAGCATTGAAAATGGCACAACTTATTTTATGCCTTTCAACGTCGTCAGGCATGCTAAAGGAGTCATTCAACATTTGAAGCATCTCCTATAGTTGGACATTTTTGAACCTGTGGCTAAACTCGTCATTTATTACTATCAGCATTATGCACCAAATGATGGTGCGGTCATTGAGCCACTTTTGGTAAGTGTCTCATACCATTTGTCAAACATTCAGAGTTGGTTCCTTCGGTGCTGGATCCATTATTATATAAAGGATTCACTCATGTTCTAGGATGATTTTTAACTTATGATATTAGCTATAGAAGTTGGATCCCATTAATTTATCATTGTCTAACAATGACCGAAGTGATAGATTAGTGGCCATTTTTGTATAAAAAGAAAAATCAAACCTAATTAATATATGAATCAATTATCCTAAAAACTTAAACTTTAGTCTAAAGGTCCTTCCATTATTTTATATGAATTGGTAGCCTCTACCTCCAATTCGAGAAATTACTTTAATTTCTTAGTGGATACTAGAATCCACATAGACTACACACGAGCCCAACTTTGGTTGGTCAACCTATGTGCATCTATGGGTAGATTCAAAATTAATTATTTTTCTAAACAACTTCTACTAATATTGATTTTGCCCTAAAGACCTAATTAGTAGGCTTTGGCCTTACTGAAAAGATCTGGTTAGGTCCAACCATTAACATGACCATATTTAATCTTATCTTATCAATAAATGATCAGGCTCGATTTTGGTCGATCAATCTAACTACCATCAGAAAGACTTAACCAAATTATTATTTTATAAATAATAATTTTATTAGTCAATGATCATCAGGCCTTTGTGTCCTCAATGATCATTATACTAATGAACCCATTATCACTCAACTTAATGAAAGACTATGATTTAGTTATCTATATAACTATTTTATTTTTAAAAATCTAATAATTTTAAAGAATTTAATTAATATATTTTAAGAAAAGGGAGAAATTCAGCGAGATAATTTTGATTCTTCCACTGACTTCATAAAGTCAGATCAAAAAGGATCTAAACTAGGCTGGCATTAGGAGCACCTAAATCAGTCAGACTGATTTATCTAATTGACATAGGTGAGCCCAAATCATCAAGTGATCTAATCAAAATCTAATTCACCATGATGGCCAGGTAAGTAAGATCAAGGGATATGTTATTAACCCGTCAAAGGTTAAATCAATGTGAGTAGCTTCCAATTAATAATCATTAGTCAAAGTGCCAAACTTACCATAGATACCATCTGGTTTATTAGTTTCAATTTGACCAATCTAGTAATTTTGGGATCGACCGCGTAGCTATGAATCAAGTCTATTTGATTCTCGTTAAAGACATGAACTTGAACTATAACTATTGTAATTGAGTCTATAAAGTCCTTGATCTAATTTAAATTAACATTTAATTAGATTTGATCAAGTACTCTAAATTAGTCCATTTTTTAACTAACCTTAGTTCTAACTTAATTTATGAACCTAATTTATTTAACCCAATAACCCACAAGTTTATGATTAATAACTTAGGATCTTAATTCATAATTTTAGATACTAAATCATTTTACTTAATTTTAATTAAGTTTATGGATTGGGGGTTAGGGCTTGGTATTTTAAAAATATTTTTTAAAATTTGAAAGATTCTTTACAACTTGACATTGTTTACCAATTAAGTCGACTCACTTCAAAATTGAATCGGCTCAATTCACAAATAATACTAGTTATAGGATTTAATCTGAAACTATGTAGACTACATAATACTAAATCAGGAATCAAACTTTTAGATTCTATCTAAACATGTATTCATGACCAAAAATTAGATTAAAATTTAATTTATCATATCATAAAAATTAGATCTAATCTAAAAAATTTATGATCAACTACAAGATCAAGCACGTACAATGATAATTTTTGCACTATAGGGGGTAAACCCTACAGCAGGACAACCTACAGTCCATGCGATCTTGATTTTAATTTTTAAATTTAATTAATTAAATTATTAGTTTAATATTTAGATTAAATTTAAATTATCAATCTAAACATACAAGCATATCATGTTTAGCGAATCCTCGCTCTGATGTCATTTGAAGAAAATAGTGCAGGATTTACGGTGCTACTTTCAAAAAAAATTTAAAAAATAGTAAAAATATATAAAAAAATAATTAATCTATTTAATTATCTATGATTATATCAAAATATTAAATCCTATACTAAGGATCTAAACATAATATATATGCATTTATATAGATCTAAAAAAAAAATAAAACTATGTAGCAAACTATTTACTACATCCATGTGTTCAGAATATAATATCTTTTTATGGATAGTCGATCATCATGATTTGATCATCGTTGAGGAGGTCCGCTAGTCACAGCATAGTCACACAGATATTTGACCTCCATGGATAGTCTACATGAGGCTCCTGATCCTGATCGACTCTCCATAAGTGCTAGCTTCACACCGAAGTCTTTTAGGGGTTGTTTTGATCGAACAACTTTGATTTTCATCTACGGGCTTCATGGATGCTCTGGATTGTTGGTAGACATAGTAAAGAGGTAGAGAAGGTTCTCTCTAAAATTTTGTGGGCTTACGACGCTCGTAGCTCATGCAATGGCTTCCCAAAATCTAGGTCGAATACCTAGGACTGCACTCACCCTAAAAACCTTGCACCCTTTCTCTCTTGGTTTTCTCTCTCTCAAAGATGATTGTATCCTCTTCCCATACACAAATGAATCTCATATAAGTCCTCTCTTTAGAATAGGTGTTAGCACATGTCTCAAAAACCTCCTCTTTTAATATTTGCTCAAAGAACAACTTCTATGCATGTGGAGAACCAAAAACTAATTTGAATGCTAGTTTGAATTCAAAATCCTTTTTAATTCAAACTTCATCCAAACCAATTCAAACTTATTTGGGATGTGTGAAGGAGTTGTGCGCCCACTCTTCAGCAAGCAAAAGTCCAGGTGAAACCTCTTTCACCTGGAGATAATTGGCGCACAAGAGAAGGGTGGCGCAAGGGATAAGATATGGTTGTTGTCAACTCAAATTCAAACTCATTTTGATTTTGAATGTCAACTAACCATAACTTATCCATTGAGGATGTGGAAGATTAGAGCATGAGGTACTATGCGCATGGGAGAAAAGTCATAAGAGAATAAAAATCAAATTTTAAGTGGGCATGGGATATAGGTAGCGCATGGGACGAGAAGACTAGTCAAATTAGTCTTTGAAATTCAAATTTCAACCAACTGAACCAACCCAATCAAAGTTGGTTACGCCTAATTAGAATAAATTAAATCTAATCCATTTAGGCTTAATTAGACTTAATTAAATCTTAATAAAATCATGAATTGATCAAGCTGAATCTCTGATCAAATCAGGGTTCGAACCTCCTCGACAATTAAGTCAACTTATGACCTAATCGGATTAAATCCAACCAAACCCAATTCAATTAGACTTGAATCAACAATCATAACTTAATCAAATTTAGTTAAAATCACTAATTAAACCTCTCATAATCTCAGAGTCCAAATTCGATAGGTCACCAGGCAATAGACTTCATCGATATGAAACCCTAATCGAAGAGTCCCAGTCTAGTGGGACTCTTGACCCCAGTGTTCGAAATGAATGAAACTTATGATCACAGAGTCCATATTCTTGATCAGAGAGTTTCAGATAAGTAAGACTCAGTGTCCTAATGCTATAGAATATTTGATTGAAGAGTCTCAGTCCAGTGAGACTCTTGACCACGACCAACAGATCTGGTAGAAATCTCTAGTGTGTGTGACTTCGCAAGTTCGAACCTAAGTCGGTAGCATAGAAACCACTTTCTATACTAATCGAAGTGACCATCTAGCAATGGTATTCGATGTCTGGATAGGTCGAATAGTCACAATTGCAATAATCAAAATCTATGCGAATTTGGTTACCATATAATTCATCTCTATAATCTCTATGTAATAGATGACTCAGGATTAAACTGTCAACCCTAAAAAATATATCCATATCGTGTCTCAAAGCAATTAGTCCCATGACTTCTCACTAAGACTATCCTGATCAAAGCTTTACTAAATTGAAACATAATTGAACATAGCTTCTGAAACCAAGAGTGGTCAATTCCATCTTGATACACGCACCGACTCCTCAAGTACTTAATCGTATTTAGAAACCTTACATCACTAAATTAAAAATTTAAATTATCTGGCATCAAAGCATAGTGAGTTGCTTGAAAGGCACCATGGTGATCTCAGATTGGAGGTATACTTATACCCATATTCCATCAAAGCTAATCTTGATAGGAGAAAAGCTCTAGAGTTGGTCACGTTCAGTACAGATGTATCCATATATCTCACTTATATGCTATACCAGTATCTCAACACTCCTTAGTTATGAGGACAACTAACCTATCTGACATATAATGACCTATACTCGATAAATGTTGTCGTCCTAAGTAATAACTTATCATTTGATCGTGAACTATTTTAAGGACTAAATGATAAATCCTTCTTTGTCGAATCTCGATAGACCTAAGGACTTCATCATAACATAGGAGTTCATTAGAAGATAAAAAATTTATGATGAAAAATATCAAAATAATTTTTATTAATTCATAATTCATATACAATTATAAAATTATAGCTCAACCATCAACAGACTGATAATTGACTTTGGAACACATTCTCAATACTTTTAAGGTTCATGGGTCGATGTGCCATCTTTATTCTATTTTTATCTTGATACACTACACCTCGTGCACTTATTTCAGTTGACATCCCCCTCCCAATAGAACATGCAATCATTGGGACATGTATGTATCTTGGTGTAAATAAAATCCAGCTATTCAATAATCTTCAATGCCTCATAATTATTCTTCAGAATTTATGCATCGTCCAGACAAATATCCTCCAAAAGCTCTAATATGTAGTTTACTCCATTATTACTAAACCCATAGAGCATTTCGCATGATAGAATCGGATTAAGAACTCCAGCTTCACTATCTTTTCATATTTAGGATACAACAGAATATTAGCATCCTCCATCAACTTGCAAACCTTCTCTATATCTTCACTGTTTGTCATTCCACCAACCATAGGATCAAGCATGAACGTAGATGCACCATCATTATGGCCAACAAATAAAAAAATATCATGAATCATTTATTCCACTTTTTCATCATATTGATCATCTCCTTGCGACCTATCCTCACCATGTTGATCCCAATAAATTTCATAGCCGACTTTAAAGTCATAAATAGTGAGGTGATCATTTATATCTTAATGAGGTAGCTATGATCCGTCCATACACTTCTTATAAGGACATTGGATAAGTCCATGATCTCCAAATTTTTTTATAGCAAAATCAAAAAAAATTTGAAGTCTAGCCTCATTTTCTGACAAGAGCCTACTAAACTTCATCCATCTCTTATCCATTTTAAAAATAATAATATTGTAATTAAATTATGTGTGGAACTTAAATTATATACCAATGCATCGTAAACAACTCATAGGCCATAACTGACATTAAATATCATTTTCATACCAATACATAATTTTTTCATCCATACAAAAAATATATAAATGTATGGGTGCCGAAGATTATGTGCACTAATCAATTGACGAGTCTATCATTATGCAATGTAATAAACAAAAGCAACAAGATATAAACGATAACGCAGAAAAAATTATGCAATAAATTCTATTACATGAATTACATCCATAAATAAAAAAGGAGCAACAAATTGCTCCTTTAGTTAGTCAGGATAGAACTTATCTTAAATATTAGAAAAATTAAAAAAATTAAAAAAATAAAAGTAAAATGAAGGCTTAGATTCATCATTTAATCATGCATTATAATGTACTTTCAGTATCTACTACCACTAAAATAAATCGACTGTAAACGATTACCTGCTAAATAGTCGCTGGCCATTCAAGATCATCTTACCATTTGAAATTGTTAAAATAAGAGAGCTCATATCACTAAAATCATATCAAAAATTAATCATTTTCCACCAAAAATCATCATAGCCTCTTTATAAAAAAAATAATTTTTTAAAATAAAATATTATAAAAAATAATAAAAATCACATTAATTTATGAATATAAAATAATAAATAATTTATGAATAATATTAAATTTAATAATTTAAAATATAATATTAAGTTATAAATATACTTTAATTTATGAATATAATAATAAATAATTTATAAATAATATAATAAATTTAATATTATATTTATTAAGCATCAAAAATCATATTAATATGCTAGCAATCCAAGTCATATAATATATATGTGCTCAGAAAGGTAAATTAATAAAAAATTCAAAGAATATATATAAATAAATTAATAAATTAATTAATAAAAAAATAATAATAATAGAGGGGCCAAAGGATACGACGCAGGTGGCCAACGACGAGGTGGGGTGCAGGGCCAAAGGGGGCCAACGCAGGCAGGGTGGTGGGCGCGGCCAAAGGGGCGACGGGCAGGGGCGGGGGTGGGGGCTGGGGGGGGGTTAAGGGAGGCAGGGTCAAAGGGAGCCATCGATAGGGCAGGCTGGCGATGAGGTAGGCCGACGATGAGGCAGGTCGGTAGAGGGTTGGGACCGAGGGAGGCAGGGCTCGCAGCGATGCTAGAGGAAAGGGGGCATCGGGGCTGAGGAAGGTGGCGATGGTGGAGGGAGAGAACCAGCACAAGGCTGAGGGACGGAGAGGGCAAAGGGAAGGAGGGAGCTAAGGGAGGGATTGAGGGAGCCAAAGTCGACAGCGAGGCTAAGGGAGGAGGCGATGGTGGGTGGACCGACGTTGGGTGGTAGCTAGGGCTAAGGCGAGAAGAGAGAAAGAGAGATAGAGGGAGGTAGGTGGGTGGGAAGGCAGTCGACGATGGGGTAGGACGGTGGAGGGGCGGGTCGATGATGGGGAGGGTAGCTAGGGCTTGAGTAGAGAGGGAGAGAAGGAGAGAGAGTGTGTGGAGGCCGAAAAGATGAAAAGTTCAACGTGCAGGAAAAATTTATGCCAGACGTATGGCAATGATTTTTAAAACCACTATCATAGGTCAAAACTATAGCAGCGGTTAATAATCAC
The DNA here is from genome assembly GCA_006176705.1 of Cocos nucifera. Lineage (NCBI taxonomy): Eukaryota > Viridiplantae > Streptophyta > Magnoliopsida > Arecales > Arecaceae > Cocos > Cocos nucifera. Next base: position 2,058,370 of record QRFJ01000013.1, read on the forward strand.
TGCAATAGTTCTATAGCAACGATTTTTGCCAATCACTGCTATAAATGCAAATATAAAATTTTTATATATTTTTTTAAATATGATATAATTTTAGAATTTAAAATCTATCTTCATCATTCATTATCTAAGTAATTATTATTAGAGTGTTGTCACAAAAGATTGCCTTGATTTAATAGCCCTAGCTATATCAATCGATAAAATTTGATTTTGACAGCCACAAATGACCGCATGATGATCTGATAAAGACCACCAATTAATCCAAAAACTTGCAAGGATGATCTCAATATCATTTATATCATATTATCAAAATTTTACTTCAATCGAATATCATTATCATGGTCGATTTAGTATGGGATGATTTTGATCGTTAAATAAGAAATAAGTGATCAAAGGACCAGACGGCATCTGATTATGAGATAATTTTTTAGATAAATAATCTTGGCTACTACTTTAATCATTTTTATGATGGTGATCATAAAATTTAAATCGTAGGTCTAAGAACTATCCAAAACTATACGTTACTCGATACCTATTATTAAACTCCTTTAGTAATAATGCTTGTGCTTTTGCAAGATTTGCTTAACATAAATAGTTCATACAAAAATAGTTTAGATTTTATGATCATCATCATATAAAATGATTAAAATTATAGCCAAGATCATTTAACTAAAAAATTATCTCATAATCGAATGTCATTTGACCTTTTGATCACTTGTTTCTCATTTAATGGTCGAAATCATTTCATACTAAATTAACCATGATAACGATATCCGATTGAAGTAAAATATTAATAGTATGCTACAAACATCATAGAGATTATCATTGCAAGTTTTTAGATCTACCAGCGGTCTCCATCTGTCAGATCATCATGCCATCGTTCGTGATCATCGAAATCAAATTTTATCGATAGATGAAGCTAGAACCATTGGATCGAGGCAACCTTTTGTGACGATACTCTAATGATAATTATTAAGATAATAAATAGTGAAGATATGCATTAAATTTTAAAATTATATAATATTTAGAGAAAAAATATGAAAAAAAGATATAGCAGCGGTTATAAAGAACTGCTGCAATAGACTTTACCTATGACAGCAATTTTAGAAAATCGCTGGAATAGGTCAAATGTTAGCTACCATAGATTCTAGTCTATCACAATGGTTATGACTAACCGCTACTATAGGTCATGTATTTATGGCAGCAGTTCATTAATCGCTGCCATAGGTCTGACCTATGGCAGCGGTTATCCAAACTACTGCCATAGGTCGATCTATTGTAGTGGTTTTATGTAACCGCTACTATAGATTGACCTATGACAGTGATTAGCCATAACCATTGCTATATGTCGAATCTATGATAGTGGTTATTTATAACTACTACCATAGTTCCTATGGTAGTGGTTTCAAAAATCATTGCCATAGTCCCATTCTATAGTAGTGAGAAATGTCCGTCGATCCATGCCTCATGTGTGGACCATATGAGATGGGCCTAGGCGCTCACATGACCCATGCCCATGTAGCCAGTGCGTGGTCGTGCATGAGCACTTGCATGCATCTAGGCTAGTCTAGCATGCTGCTGAGCTTGGCCCATGCCACCTCTGGCCTGCACCGACTAGTAGGCAATATAACCTACTCCGGCCTGCTTCCTTATGCTTATCTCCTCTATCTATACTCTATTTGAACTATTCTTGGGAGCTTGTTGAATTTCGTTCATCATCCTAGATCTCGTTCTAGAATTATTATGGACCAAATCTCAAGATATTTTTCTCAACAATCTCTATCTTAACTCGATATTTGGCTTTCATCTATCTTTGAGAACCTATAATCTATCTCGTCTCCATGCCATGGGGCATGCCTACTATCGTATGGATGGGCAAATATGAAAGTCGAGCTAAGCCGCTCAATCCTATCTCCATTATGGGCTATATCTTTTATGACTAAAGATTTGTTCGGAGAAGTCTCCTATGGTAATAAAAATTTTACTCTACAACGTCGCCTCTCGTCCTCTTGAGTCTTCCATCTCGTGTCCAATTCACCTCCATCTGGAGCTTCACCTCGCACTGAGCTTCCTTTAGCTCCTGAAGCTCTATCTCATATTGGACTTTTTGCTAGATAAGAATGTCCTCTCATCCTTTTCTTTTTCTCTAGAATAATCCTATCATCGTGCAAGACCTTCAGAATTTCATTACTAGCTACCCACCTGTAGTATTTTGAATCTAGTCTGCTTAGTGAGATAAGATTCTACCTATAATTGGATATGTATCAGACCTCCCTAAATCTTCTCATTGCACCATTCATGTGTCCTCCAACTGACAATCCCAATGCATTTGATCATACAACTCAATCCATCCGGTAAATGAGCAATGCCCTCACTGCTTTCTAGAGAGTCAAATAACTTTTCTCTATAACAAACATGATAGATGCATGCAGAATCTAAAATTCACTATGAAAAAGAAGTAGCTACCTCATTAGGTATCAATAGGATATCATCCTCTAACTCGCTATTGGCCATCACTATAATAGCCCTCATCCGATCTCTAAGTTAAGAGCAATCTCTGACACGATGTCCTAACTCATCACATCGATAGCATCTAATCTTACTGGGATCTCTCATTTTGGATCTGGATCGTCCTCCTTATGATCCTCTATCACTTCATCTGCTGCCATCTGCTCCTCCAAAAATCATCAAAGTTGAGCTACCACCATTTGAGCTTGAAGCTGGATTTTTCCTCCTAAGAATCTCATTCTGGAGAATTGCTGTAGTAATCTCATCCATCTTGATGATGCTCTTCTCTACTAGAAGAGCAGTATTGCTCCAAGAATTGATTTTGATGATTATAAAATTTTGAACGAGATATTAATAATTTTGGCTTGAAAAAATTTTTTTTATATTTCAAGAATAAAATCATAAATTTTATAAAGTTAAAAAAAATATGTTTTGAAAGCCTCAACAACAAGTCTAAAAGATTTTTGATCTATTGGAGGTAGTTTTATAAATTTTGGATGCATAATTTAGAAGAAAATTAGAAAAAAAGATGATGAGGGGCAAAATTATAAATTTTATAAAATTAAAAAAAATATATTTTGAAAGTCTCAAGAGCAAGAATAGAAGATTTGTATCTATTGAAGGTAATTTCATATTTTTTGGATGTATATTTTGAAAGAAAATCAAGATTGAAGAAAAGGATCGACCCCTATTAAAGGAGCTGATTGGCACACCAAAGGGGATGACCCCTAGGTCATCCCCTATGCCAAAGGTCAACCTTTGCTGTTCCAAAGGCAAAAAAATAGAATGTGGATTTTTTTGGATTTTCTATCATAGAGGTTGACCCTTGTGCAGGGGACAACCTAGGGGTCGACCCCTACGATGGAAAATTTTCATAACTATTTTTTCATCTATTTTGGGCCATATTTAATGTACATTTAAAGTCCTCCAACAACTCTAAACCTATCCAAATTTCTTTCCAGCATCTATTGAAGATATAAAGACTCTTAAAGGAGAAAAAAATATAAGAGATTCAAGCATTCATTTCAGTCCTAAGCAAAAAGTCCTCTTCAAGCAAAGAAGCTTTCATTTCAAGCTGACCAATTCCTCAAAAGTTTATTCAAATCTTCAACAACTTTAAAAAAAATTAGAAAAGCTTCTTCCTTAATTGGGTAAAGAGTTTTTAACGTTTTATTTGCTCATTAAAGGAGCTAACTTTGTATTTTATTATCATTAACTCTTATACTCTGTTTTCATATTGTTTTAAATTTTAGAATTTCAAAACTTGGAAAAGTCTCTTCGAACCTTGAATTAGAGTATGTAGGATTGGCTTGTACCTAAGAAACAAGCATGTTAGCTTGGGATAGCTAGGGTTGGAGGTTTTTAATGATGTATTCGATTTGAATATGGTTAGTGGATTTAAATTTTCAAGTAGAAGCTTGGAGAGTAGATATAGATGCATGGTTAGTACTGAATCATTATAAATCTTACTTATTTATGGTGTGCTTGCTCTCTTTCTCCATCTTTATTTTCTTAAGTACTTACTCTCTTACTATTTATCTTTTCATCTCACTTTAATCATCAATTACATACAACTTGCATAATATTACGTAATCTTTGTGATTCTAAATTAGCTTTAAAATTTTAAAAATCTAATTCATCCCCCATCTTAGGTTGCATATCTGGACAACAAGTGGTATCAGAGCAGGTGCTTTATTATTAGTTGTTGATTTAACCATCAAGAGCCAGAGATCTTAGCAACCCAAAATGGAATCTTTTTTTAATGATGGACATTTTATAGATAGACCCCCATTATTTGATGGCTCAAATTATACTTATTAAAAATTTAGGATAAAAATATTCATTCAAGCACGTGGCTATAATTTATAAAAAATTATAATCAATGACCTACACACACCCAATGCATCAATTCATGATAAAGAAATGATTCAAATGAATGCTAAAGTAATGAATTTACTTTATTATTCATTAGACATAAATATTTTTAATATAATTTTTTCATATAATTCAGTAAATTAAATATAAAAAAAATTAGAAACTACTTTTGAGAGAGCAAATCAAAGAGAAATATTAAGCTCTCAAGAAGAAAAAAACTCACCTCAACTCATGCCTCATGGTGCATGAGGATGAAAAGAAGAAAAAAAGAAAGAAACAAAAGAAAAAGAAAGCATTGATTAAGCAGAAGCAAAGCAAAGAAGAGAAGAATGAGAAAGAGGAGGAATGTATAGAAAGTTGTTACCTCATGGCTCAAAATAATGAGATATATCATGAACACTCTGAATTTACTTTTAACGAATTACATGAAGCCTTTAATGAGTTAATAGATGAATACAAAAAGATAAGGCTACAGAATAAAAAACTTAAAAAATCTAATCTATCTTTGGTTGAAGAAAAAAATAAAATTTTGAGTGAAAAAGAAGATCTATTAAAAAAGTATAAAAAACATGGCCAAAGAAAAGAAACATTTTTTGAAATAAATTAATTCTTCAACTAAAGAAAAGGAAGAATTGATTAAATCTAAAAATTTGTTAATTGAAGAAAATGCTGAGCTTAAGAAAAAAATGATATTTTAAAATCCTTCCTAAAAGAAAATGAGATAATTTCAAATGAGAAATTGATTTTAACTCAAGAAAATCTGAACCTAAAGTTAAAATTGCTAAGTTAAAACCTATGGTAGAAAAGTTCACTCTTAGCTCAAATCAACTTCAAATGATACTTAAAAATCAAAAGGCCATTTATGATAAAGTTGATCTAGGCTATTGATAGGAACACGATGTTGTCGTTAAGACACCGTGTTTATTAGTTTAATCCGACTTCTTAAAATCATTGAAAATGCGTAGATAGTAGTGAGTCGGGTCGAATCCATAGGGAAGATAGTATTTTAGATTTAAAATCTTTGATTTTTAAAAGAAAAAGAAAAAAAAAGTTTTAGGATCAAAAGTGAAGTCGGAAAAGTGAAAATTAAAAAGTGCAGGAATTTAAACTTGGTACTAAGATCTACTAGTTAGATCTTGGCATCTACTTGCAAAGCAATAATTTAAAGTGCAGAAATTAAATTGCAATAAAAATAAAAAGCAAGAAATTAAAGTGCAAAAAAATAAAATTTTTATTAATTAAAATTTCAAAATTTAAATACATAGAATTTAAAAAAAATAAAATAAAATAAAATAGCCTGATCTCTGATCTTGGATCGGCATTGGCAGAAAGATGGTGTAGAAGCTTGGCTCTTCTTCTCGGCACTCGTTGCTTCGAAGCAGCCTTTAACCCATAGCCTGGCTTCGCCCTATACCAAAGCTTCACCTTGATCGGAGATATTGATTTCTGGAGGCCTAGGGTCCTTTTTATAGTGTTAGGAGGGCTGGATATTTTTTCTTGGTGATTCGCATGATGTTTGTATCTGAATAAAATTTGGAAGCAACCACAGCCGTCCGATCCTGACCGCAAACAACCACATCCGTCCGATCGTGCAATAACTGTTTCCATGGACCACGTGGACCGGCCTCACCACACACCACAACCAATCAGCACCGCTGTTGTCGAACGAAAAGACTAAATTACCCTTGTGAGCCGCGATAAATTTCTGTAGACCCTTAAGGGGTCTAGGTCCACCACGTGGCAATCTCTGATTCGCCGGAATTTGCTGAGCTACGGTCCACGCCTGGATCGTGGACCGACTGATGGCTTCAACGGTTGAGTCGGCTTTGATGGCTCGGCTTGGCTTGGTGGCTCGACTTGCGGAGCCGGCTGAGCCATTTTCTTTTTTTATTTAATTTTTATTTATTTTATATTTTTAAAAATTCATATCTTTTCCATTTTAGCTTTGTTTTTTTTGAAATTTATTTTGTTGTGATCAAAAAAATGAGCTCTTTATATTGATAATAAAATTTTATTTTTTAATTTTTATTTTTTTTATTATTTTTTTATTAATTTTTTAATTAATAAAAATATGAATTTTTTAAAAATTATATATAAATTGATTGATAATTCTTAAAAATTAATATAAATTAATTAATAAATTAATATTTTTATTGATAAATTTATGATGCTTATCACACCCCCCAACTTAAGCTTTGCTCGTCCTCGAGTAAAGAAAGAATTTAGTTTTAAATACCTTTTAACTTTAGAGTTTCAAATTTTACCTAAGCAATTTTTAAAATGACCATTGATATTCAGTAGAGCTTAAATGAGACATATCATTGGGGTATTAATACTTATCAATAGAAAAATTAAGTAAAGAATAATAAATTTTTTAGAACTTTTTCTAAATTATTTCACTTTTATCTCTGATTTGTCTAAACTTTCATATAGGCAGGTGTATTGCTACTTCCATCCTTCATTTATTAATTTTTATTTTTATATTGCCCACTTTTTGACGCGAATATCATTGCTTACTTAGGCAACGGGACCCGGTTACTTGGTGGAAAATCAATGTTTCTTTTTTTTTTTTTTTTTTAACGTTGTACCACTATTGAGTGTCTTAACTCCTTAAGCTTTCTATTTGATCCATGTAGCGAGTCTTGGGCCAATGACTCCCAAACCAGTTGGCTTTAGGGTACTAGGTATAGAATACCCCTCGGGCTTACTAGCTCGAATCAAATAGGCTACGAGTTAAGACTAGCTTTACAATGAGCTTCTTTGCCCTTCCCACCTTTTGATGCGAAACTCAATGCTTGCTTAGGCAAAGAGGCCCGGTTACTCAGTGAGAAGTACTTGGAAACTATTTTATTAAAATAAATTTTTATATGAAGAAATGTATAGTTATCCTATAAGCCTATAAAAAGTAGACTTTTCTTTGATGCTAATAGAAATAATTAGAAATGCTCCAAGGAAAAAAATTTTATGTTCTAAACTTAACTCTTTATTGAATTTTCTTAATACTTGATTCCTCAATATCTCACAAATTCTCTGATCTGTGTATCAATTTTCTTTTTAAAATGCTTAGTTTAATTCGATTCTTAAGCATAATCAGGTATCTAAATACTAAATACTAACTTTTTTGAGGACTTAAAATTTTAAAATTTTTATTTTTCTCTTCCCCCAACTTAATCGACATTGTCCTCAATGGAGAAGAAGAAAAAATAAAGGATGTAAAAAAAACATGAAAGAATACACCTAACTCAGTATATATATATATATTTTGGTCCGGCACATGCCTTTGAAAATTTGAGCTCTCCCTCCAACTTATTCAAATTATCCTAAAAAAATAAACTAAAAAAATAAATTAGATAAAAACTAAATATTGGATTGCCTCCCAATAAGCGCTAAGTTTACCATCTTCAGCCAGACACAATGTAGCTCACTATTGTGTCGAATATTGGATTGACAAATTCCAATGATTTTGGATTGCCAATCTCAGAAAGATGATTTATAATCTCATTATTAATATAATCTTTATTAATTTTAGGGATATAATTTATGATTCCATTCTCAGACCCATATTTATTAAGAATTTTTCCTATTTATTTTTCTAAAATGCTCATGAATGGAGTTTTAGGAGTTAAGTTTGATTCAATGGGTGCTGGAATGGTGACTAAAGGCGATTTTAATTCTGGAGATAAATTAATATAATCTTGCTTAAACAACTCCATTGACATTTCATTACATGCCTCTTGATTTTTATAAGAAGAACCAGCTTCTAGGGTTGAAGAAAATAGGACATTAGGTTTATAAGTCTTGGGTAAATCATCTATTCTCTTTTTTCCTATTTCTATCTTATTTAAATTGGAACTAGCATCAGTACTAATTCTTGGCTCGGGTTCTTCTATGTGGTTAGTCTCAGTACTAACCAGTTTCTCTAAATTTTTATTTTGGCTAGCATCAGTACTAGCCTCCCTCACCTAGTCTTGGTATGGGTCCATAAGAATTCTATAGCTTTTAAGTTCAGGAATTACTTTGGCATTCTCAAATTGGAGATTCTTAGATGAAACATTAGATTGATAATTTAATCCAGGTGGTTGGTGGTCATTAGGTGGGTTGTTTGAAATTGGTAGGTTCGGTAGTTGATCTAGTTCTCTCCTCATGTTAGACTCAACTAATTATCCTATTTGAGCTTCTAGTCTGATGATAGATTGCTGTTGAGTTAGAATTAATTATTGAAGTTGGTTAAATCTATCATCAGCTAGATTGGTCTATTGAGGAGGTGGGTATGAAGGCTGATTATAATATAATGGCTGAATAAACTGACTAGGCTGACCATTATTATAGGCATAATTTTGATAATTTTGCTCAAGTAAAATTTGGGTCTGAGCCTGAGTCTGTTGGGATGTCCAAGAAAAATTAAAGTTACTCCAATATGAATTATATAAATTTAAAAATGGATCATTAATCAATTTGGAGCATCCTTAAGCAGCTTGAACTTGTTCTTGGATAAAATACGGAAACTGTGCAGTCATAGGATATTCACTTACATGATGGGTTGGACTAGCACAGATTGAATAATTCTTCTGATAATTAGAAGATGATGTGAATTATGCAGGAGATTGTTGACCTAGGGTTAGGAGTTGATCTATTTTCTGAGCAAGAAGGTCAACTTTACCTAATTTTTGGACTATTAGGTTCATATTAGCCATTTGATTATTAGGTTTAATATAAATCAACCATTCAATTAAATTCAACTAAATCAGAAAAAGTGATTTTCTACCATGCATTTATTAGTGTAACCCTAATGTATGGTTCAAATAAAAATTTTAGAATTTTTTTATTTTTTTTATTATTTTATTATATTAAAGATTAATTATTTTATTTATTAATTAAGTCTAAATATTTTTTTAATATTTTTTAGTTAGTTAAATTTAATTTTTATTTTATTTTATTTTAATTTTTTAGAGGAGAAAGAAAAAAAGAAAGAAAAGTTCTGAAGAAGAGGTCCTAGAAGAAAGAGAAGAATTAGGTTTAATTAGATTTAATATTGATTAGCAATCAAGTTGGTCAATCAATCCTAACTAAAGGTTGTCTTAGATCTAGACAGCTCCTAACTGCCAAGATCACCTTCAAGCCCTCTAAGTGTAGGATTAGCCAATCAACTAGCCAGGTAAGTGTAAGGTCGGTAGGAGTCCCCCTGTTGCTCGTCTTAGATACCAATTGTGCTTGGCCAGGTAAGCAAACGGAACCAATTAGAAACTACCTTCCTTTGGGCCCAATCGTCCCTGAACCACTTTCCTAGACACCAGTCAAATTGACTTATCCTAATCTGGTTCAACTCTTAGGATTCCTTGTCCTATTGAGCTCGAGTTCCTAGGGTTGATGTCTAATTGATTTTAAAATTAAAAGCTTAGGTCAATGCAGGATGCTGGTTGGTTGTTTGTGAGCTAAGGAAGGGTGATCAAATCCCTACCTTATCTTGTTTAATTGGGTTGTGCCCTTAATTTGATTTAATATGAATATGCATGAAAAAAAATTCAATCAAAGGATTTTATGCAATTTAAACTAGATGCATGTAACTAATTGAATTTTAAAAGGCTTACCTTGCTTCCAGCAATCACCAAAAAAAATAAAAAATAAAAATAAAAATAAAACTAATATGATGCATGCTCTAAACAGTTAGGGTTTCTAATCTTATCATGAGACTTTTAATTAGATTTAAATAAATATTTTTTTAAAATTAATTTAAAAAATAAAATAAATAAATAAATAAAATAAAAAGAAAAGAGAACTAGGGTTAGGATTGATCTCACCAGGCAAAACATCTGATTCTTTTTATTTTTTTTTCTGTAAAATAATAAAAAAAATTAGTAAGAAAATAAAAATTTTATTTATAATTTATTTATAGAAAAATCAAAGAGATCAAAAATTTAATATCCGTGCCTTTCCCGGCAATGGCGCCAAAAACTTGATAGGAACACGATGTTGTCGTTAAGACACCGTGTTTATCAGTTTAATCCGACTTCTTAAAATCATTGAAAATGCATAGATAGTAGTGAGTCGGGTCGAATCCACAGGAAAGGTAGTATTTTAGATTTGAAATCTTTGATTTTTAAAAAAAAAAGAAAAAAAAAATTTTAGGATCAAAAGTGAAGTCGGAAAAGTGAAAATTAAAAAGTGCAGGAATTTAAACTTGGTACTAAGATCTACTAGTTAGATCTTAGCATCTACTTGCAAAGCAATAATTTAAAGTACAGAAATTAAATTGTAATAAAAATAAAAAGTAAAAAATTAAAGTGCAAAAAAATAAAATTTTTATTAATTAAAATTTCAAAATTTAAATACATAGAATTTAAAAAGAATAAAATAAAATAAAATAGCCTGATCTCTGATCTTGGATCGGCATTGGCAGAAAGATGGTGTAGAAGCTCGGCTCTTCTTCTCGGCATCCGTTGCTTCGAAGCAGCCTTTAACCCATAGCCTGGCTTCGCCCTGTACCAAAGCTTCATCTTGATCGGAGATATTGATTTCTGGAGGCTTAGGATCCTTTTTATAGTGTTAGGAGGACTGGATATTTTTTCTAAAGGCAATATGGGACTAATGAACTTTGTAATCATCAAATTTTGAATAAAATTTGAATTAAAATAGCTCTGATACGACTTTGATAAGTTTGGTGAAATCTGGCCGTTCAATAGGAATCCAACGGTCCAAAAATCATCAAAATCGGATGCAGATCAACTCAGATCGGGTCGGATTAAATTCTGACCGTTGGATCGCACTTGATGGAGGAAATCTGGCCGCAAATCATGCGCCTGAAAGTTTGATCACCGTCGGGAGCTTTTTGGACCGTCGGATCATCGCCTGGATCGAGCGCTGCCCTCCGATGGTGATCAGCATGATGTTTGTATCTGAATAAAATTTGGAAGCAACCACAGCCGTCCGATCCTGACCGCAAACAACCACATCCATCCGATCGCGCAATAACTGTTCCCATGGACCGCGTGGACCGGCCTCACCGCACACCGCAACCAATTAGCGCCGCTGTTATCGGATGAAAAGACTAAATTACCCTTGTGAGCCACAATAAATTTCTGTAGACCCTTAAGGGGTCTAGGTCCACCATGTGGCAATCTCTGATTCGCCGGAATTTGCTGAGCTGGCAGTCCACGCCTGGATCGTGGACCGGCTGATGGCTTCAATGGCTGAGTCAGCTTTGATGGCTCGGCTCGGCTTGGCTTGGTGGCTCGGCTTGCGGAGCCGGCTGAGCCGTTTTCTTTTTTTATTTAATTTTTATTTATTTTATATTTTTAAAAATTTATATCTTTTCCATTTTAGCTTTATTTTTCTTGAAATTTATTTCGTTATGATCAAAAAAATGAGCTCTTTCTATTGATAATAAAATTTTATTTTTTAATTTTTATTATTTTTTTATTAATTTTTTAATTAATAAAAATATGAATTTTTTAAAAATTATATATAAATTGATTGATAATTTTTAAAAATTAATATAAATTAATTAATAAATTAATATTTTTATTGATAAATTTATGATGCTTATCAGCTATAATCCTCTTAAAAAATAAAAATTTTTGAAAAACATCTTTGTGAACTCATCAAGCAATAAGTTTTTAAATATTACTTGCTTTAAATATGAAAAAGTAGGACATAAATCCAATACATATTTTTTTAGTAAATCTAAAAATTCAAATATGAAGAAGATTTGGATTCCAAAAGAAATCATAAGCTCTAATCTTCATAGACCCAAGATGACTTAAGTACCAAAAACTAGTAAATAATTTTGCAAGTATACCAAGAATCTAATGAAATAAAATAAGAAAATACTTACAGTTGGATGCCTTGGGAATGAACTTGGATGGATGATAATATTGATAAAATCTAAACTTTTCTCACATCATACCATCAATGTTTGTTTGATTAATTTTATTAATTTTAATGATCTATCATTATGATTTCATATTATGATTACTTGCTTGAAATTCTTTTTATATGTTAGTAAGATTAGTATGATTGATTAATTTGGATTATTTGAATACTTTGATTTTAAAAAATCAATATGCTCTCCTCTAAATATCATGTTATGATACAAATTGAAACTATCTTAAAATTCAACGTAATATAATAGTTTTTCCATATCAATTTTGTAATTGATAAACTTAAATTAAAAGATACTTAATCGAATATGAATGTTTTTGAATTACTGAATATATATACAAAATTGATTTTTGGCATTCCCCCATAAGTTGCTTAAATATTAAAATTTCTCAAAACTTTGTATGATCTAAGCACTTAAAGATAAAACATCTATTCATAAAGCTCAAGTGCTTAATGTGTTGAATTACATTGCATATTAGCTTATCCCTAAGGATTTACAATTTCATAGTTCAACTAAAACTCATAGAGCCTATATCTAGATTTTTTTTACATGAGTCCTTTGATAATATTGCCCCCATGATTGATTAATTCTTGATCTCCTAATTTATCTTAAATATCCTTCTTGATCATCAATTTGATCGCCTATTGATTCTTATTCAACTTGATTAAATTTTCTTAAATCAAAAACTACTTGAATTATTTTCTGCTTCAAGGAGCTGACTCTTGATTTAGTAGGAGTTAACCCCATTTTTCTGGAATTAATTCTTCTATTTAAAAATATTTCAAGACTCTATCATTTCATTATCAATTTTTTTGAGCCGTAATTTCTTTTAAACCCCTCTCTTACTAAAATTGGACCTTTTCTTTCTATTACTATTCTAATATTGTAGTCCTTGTTCTCCAATGGCACCCCAGAAGCACTTTGCCCAAAGAAAGAGAGAAGTCTAGTTTCTAAAGTAAAAGATGTGCAGATTGAGATAAATGTTGATAACATTGGACACACGCTACACATATATAGATCAATAGGAGCACCTCGAATTATCTCAAGCAGCTACACATTTAATATTTATATTTGATCGAGATAATGATTGAGGAGATTAAGGATATCAGCTCTCATACTATAGCAGATGATGATGATGAGACTCCTATAGCAAAGCTTATTACAGTATATATCAGGATAAGGAGCTAGTAGAGCAGCATGAACAAATAGAGATAGCTTCACTTTCATAGATCAGTCATCCAAATACTAGCTCATGATTATCTGATAGATTGGATGAGGATGCATTTATTGAGACACTCTCCATCAAGATCGTAGCGTCACTCTGTGCAGAGCTTTAGAGGTACATATCAGAGGCACACCAGATGAGATAAGATCAGATGAATGCATTATCATTGATCAGAAATGAGTTAGGAAGATTGATTCAGGCATTCACTGTAGCGAAGGAGGATGTTCACTACCGGACTCAGTCATTTGGAGATATTAGACTACACTCTCCTTCTACCTAACCTAGATCTACATCTTAGGATTATCCTGATATATACTTACTTAAGATGCTAGGATTCCTTTTCACAGCTTTAGTGATCCTTTTAATCTATTTTTGGCATCTATATAGGATATAGCTCTCATACATTTTGCATGATTTCATGATTTTATCTTTGTAATCACCACTGACTAATCAATAAAAATTTTATCTTTTGTGAAAATTTACTACTATAAAAAAGACTACGGCAGTGGTTTGTAACCACTATCGTAGCCTAAAAAATCACTATCATAGGCTATGGCAGTGATTTTTTAACCGCTGCTACTGCGGACGTTGCCGTAGCTCTATGGCAGCGGTTGTTAGAACCACTACCATAGATGGCCTATTGTAGTGGTTTAAAAACTACTGCAAGAGATCGACATATCGCAGTGATTATATAACCGCTGCTATAGATCTTATGGCAGTGGTTACATAACCGCTGTCATAGGTAATCTATAGCAGCAATTTTTTAACCGCTACTATAGATCTAGCATAGCGGTTGGCACTAGACCTATGGCAGTGGTTGTTATGGATATGACAGCGAATATAAAATCACTATCGTAGATCTTGAATAATTAAAAAAATAAATTTTTTTATTTTTTATATATTTTATCCGATAAATATAGATATATGACATAAAAAAATATAATAAATATAAAAATTATTCTAAAATACTAAAATTTTATTATTGAAAAAAATTTATTATAATATTTTTTTAAAAAAATAAAATACATCAAAAGTCTCCTAAATCTACATCGTCGTCGTCGTTGTCATCACCGAGAGTCAGAGCCAAAGCTGGAGCTGGAGCCAGAGCCAGAGCTGAAGCTAAAATGTGGGCCAATATATTCTTGAAGCTTGTGACTCTAAAATACGCATTGAGCATCAACATCATATCTCTCACGATGCCCTTCAGATGAGATGCGCGCTCCTCAGCCCGATCTATCCGCATCGTAGCATGATCTATCCATGCCAACACCTCCTCAAGCTTCTTCCGACTGACGATACCGAAAGTCTGTGAGAAGATGCTCACCTCGACCAATAGCTCATCGACGTGTATTCGAGTCTGCATCGAATCCTCCTAGAGTGCTCAAGCCCTAAGACCTGAGATAGATGGTCATGGGGCCTAGAGGTATCTGGACCCTCGCTCGCGAGCGCGCGAGGGCATCTAACTGATCCTGTAATTATAAATTAAAATAAAATTTTATAAAAAATATTATAATACTAATCATATATACTAATATATTTAATACTTATAAAAATACGTCCGATCGCGATGTTCATCGACCTGCCCATTTTGTCCGTACGGTTGGATCGGAAGATCTCGCTATGGTTGGGCATCACTGCATCTCTCATCAGTTATAATAAAGAATAAATTTATCAAAAAAATGATAAAAAATATGAATTTAATTTATCTAGTAAGATTTAGAATTAATTATCTCTCTATACATACGACTGGCCATAGACTCACGGCCTAGAGTGTGCGTGTACTCCTGGGCTGCACGATTCTCTCAGTTCTAATGGGAGGTAGCCTAACAAGTATTCAAATAAATAATAAATATTTAAATAGTATTTAAACAAAACTTTAAGCGTATTAAAAAATTTAAAAATTAAAAATTTTATCTCGAACTTCTGGCTCCTCCAGTGTCTAACCATCCTCTTCCACTAACTTGAAGGATAGTCCTGTATTCAGGCAACAAGCTTTTCTAGAGTGTCTCGTCGATGCTCCAGCCATTTTTTGTGGAGCTTGATCTTGTAACCTCAGTATAACTCTTTGATCTTCTTCAGTCGGACATCTCGAGCCCTCTCATGATCGGAGAAGTCGTACCTCCTCTGTACAAATTTATTAAAAATTAGTTATAAAATTATTCTAATCAAACATATATAGTGTAAATATATAAAATGCATAAATATAACTAAGATGCACGTACTTACCCATATCTCCTTCCATACCCAATCCCTGACGACAGCATCCATCAAATGCTAGTCTCTGGGCTCTACGGGAATGATGTCCGACCATCTCACAAGCACTCCAAAAAAGGAATGCATCTTTCACGTGGTCTCTCCTACCGACATTCCCTCCGCATCATACTGCACCATCACCTGATGCTGGCGGTTCCACACGTATGCCATACATGTGGGACTATAAAATATCCACCTGGATGATGCACCTATAATGCAAATACGTTATACAAATATATAAGTGTACAAATACTATATAAAAAATAAAGTTATGCTAATATAATAAAAATGTACACTCAGATGCCTGCGACGGTAAAGGCTCAGCTGTCGATGGAGTAGATGCCGCTGGTAGAGTAGATACCGACGGTGAAGATTTCTGAGCAGTCAATATCAAGATGGACGGAGTATGCTCCGATTGCTCTTCGGATGCTGAACTACACGTAACCCATCGAGAGGCAAGGATGAAAGCTAAATGACATTTCGGTGCCATCATGACCTGCAATGTTAATGAACATTAATCAATATAACATTATGACATATCAAATTCTATTCACTCGAAAGCCGAGTCGGCTCCATGTCGGAGATATCTGGCTAGGGTCCTCTCCCAGTCAGCTCGATCACGATTCGAGCTGGTTCGGCTGCGTATCCGAGCTGGTTTGGCTGCGTATCCGAGTCGGCTCGGTTGTGTGCCATCCCCTCGATCACTCCCTCTCTCGATCTCTCTCGCCAGTGACGACAACGAGGTCGAACCCCTCCCTCCTAACTTTTTCATCTCTCGATCTTCCTCTCCTCCTCTCTCGATCTCCCTCATCGGTGAAGCCAGACCCCATCCCTCCCTCTCTCACTCTCTCGATCTTCCTCGTCGGTAAGGTCGGACCCCATCCCTCCCAGTGATGCCGGCGAGGTCGGACCCCCTCCCTCCCTCTCTCGCTCTCTCGATCTCCCACTCTCCCTCTCTCGATCTCCCTCATCCGGCGAGGCCGAACCCCCTCCCTCCCAATGATGACGGTGAGGTCGGATCCCTCCCTACCTCTCTCAAGTACATATCCATCGGGTATTCAGATTTGGATCCGGTATCAGTAATTAAAATTGGATCCAAATCTGAATATTCAAGTTTCGATGCAAACCCAACCCATTGATAGATTTAGTCCACAGCCGCTGACATGGCACGGCCTAAGGCTACCACCACGGTGCGGCCCAAAAACTACAGTATGCAGATAATTATAATATTTATAATAAATATTTATAATATTTATTATAAATATTTTATAAATTATTATAAATATATATAATTAATAAATAATATTATAAAATTTAAAAAAAATTATACCTATGGCTATAGAGAGTGGGTCGCACCAAAAGCTCCGAGGGTTACCGATGACGATGCTAGAGGAGGACGATGGCACTAGAGATAACCTGCAAAATAAAAGCAAGATAGTGAGATAGAGAAGAGAGAAAAAAAGATAAAAGAGAGAGAGCAGGAGCGGGGATGGGGGCCAGGGGAGGGGGCATGATGAGGAGGCCGAAGGAGGCTTCGCACTCGATCGAGGAGGGTCAGAATGGTCAGAGCGGGTGGTGTGATTCGGGGCGTTCAAATTCGTTTCACTAAAGATCGAGGGAGGGTCAGATAAAGGGGCGGGGAGGTGGGATTTCATGAGGGGCCGAGCGAGGTGGAGGAGGGTTCGCTGGAGGAGGGGTTTCATGGAGGGCCGAGGGAGGGTCGGGTGGGGGTTCGTCGGAGGGGGGTTTCACTGGGGGTCAAGGAAGGGTCGGATGGAGGGGTGGGGGGTGGAGAGTGGTGGAGAGAGGCGACCGAGGATGGGGGCTAGAGAAGGAGGGGAAGGAGGGGCGACGTCGGTCGAGGGGAGGAGGGTCGACGTTAGTCAAGGGGAGGAGGGGCGACTCCGGTCGGGAGGGAGGGGCCGTCGACGGGGACGAACCGACGACGGAGAAGGGGAGAGAGAGAGCGAGAGAGATTGAGCAGGCATGGTAGAAAAGAAAAATTTAGAAATTTTTAACCTAATCTATGGCAGTGATTATCGAACTGCTGTCATAGATGTACAGCAATGGTTTTTCAAAACCGCTGTCATAGATCCCGATCTATTGCAGCGATTTTTGATAACCATTGCCATAGGTGAAAAATAATTTTTTTTATTTTTTTCTAAATATTATATAATTTTAAAATTTAATATCCATCTTCACCATTCATTATCTAAATAATTATCATTAAAATATTATCATAAAAGATTGCCTCGATCCGATGGCCCTAACTTCATCGATCAAAAAAATTTGATTTCGATGATCACGAATGATGATGCGATGATCTGATAGATGAAGACCTTTGATAGATCCAAAAACTTGCAATGATGATCTTGATGATGTTTGTAGCATGCTATCAAAATTTTACTTCAATCAAATATCGTTATCATGATCAATTTAGTATGGAATGATTTTGATCGTTAAATTAGAAACAAATGATTAAAGGGTTAAATGGCATTTTATTATGAGATAATTTTTTAGTCAAATGATCTTTGTTATAATTTTAGATATTTTATACAATGATGATAGTAAAATTTAAATTATTTTCGTATAAACTGTTCATGTTAAGCAGATATTGCAAAAGCACGAGCATAATAACTAGTGAAGTTTTAGAATGGTTATCAGAAGATGTATAGTTTTAGATCGTTCTTCATCTTACAAGTTGAATTTTATAATCACCATCATAAAAAATAATTAAAGTAGTAGCCAAGATCATTTATAAAAAAAATATCTCATAATCGGACATCATTTGGTCCTTTGATCAATCATTTATCATTTAACGATCGAAACTAATTTATACTAAATTGACCAAGATAATGATATTCAATTGAAGTAAAACTTTAATAGTATACTACAAACATCACCAAGATTATTGTTGTAGATTTTTGAATCCATCGGAGGTCTCCATCTATCAGATTATTGCATCATCGTTCGTGGTCGTCGAAATCAAATTTTTTTGATCGATGAAGCTAGGGCCACTGGATTGAGGCGATCTTTTGCGACGATACTCTAATGATAATTATTTAGATAATAAATGATGAAGATGGGTATTAAATTTTAAAATTATATAATATTTTAAAGATATATATATATATATATGATAGTGGTTATAATTAACCGCTGCCATAAATCAGATTATAGCAACGATTCTTACTAACCGCTGCTATAGATCTGATTTATGGCAGTGGTTATAATAAACCACTGCTATAGATCGACCTACGGTAGTAATTTTTTATAAGCACTACTATAGATCCGACCTACGACAATGGTTTTTATTAACCACTGCTATATGTCAGATCTATAGCAGTGGTTATAAAAACTGCTGCTATAGGTCCGACCTATAGCAGCAGTTAACGAAAATCGCTGTCGTAGTTACTATGATAGCGATTTTGAAAATCGCTGCCATAGTAAGCGCTACCATAGGCCATTTTTGTAGTAGTGATTCAATATATTTAATATTATTTGTTTGACTCAATATGTGCTTTGCTTACAAAATAAAGAGGAAGAAATGATTACTTATTTAAATTAATTAAATCTGCCTGATTTGAAAGAATTAGGGAGAGAATTAAGAAAAGTTAATTTTTCAACACAAGGAGAGAGTTAAGAAAAATTAAGTTTTCTAGTATTTATTATGAAAAATAAAAAAAATTAAACTAAATAAAAGAAAATATTATAAAATATTAAAATTAAAATTATTTTGATCTATTTATGCACTTGTGTTATTCTAGTTATTTGATTTACTTTAGAGAAATTATTTTTATTTTACTTTTTATTCAATCATACTTTGCATGGTTTGATCCTATCATGATTTTTAATAATTAATTGGTATCAAGCTTAATCTTAAAAAATATTTTACTTCAAATAAAAATTATAGACTAATAATTTTTGAATCTCATGAAAAATCATTAATAGATATTTATTTGTTGCTTGACTTGTTGGTTCACTTATACTTATGCTTTCATGTGATCTTGATTATTCATATTTTGCATTAGTATCAAAGAATTCATCCTTAAGTAAAGTTTCATAATTGGTATCAAATAGATTTTTTTCTATCTTTTACTTCCTTGCCTTCTTTCGATAAGAAAAGAATATATCTTGAATCTGGTTTTATATAGCTTATATGATATCTTTTGAGATAAATTTAGAGAATTTTATATCTTTTCTGAACTAAATTGAGGGATATTTTTTAAATAGTAAATCTCTCTATGATTTATTTGCGTAGTCTATTGGTATCAATTCAAAAGTTCAAATCAAAATATTTTGATTTGAACTTAATGAATTTATCTTTTTTGATCAAAAAAACTAAAATAATTAATATCAGATTTTATCACCTTACACTCCATCTTTTGACAAAAAAAAGTGAAGAAAGAAAAGAATGCTTTATCTCAAATCTAAGTTTGCACAGCCATATTTTAATATGATAATGTTAGAGATAAATTATAAATATTTGATATCTTTTTTGAACTCAATATGAAATATTTTTTGAAAAAAAATATTTTCTTTAAAAAAATAATTATTATTATTAAAAAAATAAATTAAATAAATCTCTTTATGATAATATATCCAAATTCTTAATTTTGAAAGAATCTATTTATCTTGAATTTGTAAAACTTAAAGCTATTTCTTAGCTATATTTGAAAAGCATTTCTTTTTGAATCTATAATTTTGAGAAAAAAAAATATATATAGTACTAAAATTATACTTTCTAAATGAGAAAGAAATATTTTTTAAACTAAATCTTATTCTATTTTTAGTTGAGTTGTGCTGAAAGAAATAATTTTTTTTTAAACTTGAAAAGAAATTACTTATATTACTTGATTTGTTCATCTTTGATTTAAGTATTTATATATTTTTTGACTTATCAATTCATACTTTGATTGATTTAATTGTGTCATCATTTTTTAATGATCAATAAATATTTTAAAAATGCTTTACATCAATTGATCATTTTGATGTTGTCATGATTGAAGATATCCTATTGTAAACATTCTATTTTAAAATCAATAAAAATAAAATTTTCATAAAAAAATTTACTGTATTATGATTAATTATTTGATTGATGGTTGATTATTTGAAACTCAATATACTTACTTTAAAATAAGTACAATAGAAGAAAAAAATACTAAAAAAAATAATTTGATCTTAAAAAATTATTTAATTGAAAATGTTTTTATTTGCAAAAGTAAGGAAAAAAATTTATTTAAGATGAATTAATTACAAAATTGATATCAATCAAATTTGAAAATCTATGCTTAAAAGTCAAATTAGTATTAGTTAAATATTAAAGTGGTATCAATTAACAATACTTTATTTTAAAAAATAAAGGATGAATAAATTTAAAAATATCATGTGATGAATTTTATGGTATTCACTTTTGAAAATAGAAAAGACATTTACTACAAATTAGTATTGAAAATATTGGTATTAATCTCAAATTCTTAATCATTTATCTTATAATTCTCTCAAATTTATACTTTATTTTAATTGAATTCAAACTCTCAATCAAATGCCTTATAGTCTTTTCAATTCATGCTTTTATGTATTTATTCAATTTAATTTACTTAATTTAAAGTACTACTAATTTAAAATAATATCAGATAAATAAATTATTCTTAAATATTAAAACTTGCTTAAAGTAGTATCATTCATCTACTGATTTCATAATTTGATTTACCTGAACATTCTTACCATTCTTAGAGTTGAATTGAATTAAAAAATCTTCTTACTCCTAGAAATAAATTTATAAAATTTTTAATATACAATGTAAGATCCTTATAAAATTAACTTTAGCTTTGATACTATCTTTTATACTCTTCCGATACATACATTTTCAAAGTTTAATTGACTAAAACTTCTTGAAAAAGGTAAAGAATAAATATTAAAATTGGTGCTAATTTTTTCTATTATACTTATTTTATTTGAAAATTTTTATTTTTTAAAATTAAATTAAAAATCTAAATTGATGGTATCAAATAGAAATTTAACATTGAACCTACTTTTCTTAGTATCAAATGTGCTAAAATATCTTGAAAAGCTCTATCCCTCAATATTGACATGAAAAATTCGAATTAAATTTTTTTAGAAATGGGAAGAGTGATATCGATACAAATTTGATATCAAATATACTTATTTTTATATTAAATATTTCATAAAATTTAAATTTAATAC
The DNA here is from genome assembly GCA_006176705.1 of Cocos nucifera. Taxonomy (NCBI): domain Eukaryota; kingdom Viridiplantae; phylum Streptophyta; class Magnoliopsida; order Arecales; family Arecaceae; genus Cocos; species Cocos nucifera. The sequence goes on from QRFJ01000013.1 coordinate 2,080,314, forward strand.
TCTCTTGAAATTAAATCAAAATCTTCTGAATTTGATATATATTTTGAATTTTAATTGATTTTGATGATATATTTCAATGATTTATTTGATGCATTAAAAAAAAATATTATGCTTAATTTTTTTGTTCAAAACTTTGAAAAGCTCTATTTCTTTTAAAGCATAAAAATATATATTTAAAAATTTGATTATAAAAGTTATAATCATTTAATAAGGGGGAGAGCCTTTGATATTTGAATTCAAGCAAATTTTCAAAAGAAAAGCGATATTTTAAACATGTTTTAAATCCAAAGATAAGTTTTAAAAAGAAAGATGATTTATTTGACTTTATTTTTTGAATTTAATACATCCCTCATTTGATACACTCCTATATCTTATTGATTTTTATTATTTTTTTAATTCTTTCCATAAGCTTTTTAATGATCATCAAAAATAGAAAGAAAAATGTTGAATATATGCTTAATGAATTAATGCTTAAAATACTCAATAATTTGATGCTTGAAATCTTAATACTCATTTATTTAAATTGAGATTTTATAGTATAATGAGTATATGAAAAATATGCAATGAACTCAAGATAAATTGAGAATATTCACTACTACAAAAAAGGGCTATGGTAGTGGTTTGTAACCACTATCGTAATCCAAAAAATCATTGTCAAAGACTATGACAGCAGTTTTCTAACCGCTGCCACTGCGGCCGTCACCGTACCTCTATGGTAGCGGTTGTTGCAGTGATTGTTAGAACTACTGCCATAGATTGCCTATTGCAGTAGTTTATAAACCGCTACAATAGATCGACCTATCGCAGTGGTTATGTAACCATTGTCATAGGATATCTATAACAGCGGTTACATAACCGCTACCATAGGTAATCTATAGTAGCGATTTCTTAACCGCTGTCATAGATCTAATGTAGCGATTGACATCGGATCTATGACAGTAATTGGCATAGATATGACAGCGGTTATAAAACTGCTATCGTAGATCTTAAATAATTAAAAAATAAAATTTTATTTTTTATATATATTTTATCTGATAAATATAGATATATAACATAAAAAAATATAATAAATATAAAAATTATTCTAAAATGCTAAAATTTTATTATCGAATAAAATTTATTATAATATTTTTTAAAAAAAATAAAATACATAAAAAGTCTCCTAAATCTACATCGTCGTCGTCGTCGTCATCACCAAAAGTCAGAGTCGGAGCTGGAGCTAGAGCTGAAGCTGGAGCTGAAATGTGGGCCAATATATCCTCGAAGCTTGTGACTCCAAAATGCATGCTGAGGGTCAACATCATGTCTCTCATGATACCCTCCAGATGAGATGCGTGCTCAGCCCGATCTATCCGCATCGCAGCATGATCTATCCGTACCAATGCCTCCTCAAGCTTCTTCCGACTGACGACATTGAAAGTCTATGAGGAGACGTTCACCTCGGACCAGTAGCTCATCGACGTATGTCCGAACTTGCATCGAATCCTCCCAAAATGCTCAGGCCCCAAAACCAAAGATAGATGGTCATGGAGCCCAGAGGTATCCAGGCCCTCGCTCACGAGTGCATCTAACTGATCCTATAATTATAAATTAAAATAAAATTTTATAAAAAAATACTATAATACTAATCATATATACTAATATATTTAATACTTACAAAAATACGTTCGATCGCGATGTTCATCGTCCTATCCGTCTTGTCCATGCAATTGGATCGAAAGATCTCGCTACGGTTGGACATCACTCCATCTCTCATCAGCTACAACAAAGAATAAATTTATCAAAAAGATGATAAAAAATATGAATTTAATTTATCTAGTAAGATTTAGAGTTAATTACCTTTCTATGCACACGACTGGCCATAGACTCACAGTCTAGAGTGTACGTACACTCCTGGGCTGCATGGTTCTTTCGGTTCTGATGGAAGGTAGCCTAACAAGTATTCAAATAAATAATAAATATTTAAAAAATATTTAAATAAAACTTTAAGCATATTGAAAAATTTAAAAGTTAGAAATTTTACCTCGAACTTCTAGCTCCTCCAGTGTCTAACCATCCTCTTCCACTAACTCGGAGGATAGTCCTGTATCCAAGGAACAAGCTCCTCTGAGTGTCTCGTCGGTGCTCGAGCCATCCTCTGTGGAGCTTGATCTTGTAATCCCAGTACAACTTTTTGATCTTCTTCAGTCGGGCATCTCGAGCCCTCTCATGATCGAAAAAGTCGTACATCCTCTACACAAATTTATCAAAAATCAGTTACAAAATTATTCTAATCAAATATATATAGTATAAACATATAAAATGCATAAATATAACTAAGATGCGTATACTTACCCATATCTCCTTCCATACCTAATTTCTGACGGCAGCATCCATCAAATGTCAGTCTCTAGGCTCTATGAGAATGATGTTCGACCACCTCACAAGCACTTCAAAAAAGGAATGCATCTCCCATGCAGTCTTTCCTACCAGTGTTCCCTCCGCATCATACTGCACCATCACCTGATGCTAGCGATTCCACACGTGTGCCATATGTGTGGAACCACAAAATGTCCGACTGGATGATGCACCTACAATACAAATATATAAGTGTATAAATACTATATAAAAAATAAAGTTATGCTAATATAATAAAAATATACACTTAGATGCCTGCGATGGTAGAGGCTTAGCTGCCGATGGAATAGATACCATCGATGGAGTAGATGCCAACGGTGAAGGTCCCTGAGCAGTCGATGCCGAGGTGGATGGAGTATGCTCCGACTGCTTCTCAGATGCAGAACTGCGTGTAATCCATCGAGAGGCAGGGGTGAAATTTAGATGGTGTTTTGATGACATCGTGACCTGCAATGTTAATGAACATTAATCAATATAACATCATGACATATCAAATTTTATTCACTCAAAAGCCAAGTCGACTCCATGCTTGAGACAATCGGCTCCATGCCTGAGACATCCGACTAGGGTCCTCCCCCAGCTGGCTCGATCACGACCCAAGCCGGCTCGACTGCATATCCGAGTCGACTCGACTATGTGCCATCCCCTTGATCACTCCCTCTCTCCCTCTCTCGATCTCTCTCACCGACGACGATGGCAAGGCCGAACCCCTTCCTTCTAGCTTTTTCATCTCTCAATCTTCCTCTTTTCCTCTCTCGATCTTTCTCGCCGATGAGGCCGGACCCCATCCCTCTCAGTAATGCCGACGAGGCTGGACCCCCTCCCTCCCTCTCTCGCTCTCCCACTCTCCCTCTCTTGATCTTCCTCGCCGGTGAGGTAGGACCCCCTTCCTTCTAATGATGGTGGCGAGGTCGGACCCCCTCCCTCCTAATGATGGCGGTGAGGCCAGATTCCTTCCTTTCTCTCTCAAGTACAGATCCATCGAATATTCGAATTTGAATTCAGTATCAGTAATTAAAATTAAATTTGGATCTAAATATCTAAGTTTCGATCTGAACCCAACCCATTAATAGATATAGTCCATAGCCACCGACATGGCACGACCCAAGGCTACCGCCACAGCATAGCCCAAAAACTATGGTATGTAGATAATTATAATATTTATAATAAATATTTATAATATTTATTATAAATATTTTATAAATTATTATAAATATATATGATTAATAAATAATATAATAAAATTTTAAAAAAAAATTATATCTACGGTTATAGAGAGTGGATCACACCGAAAGCTCCGAGGGTTGCCAGCAATGATGCTAGAGGAGGACGACGACACTAGAGGTAATCCTACGAAATAAAAGTAAGATAGTGAGATAGAGAAGAGAAAAAAAGAGAAAAAGGAAAGAGAACAGGGCGGCCGAGGATGGGGGCTGGGGGGGGGCATAGTGACGAGGAGGCCGAAGGAGGCTTGACACTCGATCAGGAGAGGTCAGAATGGTGGTGAGGGTGGGTTCGTAGTTGGACTTTGCTAGGAATCGAGGGAGGGTCAGATGGAGGGGCGGGGGTGGGATTTTGGGGGGGGTGGGATTTTGCGGGGGGGCGAGCGAGGGTGCAGAGGGGTTCGTTGGAGGGGGTTTCATGGGGGGTCGAGGGAGGTCATATGGAGAAGTGGGGGGGGCGGATGGGTGGTGGCGGATGGTAGGGAGGGGCAGTCGGGATGGGGGTTCGGAGAGGGAGGGTCGGATGGAGGGGTGGGGGGCCCGGATGGGGGTGGCGACGGTCGGGGATGGGGGGTCGGATAGGGAGGCGGAAGGAGGGCAATGCTGGTCGAGGGAGAAGGAGGGCGATGTCGATCGAAGGGGAGGACGGTCGACACCGATCATAGGGAGGAGGGGCGACGCCGATCGGGGGGAAGGAGCCTCATCGATAATGAAGAGGAGGGGGAGAGAGAGAGAGATCGAGCGCACACGAAAGAGAAGAAAAACTTTAAAAAATTTTAACCTAACCTACGTTAGTGATTATCGAACCGCTGCCATAGATCTATGGCAGCGATTATTGAACCGCTGCCATAGATCTACAATAGTGGTTACCTAAAATCGCTGCCATAGATCTATGGCAGCGATTCTATAATCGTTGCTGTAGAACTATAGCAGCAGTTCGATATAACTACTGTCATAGATGAAAAATAATTTTTTTTTTATTTTTTTTAAATATTATATAATTTTAAAATTTAATGCCCATCTTCACCGTTCATTATCTAAATAATTATCATTAGCATGTCATCGTAAAAGATTATCTCGATCCGATGGCCCTAGCTTCATCGATCATAAAAATTTTGATCATAAAATGATTTGATACTGATAGATGGAGACCTCCGAATCCAAAAACCTACAACGATTTATGATATTTGTACTTCAAAATTTTACTTCAATCGGATATCGTTATCATGATCAATTTAGTATGGAATGATTTCGACCGTTAAATTAGAAACAAGCTATCAAAGGGTTAAATGACATCCAATTATGAGATAATCTTTTAATTAAATAATTTTTATTATAATTTTAAATATTTTATATGATGATGATAGTAAAATTTAAATTATTTTTATATAAATTATTCATATTAAGTAGATATTGCAAAAGCACGAGCATAATAATCAGTGAAGTTTCAGAATGGTTATCAGGAGACGTATAGTTTTAGATTATTCTTCATCTCACGAGTTAAATTTTATAATCACCACCATAAAAAATGATTAAAATAGTAGCCAAGATTATTTATGAAAAAAATTATCTCATAATCGAACACCATTTGGTCCTTTGATCAATTGTTTATCATTTAACGGTCAAAACTAACCTATACTAAATTGACCAAGATAACGATATTCGATTGAAGTAAAACTTTGATAGTATGCTATAAACATCATCGAGATCATCATTACAGATTTTTGGATCCATCGAAGGTCTCCATCTATCAGATCATCGCATCATCATTCATGATCGTCGAAATCAAATTTTTTTGATCGATGAAGCTAGGGCCATCAGATCGAGACAACCTTTTGCAACGACACTCTAATGATAATTATTTAGATAATGAACAATAAAGATGGATATTAAATTTTAAAATTATATAATATTTAAAAATATATATATGGCAGCGGTTATAATTAACTAATGCTATAAATTAGATTATAGCAGTGGTTCCTACTATTTGCTGCTATAGGTTTGATTTATGGCAGCGATTATAATGAATCATTACTATAGATCGACCTATGACAGTGATTTTCTGTAACCACTGCTATATGTCGGATCTATAACAGTGGTTGTAAGACAGCAATTTTCGTTAACCGCTGCCATAGACCATTTTTATAGTAGTGTTTCATGAAGTATGCATTCATATGTTTAGTCAATTTCTTCATGATATATGTTGGCTAATTTTGTTTGTATGTGGTGCTTATCTTGTATGGCTAACTATTTCTATTTTTAGAATCTTTATGTAAACTCCATATCGCATCTTTATGTATTCTGACTAGAACTATTTACTTGATGTATGACTCCCATAACTCTTATGTATTTTGAATATTGGCATCTTATTCTATACAAAAGGAGGAGTAAATTTTTTTTTCAAATAAGTAAAAAGTAGTTTTTAATTGATGATATAAAAAAAGAGTAAATATATTATTTGGTATAAGTAATAATTATTAATTGATGATGTTAAAATTACATGCTTGATGATTGATGATGTTAAAATTACATGCTTGATGATTGACAATTTTTTTTATATAGCCCCTAACCTCTTTTCTAAAAGAACTAAGTTATTTTGTAGAAACTAAGGTTTATACCATGATTTCTCTATCCTTTATGGCATAATGAGGCACTATGATCATCTACCTATAGGCATTGATATTATGTCTTGATATTATAAAGCTCATGCCTTAAAAATTTACATCAATTAAATATATCTATATATTGCCTTAATTTTAAACTTAAAATTCTTAATGATACTATTTTTTTTCAATGTTCTATCCATGTCTTATTTTGCTTATACATAAATATTTTATCATCAGTAAAAAGGAAGAGATTATTGCTCCAAGAATTAATTTTGATGATTATAAAATATTTGAGCGAGATACCGATGATTTTAGCTTGAAAAAAGATTTATTATATTTCAGGGGCAAAATCATAAATTTTATAAAGTTAGAAAAAATATATTTTGGAAGCCTCAATAATAAGCCTAGAAGATTTTTAATTTATTGGAGGTAGTTTCATAAATTTTGGATGCATAATTTAGAAGAAAATCAGAAAGAAAGATGATGAGGGGTAAAATTATAAATTTATAAAATTAGAGAAAATCTATTTCAAAAGTCTCGAGAGCAAGAATAGAAGATTTATGATCTATTGGAGATAATTTCATATTTTTTGGATATATATTTTGAGAGAAAATTAAGTTTGAAGAAAAGAATCAACCCCAAGGTCAATCCCTATCAAAGGGGCTGATTGGCACACCAAAGGAAATGACCCCTAGGTCATCTCCTGTGCCAGGGGTCAACCTAGGGGTTGATGTCTACTGTTCCAAAGGCAAAAAAAATAGAACATGGGGTCTTTTGGATTTTCTATCATAGAGGTCATCCCCTGCAGAGGTCGACCCCTGTGTGCAGGGGACGACCTAGGGGTCGATCCATACAACGAAAAATTTTTGTAACAGCTATTTTTTCATCCATTTTGGACTATATTTAATGTATATTTAAAGTTCTCCAATGGTTCTAAACATGTCCAAATTTCTCTCTAGCATCTATTGAAGATATAAAGGCTCTTAAAGGAGGAAAAAATACAAGAGATTTAAGCATTCATTTCAGCCCTAAGCAAAAAGCCCTCTTCAAGCAAAGAAGCTTTCGTTTCAAGCTCCCCAACTCTTCAAAAGCTCATTCAAGTCTTCAACAACTTTGAAAAAAATTAGAAAAGCTTCTTTCTTAATTTTATAAAGAGTTTTTAATATTTTATTTGCTCACTAAAGAGGCTAACTTTGTATTTCATTGTCATTAACTCTTATACTCTATTTTTATATTGTTTTAAGTTTTAGGATTCCAAAACTTAGGAAGGTCTCTCCGAACTTTGAATCGGAGTATGTAGAGTTGGCTTGTACCTGAAAAATAAGTGTGCTAGTTTGGGATAGCTAGGGTTTAAAGTTTTCAATGGTGTATTCAATTTGAATATGGTTAGTGGATTTAAATTTTCAAGTAGAAGCTTGAAAAGTGGATATAGGTGTAAGGTTGGCACCGAATCACTATAAATCTTGCTTATTTATGGTGTGCTTGCTCTCTCTCTTCATCTTTATTTTCTTAAATACTTGCTCTCTTACTATTTATCTTTTCATCTCACTTAAATCATCCACCACATATAACTTGCATAATATTACATAATCTTTGTGGCTCTAAATTAGCTTTAAATTTTTAAAAATCCAATTCACCCCCCCTCCCCTCTTGGATTGCATATTTGGACAACAAGCAGTCATCAAGGTCTCATACAAAGAAAAAAGTGATACTAACAAGACCAATATCTTGATCTTCTCCTCAACCTTCTCATTAACACTAAGAAGATCGGTAAGAATCTTTTAAAAGTGGCTGAGATACTCTTGCACGTTTTATTCCTCATCCATCCATAGTTGATAGAAGTATCTCTAAAGGAAGAGAGTGTTGGTGAGGGGCTTTGCTATATATAACTTCTCGAGTTTTGACTATAGCACCATCGAAAAAGTCTCACTAAGTTTATAAATTACCATCTCATCCGTCAAGTATATACGGATAGTACTCATCATCTACATCTGTAGTCACTCCTAGATTCTCTTTTCTATGGTGGCCAGCTTCTTCTCATTCAAGAGAGCATTGATCAATCTATGTTAGTCTTTCACGAAATTATTCTTTCCATCAAACTGATTGATCTTTACCTTGATTATGTTTGTCTTTTCCAACTTTCAATCTCGATCAACACCATCTCTATCTAGACCGTCTGATACTACTTGTCCATAGTAATCAAGCTCTGATACCACTTATTAGGATAGATCTCTTAATTACAAAACATGGATCATCCATCCAAGATTACAATAATGATGGAAAGTAAATATTAATACCACATGAGAAAAGAAAAAAAAAGACCAATGAATAAATATAATAAAAAAAATACATGGATTGGTCTCAAGCCTATCTCTATGGGACGTATAAATTTCATTATGAGAGAAACAAAATCAAACAAATATAAGAGAAACAAACCACTCAACTCTTGTACAAGAGTCACTCAATAAGAAGCCCTAAAATACTTACAAAAGTTTTCTAAAATATCTCAAGAAGCCTCTCTGCATCTCTAGAATGTCACCTATTATTTGATGCAATAAATGGCTCATCAATCAGAGTTTTATAGCCTCCGAAAATCTCAAAATAGTATTTCAGTAGGAGATAAGAGTCCTAATCAAACCTTAGAATCTTTTTGGACCATCTGATCATGACTGGCTCGAACCAGAGCCATCCGATCATGCAAGCAGAGTCTGATCACGTTTGAATTCAATTTGGATCATCGAATCTCGATCGGCCTACTCTAGAGCCATCGGATCATGCATTCGGTCCATGCATGGTGCCACATGAGTTGTCAGAAATCACGGGGAAATGGCCTGTTGGTCCACGTGGACCATGCAAAATTGGTCGGGAAATGCCCATCGATCCATGCCTTACGAGTAGACTGTGTGAGACGGGCCTGGGTGCTCGTGCGGCCCATGCACGGCCATGCACATGTGCATGCACACATCTCTGGGCCGCCCTAGCATACTGCTAGCCCAGTGCCAGCATGCTGCCAGGCTTGGCCCATGTTGCCTTCGGCCTATGCCTGTGGGCTCCTTCGATGGCTCGTAGGCCATACAACCTACTCTGGCCTACTTTTTCTTATGTATTTTCTCTGTTTGGATTATTTTTAGGCTCGTTGAATTTCGTCCGTTATTTTAAGACTCGTTCTAGATTTATTATGGACCAAATCTCGAGTTATTTTTCTCAATACCAACTTTTTCTATGAACAAGGATATTATTTTAGCATATCATCCACCCTTTCAAATGCACCATTCAGGAGGCATATTCCAGTACAAGTGATAAAGATTTCTTCAAATGCTCATGGACTACCTTCTATATTGTTTTTTTTTTTCAAGCACAGGAGGGTGCAAATGAATATATAGTTAAGGTGGCCATGTGAGGCAGGAGACCGGAAGCAAACAGGGCCTCCAAATTTCTAATGCAAAGTAAATCCAAATAGCATCCATTTAGGATCATTCTTTTATGGATAAATATAAAAAAATTAATCTACTTTTTTTTACCAACTTATTCATGATCTTATTTTTTTCAATATAAAAAAGTTATTTTTTTCTAAATAATATTTATTCATAAAATAAAAAAAAATCTTATCTATTTAAAAAGATGACTAGATTATTTTTCTATCAACTAATAAAGTAGATATCTAATTTTATATCTAAAATATTCTATCATTATTTTTAATATCCCTATTATTCAATTCTCAATAATTTAGTCATTCATTTTTTTCAATCTAAAAAATATACAAATATTATAAAAAATATAAATAAATTTTAATAATTTATAAAAATAATAATATAAAAAAATCATGTATAATAGATTTTAGAATTTTTTTTTATTTATTAAAAATATAAATAAATTATTTTTTATTTAAATATTATTTAAAAAAATATAAATTTTTAAATAATTTTTTTAATCTGCAAAAAAATCGATCCTCTCAGATCTTTTCGTTTGTCAGAAAGTGGTGCTACTCCAAATGGCAAATGCCCGAGGGCTTATGCTGCACTCCGATGACCTCGGAATGGTCTCAAATTTTGATGCAAAACGTGAAGAAAAAGCAAGCAATCTGACAAGATCAGTGTTGTTTTCAATGATTCCATCCACAGCTATCGATTGCAGCAAGCTAGGGATACTGCATGGATATATCTTTTCAAAAAAAAATTTAAATATTATTATTTAGATATTAATTTTTAAAATTAATATGCTTTTAGTTTTATTTTCGAAAGTATAAGTAGAATACCACGTAGGATGAACTCGCATGTTCAACATATGGGTTCAGATTACCTAGCCATCAATATCACTATTGTCCAATTCAAATTTCAAAGATTGGTCATCAAATGAATCTGGATGTTGAACATGTAGATTTAGTTTAATTCTAAACCCGCATGTTGAACATGCGGGTTTATTTTAGTTTTGAACCTGCATGTTGAATGTTGAACATGCGGGTTCATTAGTTTCTTTAAACATACATTTTGAACATGCAGGTTCATTTAGTTTAGTTTTGAACATGCATGTTGAGCATGCATATTCTGTTCAAACACTATAAAATCGATCCCTCTCCCCTTCCTCCCCCTTGCTAACGGATCCCTATCCTCTTTCTTTCCCCTTCCTAATCAGTGGTGGCATGGGGTGTGGGAGGCACCCAAGGCTAGGGAGAGGAGGGGGACGGTGGCGATGTCGGGCCATAAAGGATGGAAGGGGCACCAAGCCATGGAGGACGAAGAGAGAGTGGTGGTCGAGTGGAGTCGTACGGTACGCGGGGTGCGGATTCCCGAGGGTTAGAGGGTGCGGCCTTTACCACCGTCTGAGGGGGTGGGGGAGGGCTGGAGGGTGCGGGCTTGCTGCAGCCAGGGGATTGGGGGGGAGGGGAGGTGGCGGCAGGTCCGTCGGAGACCGGGGCAGGGGGTGCTGCAGAAGGAAGGAAAAGAAAATAAAAAAAATAAAAAAATAAAAATAAATTTGGAGAGAAAGAGGAAAAAAAATATTATTAATTTAAAAATATCATTTATATAATAGTATATTATTTTTAAAATATTTATTTTAAAATTAAACTTAAAATAAATTGGATAATCATGATGGTGGTCAGGTCACCCGAAAAGGAAAATGAGAAAATAAAAAGGAAAAAAAGAAAAAAAAAAAATTTAGGAAGGAGGAGGAAAAAAAAGAAAAAAATTTAATATTTTTTATTATTAATTTAAAAATATCATTTGTATAGTAGTATGATATTTTTAAAATATTTATTTTTTAAAAAAATAATATTTTATTATTATTTTTTTAAAATAATATTTTAAAAAAATTAGTTATTATTAAAAAAATAAAATATTTTTTTGAAAATATGTTGTTATTAAAAATAATAAATTATTATTTTAGTAAATATTATTAAAAATATGTTATTATTTTAATAAAAATAAAAAATATTATTTTAGTAATAATAATAAAATCTTATTATTTTATTAATAATAAAACTTATTATTATTTTAATCTATATTTATTTTTGTAACTTCACTTATCGAATCAATCTAGAATTTTTAAGTATTTTTTAAAATAATATTTTTATTATTAATTTTAAAATAATATTAATAATATTTTTTTAAAAGTTTTATTTTTAAAAAAAATATAATTATAAAAATATTATTTTAATAATATGTTATTATTAATAGTATAATAAATAACATATTTTTATTATTAATATGTTATTATTAATAAAAAATAATATTTTTTATAATAAAAATAAATAACATATTTATTAATAAAAATAAATAATATAATTTTATTATTTTTTAAAATAAGTTTTATTATTAAAATAATATTTTATTAAAATAGTATATACATAATATTTTAAAATTAATAATAAAAATATTATTTTATAAAATACTTTAAAAAATTCTAGATTAATTCAATAAGTGAAGTTACTAAAATAAAAATATAGATTAAAATAATAATATTTTTTATTATTAATAAAATAATAATATTTTATTATTATTACTAAAATGATATTTTAATATTTTTATTAAAATAATAACATATTTAAAAAATAATATTTTATTTTTTAAAAAAAATAAATATTTTAAAAATATCATGCTACTATATAAATGATATTTTAAATTTATAATAAAAATATTAATTTTTTTCTTTTTTCCTCCCCCTTCCCAAAATTTTCTCTTTTTTATTTTTTATTTCTTTTCATTTTTTTCATTTTCTTTTTCGGGTGACTTGGCCATCATCGTGATTGTCTGATTTAAAATTTTAATTTTTAAGTTTAATTTAAACATATGAATTTATTAAATTCGATTTTGAACATGTGTGTTCATTATGAACATTCATGTACGGGTTTATTATGTTTGATTTGATCATGCATGTTGAACATATAGGTTCATTAAGTTTAATTTTAAATATGCATGTTGAGCATGCATGTTTATTTTAACATGTAATTTCTTCCCTTAAATTTTTTCTTTTGCCGCACATCAACGACCATCTTTTTATTTTTCAAAAATATAATAATAAAATATTATTTTAATAATATATTATTATTAATAATATAATAAATAATATATTTTTATTATTAATATATTATTATTTATAAAAACAATATTTTGTAAATAAAAAATAGCATATTTATTAATATAAATAAATAACATATTTTTATTAATTTTTTAAAATAAGTATTATTTTTAAAATAGTATTAAAATAGTATTAAATAGTATTGAAATAAATATTATTAAAATAGTATATAAATAGTATTAAAATAATAACATATTTTTAATAATATTTATTAAAAATAAATTATTTTATTAAAATAATATTTTATTATTATTTTTGAAAAATAAATATTTTAAAAATAATATACTATTATATTAATTTTTATTTTAAAATTAATAATAAAAAATATTAATTTTTTTTATTCTTTTTTTTTCTCTTCCTCTATAATTTTTTTTTCTTCTTTTCCTTTCCTTTCTCCCGCAGCACCTCCCGCTCCTGGTGCACTCGCTGCCGCCCTCCCCTCCCCTTCCCCCATCCTTCTAATGGTGGCAAAACCCACACCCTCCAGTCCCCAAGAAACCCCAAAAAGCCTGCATCACCACCACCACTCTTTTCTCTCTCCTCCTTCAGTCATTGGGAACCCGCACCTCATGCCCCATACGGCTCCGTCCGACCACCACCCCCATCCTCCGTGGCTCGGTGCCTCCGTGGCTCGGTGCCTCCTCCATCCGCACCCTCCATCCTCCATGGCTCGATGCCACTGCCGTCCCCATTCCATTCATGAGCAGATCGAGAAAAAAAAAAATTCAACCAAAATTTAGAAAAAATGTGTATTTTTATTTTTATATTATTTTTTTAAATATCATCTCAGCTTGAAAGTATATGTTGAACTTGTAGTTTTAAGTCCGAAATCGCATCTTCAATGTGCGAGTTCGCTACATCATCGCCATCCCCTTCCAACCACGGTAGTTTCGGAAATAAAAGTAAAAGTACAGTAATTTTGAAATTTAATATTTAAATAATAATATTTTTAAAAAATCCTCCTTTCAAGCCTTTGCTTTAATAATTAATTCAATAATATCCCCCCTGCACTGCTTAGATTCCATTGCAATCATGGGCGGCAAAATTTTATCCACCGTCTGGCCGAGCTGATCTGACTCAGCAAAATTGAATCCTGGCCATATGTCTGTTGCCAAAAATCGACAGATCTGGAACCATAAAGGACAAGGAAATTGGTCCAAATATAAAGCCCAAGGCAACCGTGAACCGGAACCATCTGGGTCCCTATTATCGGAGAAAACTGAGTTGAGTTCGGATCTATAAATTCAGATAATCTGGGCTCTCATAATACAAGGTTTTAAAACCAGGTCAAAATCGGGTTGAGAAACAAGGGTTTTTTTCACTATAGTATTAAAATGGAGAAATAGCTACTTTTTGCTTGAGGTGGCCCGTCATGCTTTTAGAAAAAAAATATATTATCTGACACAAGCATACGAGGAGAAGAATTTTTGGTGTGTATGCTTTCACCACACTGTGTCCTGTATTAGACCAAATTGCAAAACATGTGCAGCATGTGGTACAAATAAATTTTAAAAGTGCATGAATTCAAGTTAAGATGTGATTTAAAGACCAGATGAATCAATTAGTGCAATAAAGTTTTGCAAACATCACTCCCAAGGCACATTGATATGGAGATTTATATAGTGTCATAGTCCCACACCGACTAATAAAATAGGCTCAGACCGTCATCCTCTTAACAGCGTAAGCTTTTGAGCTGAGTCCATGACACTAGGCAGATCACATCGAAGTGCATGAGAAGTAGATGTGCAAATTTGGTCTAGTGCAACATATCTGGCTAAATTTCTAGTAGGCTTGGCCAAGAATTTTGGCCCATCAGATCTGGCGAGGAAAAGGGACTCTGTGTAATTTTCTTTTCTCACTGGATTTGCTAGACCCTCCGGAGTAAATCACAACCCTTATTCTTATTACGTAGATCAGTCACAACCCTTATTGCTTAGATCAATCATTCAACAGTCTTTCAAATTCCTTTCTTTGCTTATTTTAGCTTTATGTCTCTTGGTTAAACCTTGGTTTCATGGTCTTCATGTTCATCATTGAAAGAATATGACTAAAGATGATGATTGATACCTACCTTTTGTAGCATAGAGAATCTAAATCCAGCTTATGATTACTGGTTTATGAGCAATATCACTAATGAAAATCGATCAATTCCATAGTCTAAATCCTTCTTTGGATTTTGAGTGATTAAGAAAGAAAGAGAGAGAGATTGTTTCAACTTTTTATATCATATCTTTTAGCTGGAAAGTTATTTCCCTTTTTATAAACCATACATGAGAATAACTAGCATCATATCTCTTAGTTGGAAAGTTATTTTCCATTTTATAAACCATACATGAGAATAACTATTAGTGGCAGTAATTCTCTACGGTCCCACTTCCCTTTTTTTTTATTCATAAATTCTCTACAAACCCATATCCATAACCCAACAATCTTCATATCCATTATTAGTTTTGTATAAAACTCATGTCTAAACTTAAATTTCTAGCAGCAACCTTTGAGTGTTAGCCTTACATCCCTAGACTCAATAAACACATATTATAGGCTATCCCTAGACACGATAAACCCCTATCTCCTCCTTTCCCACAATCCCTATAACATACGGGCACCTAGTCAGCATCCCTTTCTCTTCCTCTCTCTCATAGTGCAAATAAGATTGTAAATAGGTCAGATTGACTGACCTGTGACCTCATCCAATTTATTTAGACCTAATTGGATCCGTGTTAAGTAGCCTATGGAGTCAGGTCGGATTCTAAAAATTGGATTCATTTTATTTTCTATGTTGGATCTAGATTTACTGAATTTAGATCCGATCTGATCCACTTGATTTATGGATTGATTTGGATCTATATTCAGTGACCCAATTTGATTCGACCCGAACTTGATATTGGATCCGTACAATCTATATGTTCATCATTTAACAAGAAATTGTTGGCATTCAGATATTCTTATTGAGATTTCTTGTGGTCGTGGACTATGTGGTATATTTTTTCATTTTTGTTGGTTCTTTCATGGAAAGAAACCGGGAAACTGTGCTGCCTAATAATATTGACTGTTGGGGGATACTAGGTTTTTTGCTCCATATTTTTGTTATTTGAATGTTTCCTTTAGCTAAAATGCATGTAAGTATGGTTACGATTCCAAAGAAAGTGGTCTTGGGTGACGGCTGCCATTTACGTTGCTTTGCTGTGGAGGTCTACATTCCTGTTTTATTTATACATGTCGCATATATGCATTTTTTCTTAGTATGGGCGCTATTTACTCTTGTTCTCGCTGGTTTCTCTCATCGAAGAAGGCATTACTTGGGGAAGGATGGTAGTGCAGAACTCCGGTCTGATCGAGAAAACTGGTACTAATATGTTAACAGAAAACCATGTTATAGCGAGAGCTTCTTTAATGCTTTTTTTTTTTTTTTTTTTTGGTGATAATTCATTGTTGCCATCTCCAGGATTCCAGGTTGAAATTGTCCTCGTGGACTACGATGGATCCCATTCTCCAAGGCCCACCAGTTTAAATGCCAAGAGGGAATGCGTTGGAAGCTCTTCCGATCATGAGGGCCATAATTAACGTATGCTGATTCTAAATATCAAGGTTATGGGTACCATAATGAGTGGCATTAAAGATTTTGAAGCAAATTTAATGGTTCTATTTAGCTCTAAATCATGAGAAATTATTGATTAAAATAGTTCTACTATGTGTACTTGAACCATCCAATAACAAATCATCACATCATTGATTAGTGAAAAAAATTATACTGTTATCCAAGTTTGATTGAAAATTTTAAATGCAAAAAAGTTTCTCCGTTAATTATGATTACCCAACTGATAATTTTTATTCTTTTGAATAAGAAAAAAAGGCTCACTTTCTTGGATGTTGTGCTGACTTGTTATTGTATAGTACAAGATATACATAGTAGAATCATTTCTAACCAATAATTTCTCTTGAATCACGCTTGTCTAGGCCTAGCTACTTACAAAATTACATTATAGATTCTCATCTGATGGAGTACATGCACCATTCTATTTAGCAAAATCCTTTCTTATAAAATTATTTTCTTTATTAACAGTTAAACATAATTCTATCCTTGATCAGACCTGTACATGATTGTATTTTCAAAGAGTATGATTGCAAAGATTATTCTTTTTCATCAATTTGTGTACTTGAAGTGAATTCTTGTGGACTTTGGCTTCGCATAGCAAACAATATGTGTGCACTCTCATTGCTAATATTTGAACATGGTGGACTACGTAGTAGAGATGGAGGATAGAGTGAAATCGATGCTCACAATCTTTGAAGAGGATGCTGATTCATTTGGTACGAGGGTAGAGTTGTCCTTCAAAAATAGATCAGAACTTATAAACTTTGTAGAAGAGGCCTATAGGGCATGTTTTAGGATTATAGACTCGAACCCTAATCAGATCCGAATTTTTGGATTGGTGTCAGATTTTCTATATATATATATATATATATATATATATATATATATCCAACCTGATTCGGCCCGAATGATCTATTAGGACAAAATCTTGATCTGTCGATCCAATAAAATCTGACTTGATCTTCTATTGGATTGTCTCTTGTCCAATATTAGGACCTGATCAAATAACTAGATTGGGTTGGGGTCATTCATGACCTGATCCAATCCACCCCATTTGCACCCTGAGTGTGCCGACATGCCCTAATTCATTAGATCAAGTCAATTAGATTGGCCTTAGCCACTAGTGTTGGGCCTAGCGGGCTGGTTGGATAGTTTAGGCCTACTATTTATAATGTTCGACAAAAGATCTGATCAAATAGCTTAGCAAGGAAGATTCCATCATATTATGAAAATCCACATGAACGGATCGATCTAACTTATAGAGATTTTTACAGAAATTTCAAGTGACATATCCGAGTCAAATGCCTTAAAATGAAGGCTAATGCAAAATTGTTGAAAACATTGAGTCTAAATATTGCAAAACTTATTCATTTGTTTGAGTTAGATAGGATGGGTTGAAAAGATTGAATTAGATAAAGCTACAAAAATTAACTTTTTTTTTTTTGTGAATACAAAACAAACCAATAAAAACTATAAAAATAAATATTAGTACTTTAGATAATATTAAATAAAATAAAAGTCGAAGACATCAACATAACGAACTAAATTTTTAAAAATAATAGAAACATAATAAACAAAAATATTATTCTCTAAGAAAACACATGTCTCTTAAATTATGAAAAATAATAAACTAAAAAAAAATGAACAATTAAATATCATGGTACATAATCTTTTATGTATTCAATCTATTTCTAAGTGGAGTGACTAGGGCAAAAAGTAAAGAAATGATTTATGAAGAGATATATATTTGGGACGAGTTTTACTATTATCAGCACTCATTCCAAATCTACTATGGGTTAGGTTAAATTCATCCCAATATGGTGATCGGATACTCGATGGAATATGGTAAATTAATATCCTTAATTATCCTTTTAACTTTTGAGCTCATGGTATATTTGTCAAACATATAAAAAATCTCCCGTGCCAAACATTGCATTAAATATCCTTTAGATTGGGTTGTATAATCTTAATCATCATGATCTAGCCAATAGACACTCTTCATCTATATGACTTGCATTTATCATTATTATTTGAAACCACCATCATTTCAAATTTTAATTATGAGAGATTCTCTTTTAAAGTTTCAATCTCCCTTTTAATGCACTAATACCAATTTAATATGTCGGTTGTGCTATTCTCTAACCAATATTTTAAATTTTGAAAATAAAAAATAAAAAATAAAAAATCCTCTTGATCCCATCATATTTTCACCCTATCCATCCTTTTTTTATAAGGTGGGGCATGGACTGAAGGATTCCTCGTGTATATGGCATGTGTAATATACTTGCATAGTAATTATATAAATAGTCTTACTCTTTGAATGCGGTCGTCTGCAAGGAATTTCCATATGATATTTTATGTTTTTGATGGAATATTAGTTTTATGTGTTTTTTGAAATCATTATTTGGAAGCATTAGAATTTTTTTGTCATAAAATCAAGATGGGTAAGGATTGAAATGTATAAAATCCTTTCCATATTTGCTTTGAAAAAAATACGAAACAAAAGAAATCCTCTCCATATGGTTAAAAGGTTCACGCACTCTTTCCACCATATACAGGAGGAGAGGGTCAGACCCTTGGAAGGGACCACTATTCTCCTGTCATAACCAAGACGGGGTGGAGACGGCGATGGGGCAATCAAACATGGCATTTGGATTGGCAGCAAGGGATGCAACTCGAGCCCTCTCCCCCTTCTCCTTCACCTTAAGGTTCTCTCTCTCTCTCTCTCTCTCTCTCTCTCTCTCTCTCTCTCTCTCTCTCTCTCTCTGCACTTTTATGGTTATTTAATTATATTGCTACGTTTTCTTCCCTTTTGAATTAAAAAAATGGATGTCTTAGAATGTGAAATGTCTCCTCTGTTCTCGATCTCTAGAGTTTGTCTTCCTTCTTCTCTTAGTTCTAGTCCATAGAACTCTCTTCAGCAACGTTTAAAGTTTTGACCCTTGTGATGGTCTTGGAGGTCCGTCCGTTTTGAGTTGTAGGGTAATAAGGTCTTCGTGTAGCTAGTATCCCTTTAGGCTCGTTTGGCGCAGCGGAATCTAGGGTCCAACATGTCCCCCACCATAAAGAAACTTAAATCCAAATTTCACATAGAAACTCTATCTTTTTCTTTGAACATCCACATAATCATACAGCAGGTTTATTTTCCTATAACTATTATGACAACAGTAATTTGTTTATTTCAAAAAATATGACCACTAAAAGTAGTTGCAATGGTAATATAACAAAAGAATCATGATCTGTAAGCTCTAAATTAATGGCTTCTTGTACCGGATATATTTGATAAACACATTTTATGTGAGGACTTGTATGGCCTATGTTTACTCCCGATCATAAATGGAAACATCTTGAATATTTATATAGGATCAATAAATAATACATTCTAACTAATTTTTTTTATAAAATTTTGAATTATTATAAATGGTATTGAACAAAGTTTGCCAATGACTGATATAGACTAGGAAAGATTGTATCAAATATCCTTACGAGGTTGATCATGGATTGATCGTAATATTTATGATTGGAGGATCTTTATGCATAGGACTGTAAGTGGACTGGGTCGGATTGGATTTTACCCCTATCTAAGTCTGGTCCAAATTTTTTTCGAGCTTTGGACCGAACTTAGATCCAAAATTTTCTAAAAAATCCAGGCCCGAGTCCATCCCGAAGTCCGATTGGGCCGGCTCTCCCTTCTCGATGGAGAAGGATGCCTGAATGGCAGGGAACGACACCTTCCCTTTTCATTGTGGGTGCAACACAGGAGGGATGGGGTAACGGACGGAGCCACGGAGGAGCGCTGGGGAGTTGTAGGGGGGGGAGGGTGCTGGGAGCCATAGGGGGGCGCAGGGGTGCAACAGGCTGTGGGTGCGGTGCAATGGGCTATGGGGTTGCCGGAAGAGCCATAGGGGCAGGGCGGTGCGATAGGCCGCGGGTGCTGTAGGAGTCATAGGGGCATCGGGGGAGTTGCAAGGGAGCCAAGAAAGTCGAGGGGGGTGGGGCAGTGCAACGGGCCGCGAGGGTGCCGGGGAAGTCGCAGGGGGCGGCGCTGCATGGGGGGGCGATGGGTCGTAGAGTGCTGGGAGAGTGGCAGGGGAGCGTGAATGCAGGAGCCAAAAATGAATGCGGGAGCTGTAGAGGAGCACGAACGCCGTAGGACCGAGAGAAAGAGGGGAGGGAGGGGTTCTGCACTAGGGGAGAGGGGGTTTCACACAGAGGGGGGGGTTAACATGGGGGTGGGGTGCGTGGGTTTTAATCGAACCTGGTCCTGGGTCGGGCTCAAGTCGGACCAAAGGTAGATCCGAGTCTGGTCCAAAAATAAAATAGACTTTATATTTTGGCTCAAACCTGGCCTAAATAATTTTCAACTGAGCTCAAAGTTCGATCCGAAGTCACCCTGCTCGAGCTCACTTCCAGTCTTATTTATGCATGTGTTCTAGTATTTATGATGCTTAATTGATATTGATAATGTCTTAGAAAGTTCTTGGATACTCATATAAAACCAAGAAGGATCATTACACTTTATGTAAGAGTTGAATGAGAAAAAAATATCTTGATCATACAATCTTAGTGATCTAGCATTAAGATGCATATATACTAAATAATACTTGTCATTATCCTGAAGGATGCCATTCATTATTTTTTTGGCTCGTATATTTCCGAATATACTTACTTTTAACTGATACCTGCAATCTTATTTCATATACTTTGATATTGCTACTTGATTCTGCAGGGATAAAAGAGATGATGACATCACATTGAAGATATTGTATTGTGGGATTTGTCACACGGATCTTTCCACCATCAAGAATGACTGGGGAAATGCTAGATACCCTGTCGTCCCTGGGTATGTACTTACACAATTAACAGCTTAATCTAAATTTCTCTTACTAATATTAAATGATTTCTGATAGGATTTGAATATTTTGCTTTGCAACTCTCATGAGCTCTGGTGGCATTATAATTCACTGCGCATGATATTCCTATTCTTTAGTATGAAATAATTTTTAAAAAAAATGCATAAGAAACACTTTTTTGGGTTGTGTGACACAAAAAGAAGTCACCAAATTCCAGAAGAGAGTTCTCACAAATATGTCATATTATTCAGCATTGTACAATTAGATAACGCATAAGCCATTAAGATATTCTCAAGTTCCTTATCATTTCCCCCTGCCTTTACAAACTCTTTTGCGGAACATTTCCTCCTAAGAACATCAAAATTTTGGATTTAGCTTGGGACTCATTTGGTTCATAGCAAGTGGAGGAAAGAAGAGGTAATTCTTGAGAAATGGAAAGGGAGCCTCTTATTTGGTTGAAGTTTTAAAAGAAAAGAGAGTGAAAAATGCTATTTTCATAAAAAGATATTTTTTATATTTTATAAAAAATAAAAATTCATGGAGAAGATGGATTTTGTGAATTCTTATGAGATGAAAATGTTAGATAATTTAAACTTTTATGCCTGAAGCATGCTACAATATTCATGCAAAATTAAAATAAAATATACTTTGCACCATCGTCTCACCAACACGATGATCACATAGCCTGCAGAATGTCAGATCCATCTTTCATAAGCAGCTGATCTTCTCTCTTCTCATCCTCTATTTTTATGTGGATGATTAATGAAAATCGTCACACTCTTCTGAGAGTTCGAGAAAAGGGATCAGGCTATCTTTATTTATACCTGCACTTGTCTTATCCCATCAAAAGACTTAATCCTGATTAGAGTAGAAATTTTAATTTAAGTCTTATCAGGAATAGAACTTTTTAATTAATTGAATTCACCATAATTGATTCAGGACTTGATCCAATGAGTTAAACCTGACTAAATGACAATTAGGCCACATTAAGGAGTCAAATTCAATATTCTTCCACTTGACCTATATTATCACTTAAAATTAACTCTTTGATTTTGCCAAAATATTTTAAAAATAAATAATTTTTTTTAATTTTTTAAATAATAATTTTGAATCAGAATTTTGCAATTGACCCAACGAGTGCACAATCATTTTATAAAAAATTATCCAATTATCTATTTCTTAAAAATCCTTTATACTTTGACTAAGTAAAAATCATTGATGCAAATCATAGCAGTTATACATCTCAACTGACATACTTCCTTTCATGTATCGTGACATCAATAATTCTCACTTAACCCAGTCTTATATGCTGGAATACATAGGCTATCAAAAACTATAATGCCTATGATAATAGTCCCATTGTCATGTCATATAAATGACACTTTTGTTTACTTTAATTTTGACAAAAGTCAACTATAATGTATATAAATAATAATTAAATAGAAGTAATAACAATCATCAAATCATTAAGAGATCTTAAAATAAGTGTCTATTATAAATTAAATATTCCAATGACAAATACCCATAACTTTTACATGCTTTTTAAAAATTTTGGGTACTAAATCTTTCGTCAAAGAATTAGTTATCATACAAGCAATATCAATAGAATCAATAGACACCTAATGACTACTAATTCTCTCATTTACAGTAAGATACTTAACATCAATGTGCTTATTTGCATTAGTTATCTTGCTACTGTTAGAGAAAGAAACTGCAGCAGAATTGTCACAATAAATTCTCAGCGGCTTAGAAAAAGAATCCATAACTCCGAATCCTGAGATGAATCTTTTCAATCATAAAGCATGTGAGAAAGCCTCATAGCACCTTATATATTCAGCTTCCATAGTAGAGCAGGCAATAATGCGCTGTTTTACACTCCATGAGATTGCTCTACCAACTAACAGAACCAGATGTGGACTTTCTACTATCGAGATAACTAGCATAATTTGCATCTGAATAACTGATCACCTCTAACTGATCAGTCATCCTATAAGTAAGCATGTAGTCTTTAATTTTCTGAAGATATCGCATTACTTTCTTGACAGCTTTTTAGTGATCCATACATGGATCACTCTGATATCTACCAAGCATTTTCAAAGCAAAACTGATATCAGGATGAGTACATACTTGAGCATACATTAAACTACCCACTGCAGATGCATAAGATATATCCTTCTCTGATTTCTCTCAATCTCGTTCATGGGATACTAAAATTTACTGAATTTATCATCTTTAATGATTGGCACTTCATTTGATGAATAACTTGACATTTCAAATTTTTCTAGGATTCTAGTAATATAATTTTTCTAAGATAAATTAAGTAACCTCTTATTTCTATCACGATAGATTTTTATATCAAGAACATAAAAAGTATCTTTTATATCTTTTATGTCAAAATATTTGGAAAGAAAATTTTTAATTTCATGCAAGAGACTCAAATCATTCTTGGCTAGTAAAATATCATCTACATATAATATCAAAATATAAACTTACTTCCATTCACCTTCAGATATATACATTGATCAGCAATATTTTTTTTAAATTCAAAAAAAATAATGATATGATTAAACTTTAAATACCATTGCCTGAAAGTTTGTTTAAGACCATATATATAGATTTCTTTAATTTACATACTAGTCTTTTATTTTCTTGCACTAAAAACCCTTGAGGCTGTTTCATATACACCTCTTCCTTTAAATATCCATTCAAGAACGCTATCTTAACATTCATTTGATGTAGCTCTAAATCAAAATAAGCTACTAATGTCATGATGATTCTGAATGAATCCTTTTCAAAAATAGAATAATATGTTTTATGATAATTAATGCCTTTCTTTTGAGTGAATTTCTTTGCTATAAGTTTAGCTTTATATCTCTCGATATTATCTTTGGAATTTTATTTGATTTTAAAAATCCATTTACAACCTACATGCTTAAATCCTTCAGATAATTCGATAAGTTTTCAGACTTGATTTTTATTCATGGATTCTATCTCATCTTTCATGGCATCTATTCAAAGTTCAGAATCATCATTTTTCATGGCATCCTTAAATGAAACTGGATCATTCTTTATTTCAATATCATAATCATATTCTTGTAAGTATATAATATAATTATTTAAAACAATCGATCTTCTAATTCTAGTTGATCTCCATAATATTTCTGCTTTAATATCATTATTATGATTATTTTTAATTGAATCAAGTTCATTAATAGTCTATTCAGAAAGTGGTGTATCAATTACTTATTGATGTTCCACAGTTTCAAATTGAGCAGACTCAAGTGAAATATCTCTAGGTGTTACTATAATAGAAAGAGATTCTCTTATTTTTTATAGCACCACATAATACGTATACTACTCCCATTATTTTCACCATCCTCAATGAACTTATCAGTTTCAGATTTAATAATTCTAGTGGTGTGTAATGGATAATAAAATCTAAAATTCTTTGACCTTTTTGGATATCCTATAAAATAATAACTAACTGTTCTGAAATTTAATTTTTTTTTATGGGTTATATAATTGAGCCTTTGCTGGACAATCCCAAATATGTAAATATTCTAAACTTGATTTTTTATCCATCCATAACTCAAAAGAAGTTTTAAGAACGATCTTATTAGGTACCCAATTTAGGATATATATATAGTGATTTTCAAGGCTTTTCCTCATAAATTTAAGATTAATGAGAATTTACTAATCATACTCCTCACCATGTCCATCAATGTGCGATTACACTTTTCAACCATACTATTTTGTTGAAAATTTTCTGACATAGTGTACTATGCTACAATGCCATGCTGTTTAAAAAATTTGATAAAATATTTAGGATTACGACTAGATTTATCATATCTATCGTAGTATTCACCACTCCTATTAGATCTCATAATCTTAATTTTTCTATCCAATTGATTTTCTACTTTAACTTTGTATATCTTAAAGGCTTTCAAAGCTTCAAACTTTTCATGCAATAAAAAAACATAACCATAACATGAGAATCATCAATAAAGATAATAAAATACTTTTATCCTCTAAAATAAGATATAAAATAGCTATAAATATCGATATGTATCAATTCTAAGAGTCAACTTCTAATGGCATACTTTTTATGATTTTTAATTTATTTTTTTTAATGCAATTGATGCACATACCAAAATCACTAAAATTTAGATTTGGTAAAATATCTTTCTTAACCAATCTAGTCATCATTTTTTTTATATGTGACCTAGTCGCCTATGCCATAGTATTGAAGAATTCTCATTTATAATACCATATTTTATTCTGACATTGACATTTAAAATAAGCAAAGATTGTTCAAAAGAATAATCTAAATTTAATTTATATAGTCCATTGCATAATATTCTAGTACCAACCAAAATGGAATTTTTCATTAATTTAAAACTTGAATTTACTAAAGTGAATGAAAAACTTTCTAAATAAAGTTTTGACAAAGAAATTAAATTTCTAGATACTGAAGGAACATAAAAGATATCATGTAGATCTAATTAGAATTCAGTATCTGTAATAAGTCTGTAGGTTCTAACTATAATGACCTTGGATTTTATCCAGTTCTCCATAAAGATCCATCGCTCTCTATCATTTGATTTTTAGCTTGAAAGAAATTCCTGCATTGAATTAAAAATATGAATTACAGCATTTGAATCAATCCATTAAGTATTAAAAGAAACATCAATAAAATTGATTTTGAAATAAATAAATGATAAAAAAATATCCTTCTTTTCGAACCATTTTCTTCTTTTCTCACAATCCTTCTCGATATGTCCTTTCTTCTTGTAGAAAAAATATTTTAATTTATGAGAAATATTTGTTGGTGGATTGCTGGATCCTTTATTTTCTTTCTTCACCTTCTTTTTCTTAGGATGCTCCTGTAAAACTACATGAACAGTTGGGACTCCTTCCTGTTTCAATCTCTCTTCCTCTTGCACATACTGAAAGATGGGTTCATTCATTATCCATGATTTTTTATGTGTATTATAGTAAATCTTAAATTGGATAAACTGGGATGGAAGAGAATTGAGAATAAACTGGATAAGAAAATTTTCAGATACCGTCATATCTAAATTATTTAATTTTTTAGCTATATCATATATTTTCATAATGTACTTTCATATTCTAGAAAATCCATCATATTTCATAAAGATTAATTTATTCATTAGAGTACTAACTAAGATTTTACTTAATCTGGTAAACTATTATTTTACAGAGAAAAAATATTCAAAGATCAATTCATTATCAGAAACAGATTTTCTAATATCTCTCACTATAAAATTTTTAATAATCATAAGAGATAATATATTAGAATGCTTCTACTTTTTAAATAATTTTTTATGATCAGAAAAACTAGTAGAGATAAGTAGGTCTGGCTGAGGCTTTTGAAGGATCAAATCTAAATCTAGGTATCGTAAGATAATGAGAAGCTGCTCGTGCTAATCAAAATAATTTGATCCATTTAGTGTGGGAATGTTAGATAGATGCGATGAGAGTGAAGCAAGGGTCATGACTGTAAATAACAAAATATACTTACAATTACCATCATGATGCAGATTTCATAATACAATTCTGCTAATAATACTTATTATATAACTATAAAACATCTTTGGGTAAGAATCATAGCATATGATAAGTATCGCAACTAATTTTAATTATAAATTTAAACATAATAAATAATATAAAAAATGCATCATATAAATCATAACTAATAATAATATGAAGTATGTAAGCAAGAACATTAATTATGACATGTACACATAATTTATATTTAAACTATGATCCATCATATTAATTGCACTTTCATGGTTTAACTAATTATGATTATAAAAATCCAAGGTTATTCCCACCTTTGAATGTAGAACTTCCTGTCTTTATGCAATTCAAATTAGTCAACCTTTTATTATTAATTTTTTTATATTAAATTATAGGCATCTTTGGGTTTACTGTCATAAATATATTTTTATGTATTTTTAGAACTATAATGAGAGAAAATCATTAGTTCTCGATGACTCAACCACCCAAGATCCATAGAGTACTTTGGATCCTTTGGGGCTACGCAAAAATATACTTCAATAATATAATAGTGAGCAAACTTATCAATTAAATAATTTAATTATTTAAATATTTTATTTTATATAAAAAATTTAATCATAATATTTTTTAAACTATCATAAGTCCAACAATTCAAAAATCGTTCAAATCAAATAAGAAATGATCAAGTTATAATGATTTTATTAAAAAATATTAAAATTAAAGATCTTAATCATAAATAACAGAAATATAGGGTCTTTTCTATAAAATAATAATTTTAGAAACTATTCAAAAAATCGACAGGGACCATAATGTAATTTATCACTTTTCAGGGACTAAAATGAAAAATTACCTCAAAGGACTAAATTGCAAAACTATCATACAGGTCCTTTTAGAATTTAAACTTTTTAGGGGCTTAAATGAAAAAATCTTTTTTAATTAAATGGGTTTGGTTCTTATCAGATTTGGATTAGGATCCATTAAGATCTGAAACTCAAACAAAATCCCCTTCCTTCTTCCCCAATCTCTCGATCATAATTTTTTTTTATGAGACCTCCATGGCCGCCTCACGGGTGGCCAATCGATCGCCGAATTTGGGCCATCGCCAACTTCCACTGAAATGTTGCTGATCTTTTTCCACCGCCATCCTCGAAGTAGCACCGAATGGGCGGCTGCACGGCCGCCCCTTGCTTCTCCAACCATATGAGGGAGGGCAGCGAACCGAGCGGTGCCCCCCACCGTTGCAGGCAGCGACGGTCATGGCTCCGACCTACCACCGATATGGCAGCAGTCGATGACTGCTGCCCCATTCGCTGGACAATGCAAGTCGGCTAGCGTAGCCAGCCCCAAGCCCCTTTTTTTATTTTTTTTATTTTTTAATTTTAGAAAATTAAAAAAATATATAATTTAATTTTTTAAATTTTAATTAATTTTAAAAAATAATAAATTATAATTTTAATTTTTTTAAAAATAAATCAAAATTTATCAAAAAAATTTTACATGAATATGAAGCATAGATCTTAGGCTCTGATACCACATGTTAGATAATTTAAACTTTTATGTCTGAATCATGTTTCAATATTCATGCAAAATTAAAATAAAATATACCTTGCACCATCGTCTCACCAACGTGATGATTACGTAGCCCGCAGAATGTCAGATCCATCTTCCATAGGCAGCTGATCGTCTCTCTTCTCACCCTCCATTTTTATGTAGACGATTGATAGAAATTATCACATCTTTCTGAGAGTTCGAGAAAAAGGACTAGACTATCTTTATTTATACCTACACTTATCTTATCCCATTAGAAGATTTAATCCTGATTAGAGTAGGAATTTCAGTCTAAGTCTTATTAGGAATAGAACTCTTAAATTAATCAGGTTCACCATAATTGATTTAGGACTTGACCTAATGAGTTAAACTTAACTAAGTGACAATTAGGCTACATTAAGGAGTCAAATCCAACAAGAAAGTGATAGCTCTTTTTTTAAAATATCTTTTTATAAATATATGATTATAGAGTATACAAATTCTCAAAAATATTATTAAATATAATCCTTATAAATATTAATATAATATTATATTAATATTATCTTAATATTTATATTTATATAATTAATAAAATATTTATAATATATTAATATTTTTATTAATATTAATATAAAATTTATATTTATATATTAATATAATACTATATTAATATTAAATTTATATTTATATTAATGATATTAAAATATTAGTATTATATTAATATAATAAATTATTATGATTTAATATTATATTATAATATATTAATATTATATTTTTATTAATATAAATATAATATTATTATTTATATAAAATTTGAGAGCAAAATGAATGGCTTTATATATATTAAGGGTATAATAAGTATTTTATATAATTTTTTCAGGAAGTAGATGTTTAAAATAGAAGTCATTTTGAAATAGGACATTTTTTCATGATCAATTAAACTTATCAAAATCATATTTTTAGGAAGTGACTTTCTAGAAAGTTATTTTCTAAATTTTTTTTTTTTTTTTTTTTTTTTGGTAAACCAAACGAGTCCTTTGTCTTTAGCGCTAACTAATAAGTATGTGATTGATCGTTCACAGCCAGTGAATGGCCTCAATGGCCCTGCCTATGGCCAGTTACATGCTGCCATGTCAGCATGTAAGTGCTACCGCTAAAAATGTGCATGTACTTGGGAGTGGTCATTAATGACTCCAAACACTCTCAAGTGCTATTTGGTGTTCCATTCTTTAATACCTCTCATGAACCCATAATGTTGTTTATATGGGTTTAGTTACCCTGAACATTTGTAATGTTATATGTGTCTAGACTTTTTGTAAGCTTATCTAATTCTAAGAACATTATATTTTTGATGTTATTACATTTTAGGCACATATAAAGTACATATGACTTTTCTACTGCATAGCAGTTCCTTGTACATGAAATCTCTTTGTTCACCTTTTCTCCTAGGATAATGATAACCTTTTGCACATGATAGAATGTCATGTTATCTTGCTCACACTTCCTCATGAAGACCTAAGACGTGATTTGAATGCCTGGTTGATTTAAAAAGATTATCACCTTACTCTAGTATCATATTACAGAGCTTTGAGGGTTTTTCCATGTACGAAAAAACAAAAACAAAAGAAAAGGAAAAAAGAACACGGCTATGATGTGAGAACAATGGTATCCTTATATATTGTGTAATAAACTTTATAGGACTTTAAAGTTATGTAATTACCATCAATTAGCACATAGCAGTATGTATATGTATAATTAATGGCATGCATTTATGCAGAAGCGGTGAACTACATGTGCAAATCGAGATATTTCAATTATGAATGAAAAATTTAGAATTTTTTCTTGATAAAATAAATTTATTAGAGCTGATTATGAGGATCTGTGTGGATGTATATTTAGTTTTACATCGATTATTCATGAAAAAGATCTTGAATACTTATATAGGACCAAAGAATCTAAATAATATCTTTCGATTAATCTTTTTGGATAGGATCCTAGGTTGTTATATTGATAGTGGGATTTAAAGCCCAGAAGAAAATTTGTCTTGGATATTTTTGCTTTCTAAAAATTTTTCCTACTAGTATTAAGTATCCTATCTTATGTTTGTAATTTTAGTCATAGTTTCTTCTGTATTTCCTTATTGCAAAAAGAAATGATAGGCAGCTGACAATTGCAATCATACGTCTTTGTAACAAATACCATTGCAATTAGTATTTATTGGAACAATTAATATAATCTTCTACTGAAAAATAAAAATTACTATTGCAGTCAGAAGGATCAAGAGTCAAGACAATGCACAAAATCAAACTTATATGAAGAAAGGAGTATTCAGATCTAACTTTCTCAAGTCTGTAACTTTGTTGAGCCCGTTAGGCTACGTAATTCTTTTTCATTAGTTCATAAATTCAAATCTTGCGTTCGTTCTACAAGAAGCAGAGTACTTCTTCTAAATTCTTTAATTCTGTGCTATGGCTCCTCTCTTTTTTTCTATTTTTCTATTTTTTTTTGTTGTTAAAGACATCCTATGATCCATAACACAAACATCGAAGCATACGTCCGGAATAAAAAACTGATACCAATTTCTTTCCACGGTGCAATTCTTGCAGGCATGAGACTGTGGGTGTTGTCACCGAAGTAGGTAGCAGCGTCCAAAAGTTCGAGGTTTGGGGTCAGCGTGGGCGTGGGATATTACATCAGCAGCTGCCTTTCCTGCGACAACTGCAGGCAGGATTGGGAGAACTACTGCCCCAAAATTGTGAAGACCTTCAACCACTCTCACCCCGATGGGACGACGACCTACGGATGATTCTCCGATAAGTTCATTGTTAACGAGCATTTTGCCGTCAGGATCCCCACCAACTTGCCTCTAGACGAGGTTGCACCTCTCGTGTGTGCGGGGATCACCGTTTACACCCCAATGAAGGAGCATGGACTCGGCCAACCTGGGAAGCATGTGGGCGTGGTCGGACTCGGTGGGCTCGGCCATCTAGCTGTGAAGTTTGCCAAGGCTTTTGGGGCCAAAGTTATGGTGATCAGCACAAGCACCAACAAGGAGGAGGAAGCAATAGAGAAGTTGGGAGATGATACATTTATAGTTAGTAGGGATCGACCCTGAGCAAATGAAGGTATGTAGAACTTTTGACCAACAAAGATTCATTGTTATCATCATATAATTAACTCTTTTTCTGTGTCGACTAGGCTGCCATGGGCACAATGGATGGCATTCTTGATACAGCTTCTGCTGATCGCTCGCTTATGCCCTTGATCGCATTATTGAAGACTCGTGGTAAACTTATTGCTCTTGGTGGAATGACCAAGCCTGTGGAGATTGGCACGTTCCATTTAATGTTAGGTATTAAGCTATTTTGATCAATTTCATGTAGCATAGATTGGATTGGAGGGCTGTATATTATTCAGATAATATCTTGCAGGAATTGTGGCTGGAAGCATAATTGGTGGGGTGAAGGGTATACAGGAAATGTTGTACTTCGCTGAGGAGCATAACATAACAGCAGACGTCGAGGTCGTCGGAATGGACGACGTGAAGGCGGCGTTGGAGCGGCTTCAGAAGGGCGATGTGAGATACCGATTTGTCATCGATGTGGCGAACACCATAACACTGTCTAATTCGAGAATTTGAACTTTCGGAGAGCAAAATTTCTTGACAGCTTAAAATAAGAATTTAAAGCATCTGCATCTTTCCCTTTGCCTTTCTTGAGATGAGTCCAGAGGTTAAGACTACTTGAATAATAGCATAACAGGGTCTCTCCTTTTTTTTACTCCTTCACTATAATAGATCATAAGGTACATAAAGTGACGTCTGGTTTTGTGATGAATTATTATGTTTCCAAAGCAAATTCTTTTTCTGCTTAAAATGTTAGGTGTAAATCAATGCTACGGTTGCCAACCATCCTTAGATCAGCTGGTTAGGATCGATATGAATCCTGGAGGAATGGGAGAGCAGGGTGGTCGGGTCATCGGATGGAGTCCTCTCCTTGTTTCCTTGAATCTTTTTGAGAATCTCATGCTTTATAATTATTATGGTGGGACCGGTTTAGTTCGTAGGTCCCGGCTCAGATGCGAACAGTTGCATGGTATAGCATTGGAGGATCTAATACTTGAACGAGAAAAGATGGAAAATTTTACTATAAAGTTGATAAATGAGATATGTTGCTTTGGTTAAAAAATAAATGTAAGATGGGATATGATGGGATGTATGATAGTGTCTGGAGTGCTTTGAGATTTAGATGGTGGATGATTCAACGGTGGATTCATGCCAAGAAAAGTTAGATTATATATTTTATATCAAATCCTTATTGAAGAAGTTATTAATTTCCAAATCAATTACCGACCATCCAAATTAAAGATCTAACATAATCTATACTATAAAAAATGCTCATATATTTTTCTTATTTCTAAGCAACATATGGAGTTGGTACAAAAATAGACAGTATCGGTTGTAGTAATATAGTAAAATATATGATAAAATTTACTTTATAAATAATAATTTATATATTTAAAATAAAAATTAAATTAAATTTATTATATTTAAATAATTAGATTATACTAACATATAATATAATATTATTAAAATCATCTATTGTAACACCTACTTAATGATTAGATTAAAGTCCATCAAAATATATAAATTATGGTTTCTATACATTTATATATCATATATCATACGGATCTTGAATTTGAATAGTTTTTTTATTAATTTTAAATAATAATTCTTTTTTTCTAGGAATTAACTTAAAGCATGCAATCCATATATATATAGAGAGATGGATTAGGCTTCACTCGATTGGATCCCAATTCATATCCAGTCGGATCTTTAACTGTTGGATCAGCGTGCATTTGTGTGCACGCACCCGAAAAGGCGTGTCTGAAAAAAAAAGGCACACTCCTATGTCTGAAAATTTTTTTTAGGTGCCTTCAGATCGAAAAAAACTAAAAAAATTAGAAAAAATAAAATCCTAAAAAAATTTAGAAAAAAAGTTCTACAACTGAAAAAAAGCCTGACCTATTTTTTTAGCTTTTTTAATTTTTTTTTAATTTTTTTTCAAATTTTTTTCTAGCCTGAAGTCACGTGAAGGCACCTTCAGGCGCCTCCAAGTCTTGAAAAAAACCTAAAAAAGAAAAAAACTGAAAAAAAATAAGCGTAGGCACCTGAAAAAAAGGGGGGAGGGAGGCGCATTCTTTTCTTTTTTTTTTCAATTTTTTTCTAATTTTTTTAGATATTTTTAGGTTCAGATTTTTTTCTAAATTTTTTTTCAAGCTTTTTTTTTCAGGTTCAATTTTTTTTTTCTAATTTTTTTTAGATAGATTTATTTTTTTCTATTTTTTTCAGATGTAGGTATTTATTTTTTTAGCTAATATGTCTTTTCAGACGCGCACTCGAAAATGCGCATTGATCAAATGACCAAAAATCTGATCGGATATAGGCTGGACTCCAATCAATCGAAGCCCAGTATATATATATATATATATATGCGTGTGTGGAGAGAGAGAGGGAGTTACTAAAAGTATTAGTAATGGCAAAAAATATATATATACTATTTGAATTACAAATATCCTCTTTTAATTAAAATATTTTATATTTTAAAATTATTTTTTTATTCTCATAGAAATTCTTAATTGGTGGCAAGCCTGTGATTGTGTTTATATTCCTTTACCTTTTCTCCATCCATTAGGCAAAATTATTAATATCAATATGTTGATATGCATTATACTATAATATAAAATCATAATAATATAATGCATTATTTGATATTAATATTATAATACCATATCGGTATTTAAATAATATTAGCATTAGGATTATTAGATTAATATATTTTCTTCATACTAGCTTATCTTTCTTATATGTTTTTATTTAAACTATTTTTAAATATAATACTGGAAAGGCAACTTATCCACTTCAGGAAATATGTTTTAAATATATTTTTTATTTTAAACATTAATATCCTCTCTAATTGTAACTACATTTTAATTATCCTCTAAAATAATTATCTTACAAAAAAATCGGGAATAATGAGTTCTGCAAGGGCCTGCTTGCCATTATAGAAAAGTTATATTTTTTAATATTTATCCTCAAATTGCATCCAGCACCATTTTTTTAATCCTTGATATATATTAAAATGTGAAAGAACAACAAAATCCTAACCATTAATTTATACGGAATAACAATATTAATTCCAAATAAAAATAAGCTCGATCCTATCCCGGATAACGTACATATGTCGTTACCGCCTTAGTTTCCAGGCGATCCTTCCAGGAAGAGCCCTCTGGCCTGCATGGGATGCATTGCCGGGGGCCGTCTATAGAATTTTACTCGAGCGAATACACGGACCCTTCCAAGGTTCTTCTCCCCGGCCCCCTGTCACCACCTCCTAGTGTCGAACTGAAGCCGGTTCGATTTCCAGGTTTAGGGTTTTCCACAATCTGCTCCTCCGATTGCGTCTCGCGTCTTTGATGCGAGGCAGGGGAGATGTACCAATGGAGAAAGTTCGAGTTCTTCGAGGACAAGTCCGCCGGGAAGGCCTCGATCCCCGGCGAGATCGCCGGTCAAATCCAATGCTGCTCGAGCGGGCGGGGACGGATCGCCGTCGGATGCGATGATGGCACTGTAGGCCTCCTCGACCGCGGATTCAGGCTCTCCTACGGCTTCCAGGCCCACGCCTCCTCCGTCCTCTCTATCCAGCAGCTCAAGGTGGCGATCATCCATCTCTTCATCTTTTAAAATCCTTCAAATTGGACGCTTTGATCGCTAATCTTGGTTTTTTTCTACTCATAATGGTTATATGACTTAATCAACAAAGAAAAATACAAACTTTTATCTTATATAAAGCTGTCAGCTTTAGAGAAAACTTCAATCGTTTGAGGGGAAACTGGCAACTATGACAATGGAAAAGAGAACAATTAGATAGAAGGAAGGTACCGGCACTGCAGTTGGATGCCTCATGCATGTGCGCGCCACTCCACACTGCACGCTCGTGTGGCCTTGCCACTGTACTAGTGATGAAATGACCTAAAACAATTTGTAGGGACTGAATCCCGCTTGTTAAAATGTAGAGTTTTAAGTTTGAAACTATTAATATTTTGAAAGATAGTTCAAGGGAATACTTGAATCGTATGCAGGAGTGCTGAAAGGCATCACTAAATTACAATTCCAGAACACCATATAGTTTCCATTATCCAATGTGTTTCATGACTTGTTAAATAATAAAAACAATGAGATTATTCTGGTTTTAATTATATAGAAGAATATTATAAAGTTTTAACATCTAATTAACTCTTGATTCTTACGTAGGTATCCATGATTGACAATGCAAAATTATATTTGGATGCCCTATCAGTTGTATTGCACTAAAAGTATTCGGGATTGGGTTTTAAAATCTTAAAGTGTATTGGGTTCTGCTGATCGTAGGCAAAGCTTGCTCTTTGATTTCATGCTGATAACTATTTTTCAACTTGTTGTACCCTCCCAAAATTCATTCCAAAATCTAAATTAAGGCATCATTTCTGTTTTTTTAATTTTAATTTTAATTTTTTAAACAAAGAATAGCTGCAGACTCATTATCACTTCTTGATCAAAAAAGGGCAAGCAAAGCATTGCTTGGAATGTCAAGATAATGAGCTTTCTGGTGGCACCAAAGGAAGAATGATCTATTGATAGAATGCTTTCTTTCTAATTATAGCAAAGACTTGAATCTTTGGGCTCCAAATCTATCAAGCTTCCAAAGCATTTCGTGCTTGTGGGTAATGGCTTGCCTAAGAGCTTGATTTCTTTTGTTTAAAGTAGGTCTTGGCACCCTTTTAAAACAAAATGTTGTTTCAGATGGCTGTGTTGAAATTATAACCAGTATTACAAAAATGCAATTCTTTTACATACATCTTAACCTTTATATATATATATATATATATATATATATATATATATATATATATGTATGTATATGCTTGTGTTTGATAGCTGGTGGAACAATTAAAGCTATCTTACCTGTTGTGAGATCACTAAGCTAATTTGGTATGCTTTCATGGTTGATGGAAATGCATTGGCGTGCTTCCAAGCAGTATTTCCCATGACCTTTTAATTTAATTGTTTTACCAAGAAACTTTGGTACTTGATTTCGGAATGGGGGTTGGAGAATTTGGAATGTAAAGATAGAATAGCCTTCAAAATCTGCTCATATTTATTGCCCTTACCAGTTATTAGAAAAGTAATGTTATCTGTTGGTTCATGGAGCTTTTTAAGGATGTTAGATTTTGTATTTTAGCCCAGGATTAGATTTGAAGTAACTCTTTCTGTCTAAAATCCTCTTGTGCAGGCCCCAGTCTGAAAGCCTGCCCTATATTCATGCCTACATAATAATTTACTTTC
This sequence comes from Cocos nucifera, assembly GCA_006176705.1. Classification (NCBI taxonomy): domain Eukaryota; kingdom Viridiplantae; phylum Streptophyta; class Magnoliopsida; order Arecales; family Arecaceae; genus Cocos; species Cocos nucifera. The sequence goes on from QRFJ01000013.1 coordinate 2,117,015, forward strand.
CTTTTAGATACTTAATGTCTTCTTGAATTGGAGATGTGATATGGGGTCAAGATAACCTCAAGCTCATCTTCGTTTTAAGGCTGTTTGTTGTGGCTATCTCCTATGGAACAGAACAAGATACATTTTTTCCTTTCAAAAGGTCTTGGAAACTTTTATTAGAAGGTGATTTGTGGAATGTTAGTATTTTGGCTGGTAGAAGTAGATAACTGTGGATTTCACTTTAGGTAGTTTTGATGGCCTTGGTGTCCTGGCTTCAATTTCAGTAAAAACTTATAGAAGTCTAGAAAATGCCAAAATGAAAAGAAACCATTAGGAAAAAGCACTAAGTAAGCAAGTCTAGCAAACAGATAAGATGTCATTATACATTTTGTTGTTTCGCACCTTTGAGTACATTGTTCTGGTAGTTTTGTGCTGTAATATATGTATCTGCAGGTGTCTATGAGATGCATAAACAAATAAATAGTTAATAATTATTTTTGTATGTTTTGACATGTAATGTACCATCGTATTATTTAATGATGACTTTTAACACACACACACACAAAAAAAAAAAAAAAAAAAGAAAAGAAAAAGAAAAAGAAAAAGAAAAAGAAAAAGAGAGTCTATGAGGTTTGAGCTCTGTCAAAATTTGCTGTTTTAAATTACTTTCAGACCCAATATCATGAACTCCCAAGTATCCGCAGCACTTGAAAATTCAAGCTTAATCTTGTGAGAATTCTCCCCAGAATTGGATTGAATGAGGAAATGACAAAAGATTGGCATATGTTCAATTCCTTTGGACTCCAAGTATGTTCATGTGTGCAACTTTAAAATTAACCTATGTTTCAGTTATGTACCGATGGAAACTAATAAGTCTCAGTTTAGGAGTTTTGGCTGAAATATCAAACCATGACTTCCATATAAAGTGTCCACAAAGTTTTTATATCTTGATATAGCTTAATTTGTGATTTGCTTATATTTTCTTTATCATTCAGCAACGCAATTTCCTAGTAACCATTGGAGAGGATGAGCATACGTCTCCTCAGCTATCTTCAATTTGCTTGAAGGTGTTTGACCTTGATAAGTTGGAGCAAGAAGGTTCAAGCACGACCAGTCCTTTCTGTGTCCAGATAATGTGGATATTCACTAATCAATTTCCTGAAGCAAAGGTATTGCCAATTGTGTTTCTCTGCTTTACTTTAATGGCCTTATACAACTCTATGTTCTTCCTTTGTTTCTTTTGATTTTATTATGTTTCTTTCTTCTTTTTGGTTGCTGGGATAGGTGGTGCCAGTTTCATGTTTCTGTAGTCTAATGAGTCGAAGAACCATGTGGTCTGCAGATTACATCAGTTTTAGTTCTTGAGGAAGCTCCTCCAATATTACTGATTGCTATAGGTTTAGAAAGTGGCTCCATCTACTGCATCAAAGGTGACATTGCGCGTGAGCACATCACATGCTTCAGGCTGCAGGTTGAGAGTGTTTCAGACAAGAGTCTTTCCTCTATCACAGGCCTTGGTTTCCAAGTTGAAGGTAGAGCTCTTCAACTCTTTGCTGTCATTCCTAGTTCTGTAAGTTTGTTCAGCTTGCATGATCAACCACCAAGGAGGCAGACCTTGGATCAGATTGGATGTGATGCTAATGCTGTTACAATGACCGACCGCCTGGTATGCATATTTTGTGTTTCTTACATGATATATGCCCTTTTTTTTTCTTTTTGGGTTTTTCTTTGATGTTCAAATAGATACTCAGGTGTTGATTATTGGGTGGTTGTGATTAACTGATCAGGATCTGATTATTGGTCGTCCTGAAGCTGTGTACTTTTATGAAGTTGATGGGCGAGGTCCTTGTTGGGCTTTTGATGGTGACAAGAAATTTCTTGGTTGGTTTCTTGGATACTTATTGTGTGTTACTGGGGATCAGAGAAGCAGCAAGAATACCTTTAATATTTACGATCTGAAGAATCGGCTGATTGCCCATAGCACAGTGGTAGGTGAAGTCTCACACTTGCTATGTGAGTGGGGCTTTATCATTCTTATAATGAGTGACAAAAGGATTCTTTGCATCATAGAAAAGGACATGGAAAGTAAGTTGGATATGTTGTTCAAGAAGAATTTATATACTGTTGCAGTCAATATTATACAGAGTCAACAAGCTGATGCTGCTGCCACTGTTGAAGTTCTGAGAAAATATGGTGATCATTTATATAGTAAACAAGATTATGATGAGGCTATGTCCCAATATATTAACACAATTGGTTATCTGGAACCTTATTATGTTATCCAGAAGTTTCTAGATGCACAAAGGATCTACAACCTTACTAATTATCTTGAAAAATTACATGAGAGAGGTTTAGCTTCTAAAGACCATACTACTCTTCTTTTAAACTGCTACACGAAATTGAAAGATGTTGAAAAGCTAAACAAGTTCATCAAAGATGAAGAATCTGTTGGTGAACACAAGTTTGATATGGAAACTGCCATAAGAGTATGCCGTGCAGCAGGGTATCATGAGCATGCTTTATATGTTTCTAAGAAATCTGAGAGACATGAGTGGTATTTGAAGATTTTACTTGAAGATCTTGGTAGATACAGTGAGGCATTACAGTATATTTCAAGCCTTGAGCCCAATGAAGCCGGTGTTACCGTGAAAGAGTATGGTAAGATTCTTGTAGGACACAGACCAGCTGAAACCATTGATATACTCCTGAGACTCTGCACTGATGGTGGGGAATCAACGAGGAGAAGGACCTCAAATGCCATGCACTTACTTATGCTGCCTTCCCCAATGGACTTTATAAATATTTTTGCACATAGCCAACAATCTCTCATGGACTTCCTAGAAAGGTACATCAGCAAGGTGAAGGATTCACCTGCTCAAGTTGAAATTCATAACACCCTTTTGGAGCTCTACCTATCTAACACCTTGTGCTTTCCATCAGTTTCACAAGAAAATGGTGGTGAAAATCATGATCTTAAAGTGAGCAGTGCTAGAGAGGTGGCCAATGTGTTTATAAAGAAGAGCAAGGATAACTATACTGTTGAGAATAAAGATGTTACAAAAGAAAAGGATTATCTAGAAAGACAGCAGAAGGGGCTAACCTTGCTTAAGAGTTCATGGACATTAGACATGGAGCAATCATTATATGATGCTGATCTTGCTGTTATTTTTTGTGAAATGAACAAGTTCAAAGATGGTCTCTTGTTCCTGTATGAGAAAATGAAGCTTTATAAAGAAGTGATTGCTTGCTACATGCAGGACCATGACCATGATGGTTTGATTGCATGCTGCAAGAACCTAGGGGACTCAACTCATGGGGGAGATCCATCTCTTTGGTGTGATCTTCTGAAATACTTTGGTGAGCTTGGAGAAGATTGCTCAAAAGAAGTAAAGGAGGTCTTGACTTACATTGAGAGGGATGATATACTGCCTCCCATTGTTGTTCTACAGACATTATCTAGGAACCCATGCTTGACGCTATCTGTTGTAAAGGGTTACATTGCTCGGAAGCTTGAACAGGAAACAAAACTGATCGAAAATGACTGCAAATCAACTGAGAAGTACCAGGTTAGTACTTTAGGAACATAGCACATGTGAATATTTTTCCTCTTGCCCATTGCAAGAATCATATCTTCCATGCAAAGAATTAAGAATTTATCTGATATAAGTTTTGGCATTTAAAGTGTTAAGTGGTGTTTCAAGAAGATTGATCAGCAAAAGTTTTCCTTAGCGTCCTTTCCTTATGGAAGCTTGGATAACATATGCTTGGTTGCTTTGTACCAAGAGGTTAAACAGAATGAATAAATTATTCATGCACAATTGCTTAAATATTAAAATTATTATGCAAGAATACTATGCCTACGAATGAATTTGTTCATCAAAAAAAAGCTGAAGCATATGATTTCTCTTTGGTCATTCACCACACCAATCCTATGATCAGCTTTTCGGCGAGATCTGCTTCTAAATTAATTTTAGAATATAAATATTAGACACGTAGTTTGATTAACTCAATTATGTAGTAATATGGTAGCAATTAGATAATGTACTCAAAAGTAACACAGCAGGACCTGTGTAGGTATTGAAGCATACTTGGTAGCCTATGAAGACCGCCTTTCCTATGATGGACAAAAGTTAATAACTACAAACATTTGCCTCTTATAATGTGAAACAAAAGAAGTACTCATCGAAATTTCATCAGAGTAGAAGAATGGGCATATCATAAGTAAAGATTTCTCCATCTATCGAGATGGTGAAAAAATGATTGAACATAAAACGTTACATAAAAATCATAAATATCAAGGGAAGCCTTGATCCTTCAATTTTTGAAGCAGCATCAACCACTATTTATATTACTTTTCCCCAGAAATGGATAATTTCTGAAATTTCAAATGTCAAACTTGGATTGATTGAGACTTTCTATGCTTTCTTCCTCCAAACATCCTCTAGACAACATGGTGTATGATGCTTCAATTCTTCTGATGATCTTTAGTCAATTAGTAGATGGTTCCAAGCTATCAATAATTCTAACTACTGCATGGACACGTGGAAATTGAATTTTCATGTGTATCCAGGGGTTTAATTCAGTAAGAATGAAAAAAATGCTAATATGTGGAAAATAATTAGTTTAACAAATTAAATTAAGTGATAATGTGCATTTAAAAATTATAAAAAATAATAAATCTGGCTAGGTCAAAAGTATGAGTTTCTGGATAGGCCCAACTTGTGGTCGTATGGGCCCCACATCTATTAAGTTAGCAAAATCTTTTCCTCGGTAACAGGCCCCCTCTGGACAGAATATTTAAACAGAGGATGAAGATGAGTGAGGGGGTTTCTTTTGATACTCTACTTGAAGTGCCATCATGACATAGAAGTTCTATAGAAGAAGATTGCACAGCTGAGGGAGCAATCATTGAGTTACAGATCATCTGTGTACCTTTTCAACTAAGAATTTTGTGAAGTCAATAAAGCATTTATATTCTCTACCTTCTAGGCTGAAGTGCAAGGCTAGCATCAAATAGAAGCTTCACACAAGAACTTAACAAAGTCGATGTGTGACTTTCCTATTGCACCTCTGACTTACGGCTTTTACTTTTGGGTGTCAGTTATAGTTAATTAGCTATGTTAACTTTTTGTGTAAGATTTCTATGTTGTTGAAGAATTACTCTGAAAGAGATACAATTGTCATTCTTTTGTCTCTTCAAATTTGTTTTGGTTTAGGGCATAATGGTGAGTGCATGGGGGCACTAGTGATGGAAGAGGCAGCAATGGTTAGCTTGGTTGTTGTAGTGTTCTATTGCAGGTCGCCTCTCACTGCCTCTTCCCGTATCCCATCCCTCTCTCCCTTGCATCCCTGTCACTTGTCTCCTGCATCTATTCTCTCTCTCTCTCTCTCTCTCTCTCTCTGCATCTTCTGCTTCTGATCTTGCTTTCCTGTTCTCATCCTATGCTTGGTCCCACAACCTTGCCTCCCTTTTGCCCCCAACCCCTTGCTTGGTGCACAGGACCATGAACCATGTTAGATTCCCGTGTAAGAATTTGGTTCTTTACTGCCCTTTAAAGTCTCAAGTCCAAGCATTTGACATGTATTGGGTCGCTGATTTGTGGTTGTGATATTTGGTGTTGGACTTTGAGAGTCCGACTTACATCTTGAGTGATGTTTATTCCAACACCTTATGCATGTGGCAAGAGAGATGAATTAACACAGTCAGACCATTCTAACCATAACCATCTAGTCTTTTCTCAACTATTTGGACAGTTACATGCGTTCAAATCTTAGGAGTTCTGTTGACCCCATAGGAGGGAAAAGAAAAGTGCAAAGTAGACACTCAAAATTTTTTAAGTAGGATTTAGTGCTGTAGTTCTAAGTAAAGTGTTTAACATGCAGATCTTCATCCAACTTAGACTTGATCTAACTTTGGGTAACAATCTAAACCCTTTTTTCGTAACAACAATATTTCCTACTGCTAATAGATTTCAAATTGAAGAAAAGTTAATTACAGGATTAATAATAAGCACTAAACACTGTCCAAAGCATTTTAAGTCAACTTTAAGGATATTCTCAACCAGTCATTTCATCAAGGTTAGATAAACTTCTGAAGAAGCTGTGGGGCTTGGTGCTGCATGGCACCATGTAGGAATTCTGAAAATACAAGATGAGGATATAGTTTCAGGGAGTGTTCTGTTGGGTTGTAGAATAGCTTATTATAATCTGGCTTGCATTTGGTTATCAGTATATGGAGCTCTTCTAAATTATCGAATGTGGAATAAAGCTGAATTTTAAGCAAAACTCTTTTTTACTTCCCTCCATTTTCTTTAGTTTCAGAAACGGGTTTCAGAAACATGGGAGATTGTTTTGGTTCTAAAAGGAATTTACTTCATTCACCATACCATTTGATCTTGTACAATAAACGTGCATACAGATTTTGCATCTGTGGCATGAAATTGCAAATTTGTTTCCCCTTTCAGGGGAGGGGTTGCTTATTATGTCAACCTTTCTTTGCACTGTTAACTTTACAAATCTTGAACATTTCTTTAGCTTACATATCGGTTATTATTAAGGTTTGCATTTCACTTGTGCTAGTTTGATGGCATGCAGCATTTAAATGACTAAACAAATGAACCTGTTTTATTTTTTAATAATATAGCCAGCCCATGCTGCCACATTTATTATTTTACTGATTTTGTATGATATATCTTGGATATGCAGGAAGACACTGCTTCAATGAGGAAAGAAATACAAGATCTTAGGACTAATGCAAGAATATTTCAACTCAGCAAGTGCACAGCCTGCACCTTCACCCTTGATCTTCCTGCGGTACATTTTATGTGTATGCACTCATTTCACTTACGTTGCCTTGGAGACAATGAGAAAGAATGCCCAGAGTGTGCGCCAGAATGCAGATCCATTTTAGAAACTAAAAAGAAATTTAGAGCAAAATGCCAAAGACCAAGATCAGTTTTTCCAGCAGGTCAAGAATTCAAAAGATGGATTTTCTGTGATAGCGGAGTACTTTGGCAAGGGCATAGTCAGCAAAACAAGTATGTATCCATCAGAAATTCTCCAATCAGGCAGCACATAACTTTGTGGCATAGTATAACATGCTGGTCGAATTGTTTTTATTATCGCCAGTGCCTACTTCTAAAACTGATTTGAGGAAATACCTGAAATCCTCATGAAGGTTGTGACATGCTGAAGCTTTGATAATTCTTGACCTTAGCACCACCCTCGGCCGCCGTTCTGTTTTGATGATGAGATGCCATGAAAGTACATGTGGTTGTTAAGGACTGGTTTCTGTTGAGTTAGCCTACAAGGCAACTGAATTGGACCTTCGATGAGTGAGGAAAAATGATCGAGAAATGGATAACATGAATAATTCTCTTCTGAGGACTGAGGAGTTTTCACTGTCTTGTGCAATCGGCAGCTTCGAGAAAGGATTTTTCTATACTTATATCCCCCTAGGTTCGCTGATTTGTAACGATGTTCATTTGCCATGTTATTTTGTGGGTAATTGGTAATGATCTGAAGAGGTGAGATGATTTACTCATATGTCTCTTCCTTGGAATCCCATGACTTGAAATGCAGTTTGTCCAGATTTACGTATGGCTTTTGCTTTCATTTTTTCCATGATTTTCAAGAGGTGAAACAATAGCCTTTCTTATCACTTGTTTCAATCTTCGTGCCTTGTAATTAAAGTTTGTTTATTTTATGTGGTTCTTTATCTTAATTTTTAATATTTTCCTTGCAGTTTGGTTTCTTCTGCTGTTCCCTGTTATAATTTTGTCTAAATTAACAGGCGTGCATGCAGTTGTCTCCTCGCAGAAAAAAAGAAGCAATTATCCCATTATGTTGCCTTGTGATCGATGAAAAAATATAGTACCAAGGAATCCATCATCTGATCTCAGTACTCGTTCTGTTTTACTTCCGCACAAGCAAATAATCTTCCAAAACTGTAGAGAGAATCAAATCATACAAGTTCAAAATGGCGTCAGTGAGGTCCTCGTCAGGACTTTGTTATTCTTTCTTTCAGATGACATTGATCCTGTGAGTTTGGCCCAGGGTTTAATAAGAACGTAGCTGATGCTCCTAGAAGATACCATCAGTAAAGAGAAGACAATGACTGATAGAAGATTTGGGAACATGCAAACTTTCTAGTTTTCCTTCTTGTTGCCACTGCTTTAGCATGTAAGAGGGTATTATTTGGATGATGTTCAAAAGCAATCCATTCTACACTGACGTTATATCAAACATCAGGTACTCTTATGGTTTACAGATGTACGGCTATGTTTAATGTAGAGGGACACTAGCAGTGGTTCATAGTAAATCATGTAACAGACTTCATTAATACCATCGATCTGTTCATGAATAAGAAAGTGACCTGAACATGTCTCATAGTATGAGGTTGTGAACTAATTGAGTCCAACAGAGGACTTAAAAAAAAAAAAAAAGATAATCTTTGGTTTTGCTGTGTGCAGAATCTTTTCTGGCAAGCAGTCTTATTTGAGAGTTTTAGTAGGATGTCGGAGATGATTGAGGAAGAAAAGATTGCAAGTCATACAAGGGAGTCCTGCTTTCCTAGATAGAAAGACTAACCAACCTGCAATAATCCCAAAGGTAAAATATCTAGTTAATATATTAATATTATGGGCAATTATGTCGGTGTGCTCCTTGATATTTTGAGTCTTTCTGGCACTTCACTAGGGTATGATCAACTGATTGATTGGCTGCCTAACTTCACAGCAAAAAAGCCATGACGAGACCACATGAATTGGCCACCTTCCCCGCTCCAGCAATGGCATAATCTTATAACTATAGACTCTATTGGCTACTTGTATTCATATGTAACATAAGCATGGGGTCTGAGAAAAAAGGAAAAAAAAAAAAAAAAACAATGGTGATATTTTTATCTACTAAAAAAAAAAAAAATACATTATTATACAGTAAAAATATATATAAACTCTTTTCTTTCTTGCTTAGAATTTCACTATGTATATAACACAAATAAGATTGAATTCTATGTTTTGTCAGGCATGTAAAGCAAACCCAGCCCGACTACAAACCGGCCTATAGATTAAATAGGGCCACGACAACTTGGGCCAATCCCAACCTATTACAAACACGGACCATCCCCACCGTGATAGTCCAACAAGTTTAATATATTACGCATCCCTTTACATCCCTTTAATCTAATCTAATCCCTTTAAACAAGTTCTCCCCCTTCCATAAATTTTGCACATATATAATTCTAATATATTACACAAAAGAGTGATACTACTCGGCATGCAATCTTATAAGATCCAACATAGACTTCTCCCGGAGCCGGTTGGCCTGGTGACGCTCCAAGAACTCTCCAAATCTCATGCCTCGAAACATCACCGGGTGCTCATCGCTCACCAGCTGAGAGGCTGGATCGACAATTGCGTCAAGTGATGGTGCCACCGCGCTTACTATCGACATCCTCGTGCTTTGGCTGTTCACCTCAGCCCGGTGCAACACACTCTTATACCTTCCATTGCTAACGATCTTTCACCATCCAAAGTTCATATATACCATTAGAACAAGCATGAATTCATCATAAGAAGTGATGGGTTTAGAAGGACTGAAACCAAGGGAAGTGTTACCTCAATGTGATCGCCAGTGTTGACGAGGAACGAGTTAGGAAGGGGTTCGACACGGACCCAGTTTCCTCTGTGCTTTACCTGGAGTCCGTTGACACCGTTCTGCAAGAGGATGGTGAGAAGGCCAAAGTCCGAGTGGGCGGGGAGGCCTGTGGCCAGCTCGGGCTGTGGGCATGGAGGGTATATATTGCCAGCAAGAAGCTGGAAACAGGAATGGAGGTCCAAGGCCTTGGTCATGTCATTCTCCTCTAATCCCAAGCTCTCCCATATTCCTTTCAGAAGTTCCATCCCCATGGCTCTAGTTAATGCGGTGTACTCCTTTGATATCTCCCTTCAATGAACAAGTGCAAGTTTCTCCACTAAGTACTTGTTTTGTTGTAGTTGTGGTTCGTTAACTAATTAGTTGTAGTATAAGTGAATTGCGAAGTGCCCTGTTGTTCACATTTATTTTACTTTCGTAAAATGAAGCAGGGCAATAAATACAGGGTGAGAAAGGAAAAGAAGCAAAGCGGTGTGAATTTAAACATTGTTTAACAAAAAAAAAAAAAAAATCAAGAATTCATTTCCAATAATGATATTTAAAAGAAACAAAAAGGGGGCATTGTAAGATGGGGAAAGCAGAAAATCAAGCTATACATCCAAACAAAATATATAGACACAGTTACTGCTGAGAATTATCGGCTTCAGAATTGGAGCAATAACTTCACGCAGACAAGCTTGAGAACCTACAAAATAAAGTTTGGATCGAAGAATTTGATCTCCGACGAGAACCCTCCGATGCTCAAGTCAGAAACAAGTAGGAACTAATTTTTTTTGAGAAAAATTTCTTACTTACCTAGATCTTCGAGATTCATGGTATTTATAAAAAAAATTTTATACGATGGTTACGTCATTCCGCTGATTTTGGACCGCTAATCTCATCGTGGTGAGATTTTTGAAAATCTTTCGAATGGAATGATGGTTGCTGGGTATGATTAGGATTCCCAATTTATCGTCGGTGGTTTTGAGTGAGTAGGTGACAACCTGTTTACGATCTGATTACAGTTGTATTGCGGTCAATCCGTGGGAGACTTTTTTTATCCGAGGCGATTTAAAGATGATAAGTGCCAGCCAAGGTGTTTTCATAAATATTGGGTCAGATCGACCTTCCGACATTAGTCATCTGTTCAAAGGATATTATAATAATATCCTGATCCACAAGCGCTCATCAGGATAGACTGAGCTGAGGTGCATTCCAGGGTATATCAGTCGATCTGAGGTATTTTATTACCACAATAACACTACCTTCTAGTACTGAGTTTGAGGATCAGGTAAAAGGACTAATCATAGACAGTGCCTCGGATTGGATGAGTTACTTTTCTATCTATAGTTATACACCAATATTTGATCGTTGCTGTTACCATTTCTTGGAACGAGAGTAGTTACGATTGAAAGACCCATTCCATTCATCGATAGAAAAAAGATAAATTTAATAACAAGTGTCTCCTTGTCTTCTCTCCTTCTATTATAAAGCATTTGGTGAGGATAACTGGAGAACGAAAAGCATTTCTGAATATAAAACTTTTGCTTTTTGCATCTCTTCTTTTGAAGCTACATTATTAGGCTTTTTGCTCCAAATGGATTCTTAGATGGCTGTGACATTGAAGAGGCTATCGGCTCAAAAGTTGTGAGCCAAGATTTTGCCCGCTCAAACTCAGTCTTCTGAGAGTTCCTTTGCTGAAGTCCCGGAGGCTCTTTTAACATCTCCCCCTCCTATCCCAGATGATATGGAAGGAGATAGATCCTTGTCAAGGAGCAATTTATAAAACTCGATGGGTAATGTTAGGGTCGAGCCAGTGAATTCAATGGGGGAAAATGCAGAGATGGTGATAGAAGTGATAGTGAAAACTTCCATGGAGGTCATTTTCATTTCCTCCCTAGCACACGTTGTCTCAGAGACGGAAGCCAATCTTTCTAAAGAGTCGGAAGGAGCCATTAAGGCTTCTGGCTCCTTCAACTCGATCAATGTGGTTGGGACTGTCGAACCGCAAAGGGTAGAGGTTCCTAGCTTAGATGTTTTTCCGACGAGGATCTAGGAGGAGGCGCCCCAAATCTTGTCGGTTCCTTCCTCTTTTCCTGCTGCAAATAATTTGGGAGTCACCATCGATTTCTTGAGGAGGCATCTTCCTCCTGTAGATAGGCTCACTTTAGAAGACGAAGATGTCCAACATTAGGTGTCTGGGGCCTTCAACTCTTTGGCTTTACTAAGTCATTATCTGACGAGTTTCGTCAGAGCCGATTTCATGTTTTCACCTTTAGAACTTGTGGAAGTGAAGAACGAGCTCGAAAAGCTCAAATATTATCTTAAGCAGGAGAAAGCTGCTAATGCTGATTTGATTAAGAAGATCGATTGCTCCGAGAAAGTTCTTTCCGAAGCTCAAGAAGTAATCGATCAAAAGGACGATGAGTTAAGTAGAGCTTACCGTAGGATCGAGGTCCTCGAGAAGCAGAGGTCAGAAGCTGACCGAGAATGTCATCATGCCTATGACATCATCAGACGTCTGAAGAGGACCTTGGCTGAAAGGGATGGATCTTCGTTTGAAACCGCACTTCTCTGAGACTTCGATGACCGACCAACGAAGAGACCCAGGACTTCAAGCAGGGGTCATCACATGGAGAAAGCTTCACGAATGTCCTAAGTTTCCTCCTCCATGGGAGGATCTACAGCTCGGAGGTCTCCAACTAAATCCCAGATATTAAACAATTTACTTGAAAGATTAAGAAAAGCTGGGACAAACTCTGTTATTAAAGGTTGTAAGATGGGCTTTTATATAGACTTTAACTGAAGGAAAATCCTAATTTCCTGGATCAAATTCATTCAGATCTGATCAGATCAAGAGATATATTTAAATTTTTTTTTTTTGATCTAGATTAGATCTGAAATATTTCAGATCTAATACTTATTATTTTAATAATTAAAATAAATTTATATAAATTAAATTAAATTTAATTTATCTTGAAGTGGGTAATCCTATTATCCGTTGATGATCCTATAAGCAGCGAAAGATTCTGGATCTAGCCACGCAAGTGCCTGGCCTCTACCAGTATCCACTCGGACTGGATTTGGAGATCCTCTTCTTCTCTATCACATCTCCAAAAATCAGATCTAGAGGATCTTCAAAACTCCTTTCGAAGATCAGCAGTTGTCCTTTGCAACAGCACAGCCTTCTAGCTTTCTATTGCCTTTCTCTCGTCTGGATTGCACCAATCAAGAACCCAAAATACTTTTGGACGTGGAGAGGAGAGGGAGAAGATGCTTTGGCATGGAGGAGGAGAGGAGAGGCAGCCTTGGGGCATGGGATTTTCAATTGTTCTTTGAGTTGGGTGCAGGATCTTATTTATAGACTATCTGTGATCCAACTCCTCTTCTTCCCAATCAATCACAACTCTTTATGAAATCAGATCTAAATCTGATTGGTGAAAATAGAGTCCCCTGGATTCCTCCTTAGATGGTGCCTAAGATCAGTCAAAGTTGATTCTTAGGAGAACTCTAATTGGAATTTAAAAAGGAGATGGAGTCCCTATCCAACAAGGACTCCTGGGTGCCTCCAGCTTGGGCGCACGCCGCACGCCAAGGGTGGCGTGCGCCCTCCTCCTTGCCAGGTTCTAGTAGGAGGACAAGCCCCCACCAGTGCTCCAATAGGTGCGTGACATGTGGACAGAAGTCAAAGTATCAATGGTCAACATTTGACCAGTCAAAGGTCAGACTTTTGACCAAAGTCAAAGGAATGAGAAATGGCAGATGACAAAAAATGGTAGGTAATGTTTTACAAAATAAGATAATCTTTTCTGACTTGGACAAGCTCCAGTCAGACAAAGTGAAGGCCTCTGATCGAGCACAAACTTCTTTGACTCAGACAGGACAACTTTTTTATGATAGTAAAAGAAGAACGTTAGGTTCAATCGAGTGCTAGCACGATTTTCTTGAACCTAATTGAATCTCATTCAGATCAATTGAACTAGATCAGTTCAATTGATGATCACCAGATTCAAACCCTTGTTTGTGTGACCCAGTTAGGTTCAGTTCTGTATGGTAATGGGATATGTCATGATCTCTATCATCGACATCATCGAAACTCCTTTCGATGGATCAGAACTCTTCTGATTCGAACAGCTAGAATGATCGATCATCTAAATCATTCTAATTGCTCCCAAAATCCACCAGTGACACCTAGCAGTATATGGTGGCAACCCATCAGAGCTGAATGCGAACCTCTTGGTGCAGCTACCTGTGTGATTAAGTTCTTCTATCTTGAGCCCCGATCAGATTAGGGTTAAGGTGAACTCGTCAAACCCTAGTCTTCTGTCATATGATGTAATCATTCGATTCAAGTCCAATGTGAAAATCTAAATAGAAACTCTTTCTATTATTTCACTCTACCATGGCCATGGGCTTCTGGACTTGATTCTCATGATCATCATAGGGCTGCTCCTCTACCACCGAGGTAGATAGATTCCATCTTGATGCAATCCAGTTCCTACAATGAACATGCTATAGCCAACATACACCTCAGGGTTCCATATGGCTAGGAGACCGAGTAATGGTGTAGTCAAACTATAACACCCTCAAGGTGAACTGCCGATGCATCTCAGGTCAAAGAACCAGACACACTACTGCAGCATCGAGTCAGTCATTGACGAGAAGGTAGACTCCCTAATGACTACTCGAGGTGGTCACGCTCAGTGCCCTCGTTCTCTAACGAGTACCTGTACTCTCGCTCCGGTGTCTCCACACCGTAGACTCAAGACTCATCTACTAAAGAGAAGCGATTGTACACCAACCTTCCGGATCAATCACCATCCTCGTGATGATCCTATGGTCGGGAGCAATTTATGAGTTAATAATGATTATTCATGTCTTAAATTTTCAACTCTTGAAAATATGAATTATCATTACCATTAACTCAAAGGATGTATCACAGACACTAAATACACATATGTGTGATAGAAAATAACCCATTTTATTGATATTAGTCAAAATTATAATTTTGCCCCTAGAAGTGTATTACAAGTGTCAGCCAATTCTGGCTTCTAGGGCACATATATCTAACAATCTTCCACTTGTCCTAAAGCCAATTGGCTACAAGTCTAAGTCCCATCTTCTCAAGGTGGGCTTCGATCTTCTGCTGGCCCAACGGCTTTGTAAGTGGGTCTGCCACATTATCTGTGGAGTTGACTCTCTTGACCTCGACGTAACCTTCTCGAGGTAATCGCGGATGAGGTGGTATCGCCGCTCAATGTGCTTGGATTTCTGGTGAGACCTCGGCTCCTTAGCAAGGGCTATGGCACCATTGTTGTCGCAGTATAGAGGAATGGCATCTGATGGCATTACTCCAATTTCTGCAGCAAACTTCTTATACCAGAATGCTTCCTTCGCAGCCTCTGATGCAGCGATATATTCTGCTTCCATGGTGGAATCTGCTATCACTGTTTGCTTGAAACTCTTCAGCTGACAGCACCACCATTGCACACAAACAGACTCCAGATGTCGACTTTCGATCATCTATATCGGACATGAAATCCGAGTCTGTGTATCCCTGGACTTGGAGTTCTCCGTTACCAAAGACCAACATCATATCCTTAGTTCTTCTCAAGTACTTAAGGATACATTTCACAGAAGTCCAGTGTTCTTCACCTGGATTTGACTGATATCTGCTTGTGACACTCACAGCATGGGCTATATCAGGTCGTGTACATAGCATGGCATACATGAGGCTCCCTATTGCAGAAGCATAAGGGATCTTGCTCATGCGTTCTATTTCCTCAGGTGTGCTAGGGCACATCTTCTTGGAAAGATGAATACCATGTCTGAAGGGTATTAATCCCCTCTTAGAGTTTTCCATACTAAACCTCTTTAGTACTTTCTCTATGTACATCTTCTGTGAAAGTCCTAGCATCCTATTCGGTCTATCCCTATAGACCTTAATTCCTAGAATAAAGGATGCTTCACCTAGGTCTTTCATGGAGAATTCCTTGGACAACCATATTTGACTGATGTCAACATGGGAATATCATTCCCAATAAGGAGGATGTCATCCACGTACAATACGAGGAAGACAACAGCGCTCCCACTGACCTTTTTGAAAACACATGGTTCCTCTTCATTTTTGATGAAACCAAACATTTTTGATCACATCATTGAAACGAGTGTTCCAGCTCCGAGATGCTTGCTTAAGTCCATATATGGACCTTTGCAGCTTGCAAACCTTGTGATCAGTATCACTGGATGTGAAACCTAGCGGCTGTTCCATATAGATATCTTCCTCAAGATATCCATTTAAGAATGCCATTTTCACGTCCATTTGCCATATTTCATAATCGAAATAGGCTGCAACGGCAAGCAATGTGCGGATGGATTTTAGCATAGCCACTGGGGAAAAGGTATCCTGATAGTCAATGCCTTCGCGTTGACTATAACCTTTTGCCACTAGTCTAGCCTTGAATGTCTCCACATTTCCCATCTGCACCAATCTTTCTCTTGAAGATCCATTTACACCCAATAGGTACTATACCTTCTGGTGGATCTACCAAGGTCCAGACTTGGTTTGAGTGCATCGAGTCAATTTCTGACTGCATTGCCTCTAGCCATTTCTCGGAGTCGATATCTGATATCGCCTCGTTGTAGGTTTTGGGATCATCACCATGAGCACCATTACCTATGAGGAACATTTTCTCTACTTCCTCTGAAATAATACCTAAGTATCTTTCAGGGGATGGAAAACTCTTTCCGATCTACGAGGTGGAGGAGGTAGTGTTCTTATTGGCTCAACCTGATTTGGTTCCAATTGGTCCTTAGCTCGTTGTACTTGTGAGACTTTCTCATCAAGCTTAATCTGCTTTCCAATGCCGCTATCTTGAATAAACTATTTTTCAAGAAAGATGGCATGTCGACTCACAATCACATTGTGGTCTTCTGGAATGTAGAAATAGTATCCTAATGACTCTTTAGGATATCCTATGAATCGAGCTCTAAAGGACCTAAACTCTAACTTGTCCGCTTGTTGTCTTTTGACATGAGCCGGACAACCCCAAATTCTGAGATGACTCAGACTTGGTTTCTTACCGTGCCATATCTCATACGGTGTGGTAGGAACGGTTTTAGAGGGAACCCTATTCAGTAGATAAATTGAAGTTAACAATGAGTGTCCCCAAAGAAAATCAGGGAGGTCTGTGAAGCTCATCATGGATCGAACCATATCCAATAGAGTCCGATTTCTCCATTCTGAAACCCATTGAGTTGAGGTGTTCCTGGTGGAGTCCATTGAGAGACTATGCCATTTTTCTTGAGATAGTCTAGGAATTTTTGGCTAAGGTATTCACCTCCTCGATCTGATCGAAGAACCTTAATGGGTTTTCCAGTTTGTTTTTCTACTTCATGTCTGAATTCTTTGAACTTTTCAAAAGCTTCAGACTTGTGTCTCATAAGATACACATACCCATACCTAGACAGATCATCGGTAAAGGTAATGAAGTAGACAAAATTGCCTCTAGCCGGCACATCAAATGGGCCGCACACATCAGTATGTACTAGGGCAAGGAGATCTGTGGCCCTTTCCCCATGTCCAACAAAAGGGAGTTTAGTCATTTTGCCTTGAAGACAAGATTCACAAGTTGGATATGACTCGGAAAGTCAATGGACTCAATAGCCCATTTTTCTCCAATTTGTTGATCCTATCTTCTGCTATATGACCTAATCTCAGGTGCCATAGATATATCTGGACTATCGTTTGGACTATCCCTAGGTCGTTTGGCATTCACGTTTTGCTCGATAGTTAGAACAGGTACATCAATATGTAGCTGATAAAGACCATTAATAAGGAAACCATTTGCAATTTTATTTCTTTCATAAAGAATGTTACAATGGTCCTTAAAGAAGGTAATCACATAGCCTTCTAGTGCTAAGCATGAAACAGAAATCAAATTCCTGCTAGCTGCAGGCACATAATAACAGTCTTTCAAAACTAAGTCTAAACCAGATGGTAATCGAAGAGGGTATGTTCCCACGGCTACTGCAGCAACTCTTGCTCCATTACCGATGCGTAGGATCATGTCTCCATCCCTCAGCCTCCTGCTATCCTCAAGACCCTGCATAGGAAGTGCACAGATGAGCACTAGAACCAGAGTCAAGCACCCAACTGGATGCAGAAGAAACCGTAAGGTTAGACTCAATAACGAGCATACCTCCAGAAGGACCTTCCTTCTTGTTCTTCAGGGTGGCCAGGTAAGTAGGGCAGTTCCGCTTCCAATGGCCGTCGCTGTTGCAATGGAAACACTTTTCCTTTGACATCGGCCTTCTTCTTCGGCTCTGCCTTCTTCTTCTTCTTCTTCTTCTTTGCTCCTTCCACCTTTTGCTTTTTCACAGACTTCTTTTTCTTTCCATAAGACTTTCTTTTGGAAGAAGTCCATTCCATAGCAAGAACTGAGCCTTTAGAACCTTTCATAGAAAGCTCAGCGGTGAACCAGCATATTCATTAATTCGGCCAAGGAATTTTGAAGTTTATGCATGTGGTAATTCATGATGAATTGCCCATATGCATCAGTCAAGGATTGCAGAATAATATCGTTCTGCAGATCCAAGTCTAACTTCACACCGAGCTTCTCAAGCTCTTCCATGTCCTTGATCATCATCAGACAGTGATCTTGGACTGACTGCCCATCACGCATCTTAGCCTTAAAAAGTCATTTCGTGACTTGATACTTTGGCTGCGCGACTCTGTTCACCAAACATCTCCTGCAGGTGAGCCAACATTTGGCGAGCAGTCCCGATATCTTCATGTTGGCGCTGGAGCTCATCAGACATCGAGCCCAACATGTAATATCTGGCCTTATTATCTTCGTCTATCCATTTTTCAGAGATGCTCTCTATTCAATGGATGGACGGGCTGGTAAGGTGGGAGGGTCCTGGTCCAATACATGGGTTAACTTCTCGAAATCCAAAACTATTTTGTAGTTCCTGAGCCAATCTTTATAATTGGGTCCGGTCAGTCTATGTGTGTCCAGGATACGTGCCAATGGGTTGGACGCAGACATTTTTCTGTAGAGAGTCAAAGATTCTAGTTAGATACTGTAATTATGACTTGACCAATTTGTTTAGAAATTTTATTTTTAAACAAATTAGCTCCCACTATTTTCTCGGATCCCTACACTCCCTCTGTAGAGATGCAAAAATCTCCACGATTAATGATTTCTAGTGGGTGGTGCGGTCTCACCAACTGACTCATCACCTCACCTAACAGTTATTGGTGATGGGTTAGCCAATGAGTGAACAACTCTTGTTCAATGATTCTCTAATCATGGTGCACCCAAACTTGGTCTCTAATTCATGAATCTCACCATATCCGGAATATTGATCCACTCCTTAGTTAAGTCAGACCCACCATTTGCATAGACTGGATTCCTAATTGAGTCTCTCACCGTATCCGAAATATTGAGCCCAACTCATCCTCCAGCCCATAGCATCCAATGCCTAATAGACATGGTTGCATCTTTTCCGGTGCAACTGAGCCACTGTATCCAGTCCGAGAACAATCAACCCCGGGAAGGGCCCGCACATCTACAATGGTGGAAGACCTCAGACTTAATCTTTTCTTAGGGAGAATTGATTCAGGTCTCATTAAACTAGACTTGTCATAGTCATAACAATTATGACTAACCTAGTGGCATGGGTTAGCTCGGATTATTGACCACCTCAGATCAGAACTGTGTCAACAGATATGGCCAGGTAAGTGAGATCCGGTGGAAGGAATATGCCATTAACTCGTACAAGAATGCATTCAGGTCGAGTAGCTTCCAATTAAAAATCCAGTCGGTCGTATGTGCCAAACTTACCTTAGACACCAAATTGTTGAGCCAGAACCAATTGGGTTAGCCTACAATCCAGACTCTAACCTCTGAGCCTAATTAGGTCTTGCTTGATCGTGACTCGATCTTGACCCAGACTTAATCCTATTAGGCTGGTCAATTTAAGCATTGTTGATCCCATCTAACCAACTCTTGATTCGGTTTGATCAACCGCTTAGACCTAATTGAGCTACCCAAGCCCGAACCCAGTATTATGAATATGTCTTAGATCTGAAAATTCTCAATTTTAGACCTAATTAATATTCCATAATCTTAATTTTTAATTAAGTAGGGTTCATAAACAAAATATGCACAATAAATCCTAGGGTTTCAGGATCTAGGGTTTTGCAGAAAGTAAGTTTTGGATTTCTGATTAAGGACGAACACGCAGCACCCCTACACGTCATAAGAACACCCCATCGGAATGGGAAGGAGAGGGCCTTTAAACCCTTCTTCATTTCTTATGACCGGACGGCCAAGAGGAACGCCTTAATCAGGAACATGCAATACTACAAAATAGTTTTAGATCTATATCATATATCTCATATACAAATTAGATCTAATCATGGCATATTTTGCATACATCTCATGTATCGAATCATGCATATTTTCAGATCTAAATTATCTCATAATAATCTAAAAAATTAGATTTAAATTGATCTAATCAAAATAAATTCTAATCTAGACAACTTATGTAGAACTATTCTACAACTAGTCTAGACATGCATCAATCATATCTCATATGATGTTTAAAATTAAATAATTTTTATTTACTATTTTTTAGATGTTATTATAATAATTATAATATCAAAAAATAGTAAATAAATAGATCTAAAATATGATTTAATCAAATTAAATTAAAAACATGCAAGACTATTCTATAGAACTATTCTATTTTAGAACTAGTCATGCATATTTTCTAATCTTAGATCCAAATCATTTAATTTTAATTTTTTTGATTTTAGATCTGATCACATCTCATGTGACATCTAAAATCATTTATTTTTTAATTAAAATAAATTTAAAATTAGATCTAAATACTTTTAGAACCTTGGCTCTGATACCAGTTGAAGAAAAATCCTGATTTTTCGGATCCAGGTTCGTTCAGATCTGATCAGATCAAGAGATATATTTCAAAATTTTTTTTTTGATCTAGATCAGATCTGAGATATTTTAGATCTAATTCTTATTATTTTAATAATTAAAATAAAATTTAGATAAATTAAATCAAATTTAATTTATCTTGAAGTGGGTAATCCTATTACCCGTTGATGATCCTGTAAGCAGCGGAAGGTTCTGGATCTAGCCACGCAAGTGCCTGGCCTCTACCGATATCCACTCAGGGTTAGGATCTGAGATCCTCTTCTTCTCTATCACATCTCCAAAAATCAGATCTGGATCTGATCTGGAGGATCTTCAAAACTCCTTTTGAAGATCAGCAGTTGTCCTTTGCAGCAGCGCAGCCTTCTAGCTTTCTGTCGCCTTTCTCTCATTTGAATTGCACCAACCAAGAACCCAAAATACTTTTGGATGTGGAGAAGAGAGGGAGAAGATGCTTTGACATGGAGGAGGAGAGGAGAGGCAGTCTTAGGGCATGAGATTTTCAATTATTCTTTGAGTTGGGCGCAGGGTCTTATTTATAGACTATCTATGATCCAACTCCTCTTCTTCCCAACCAATCACAACTCTTTGTGAAATCAGATCTAAATCTGATTGGTGAAATAGAGTCCCTTGGATTCCTCCTTAGATGGCGCCTAAGATCAGTCAAAGTTGGTTCTTAGGAGAACTTTAATCGGAATCCAAAAAGGAGATGGAGTCCCTGTCCAATAGGGACTCCTGGGCGCATGCGCCCTCCTCCTTGCTAGGTTCTGGTAGGGAGACAAGCCCCCACCAGCCCTTCAATAGGTGTGTGACACGTGGACAGAAGCCAAAGTGTCTATGGTCAACATTTGACTAGTCAAAGTCAACTTTTGACCAAAGTCAAAGGATGAGAAATGATAGGTGACCAAAAATAGCAGGTAATGTCATACAAAATAAGACAACCTTTTCTGACTTGGACAAGCTCCAGTCAGACAAATGAAGGCCTCTGATCGAGCACAAACTCCTTTGGCTCAGTCAGGACAACTTATTTATGATAGTAAAAGAAGAACGTTAGGTTCAATCGAGTGCTAGCATAATTTTCTTGAACCTAATTGAATCTCATTCAGATCAATTGAACTAGATCAGTTCAATTGATGATCACCAGATTCAAACCCTTGTTTGTGTGATCCAGTTAGGTTTAGTTCTATATGGTAATGGGATATGTCATGATCTCTATCATCGACATCATCGAAACTTCCTTTCGATGGATCAGAACTCTTCTGATTCGAACAGCTAGAATGATCGATCATCTAAATCATTCTAATTGCTCCCAAAATCCATCCAGTGACACCTAGCAGTATATGGTGGCAACCCATCAGAGCTGAATGCGAACCTCTTGGTGCAGCTACCTGTGTGATTAAGTTCTTCTATCTTGAGCCTCGATCAGATTAGGGTTAAGGTGAACTCGTCAAACCCTAGTTTCTATCATATGATGTAATCATTCGATTCAGGTCCGATGTGAAAAGCTAAATAGAAACTCTTTCTATTATTTCACTCTACCATGGCCATGGACTTTTGGACTTGATTCTCATGATCATCATAGGGCTGCTCCTCTACCACCGAGGTAGATAGATTCCATCTTGATGCTATCCAGTTCCTACAATGAACATGCTATAGCCAACATACACCTCAGGATTCCATATGGCTAGGAGACCGAGTAATGGTGTAGTCAAACTATAACACCCTCAAGGTGAACTGTCGATGCATCTCAGGTCAAAGAACCAGACACACTACTGCAGCATCGAGTCAGTCATTGACGAGAAGGTAGACTTTCCTAATGACTACTCGAGGTGGTCACGCTCAGTGCCCTCATTCTCTAACGAGTATCCTGTACTCTCGCTCCGGTGTCTCCACACCGTAGACTCAAGACTCATCTACTAAAGAGAAGCGATTGTACACCAACCTTCCGGATCAATCATCATCCTCATGATGATCCTATGGTCGAAAGCATTTTATGAGTTAATAATGATTATTCATGTCTTAAATTTTCAACTCTTGAAAATATGAATTATCATTACCATTAACTCAAAGGATGTATCACAGACACTAAATACACATATGTGATAGAAAATAATCTATTTTATTGATATTAGTCAAAATTATAATTTTGCTCCTAGAAGTGTATTATAAGTGTCAGCCAATTCTGGCTTCTAGGACATATATATCTAACACTAACGAGTGCAAAGAAATAGTTTTGCCTCATCTTTCTGATGGAGCCACGAGTCCTTGCATATGAATTGGTCGGATGTTAACCTGCAATCTGTAATTCGTGTTTGCATCAGCGAATTCTCAAGTGTGTTTGATCTTGCTATCAAAGGAGATGAGGTAGATTTCGATGCATAGAGAGCTCAATCTGAGGTCAGGAGGAGGATCTTTCTAAGGCAAATTATCGAGGAGCTCCTGATGACATCCTCGTGCACATACGCTTTTTTTTATATTTTTTGTACCGAAATTTTATATAAAGGCTTCATATATGAAAGAAATACTTTTTCATCGAATCAGTTCCTTTTTTATTCTTTTCTTATCTTTTTGAGATATTCTGGGTTATCAAATCCATTTCTCTGCTTAACTGGTTATCTCCTTGTTCTTAGCTTGTCCATCCAGTGATTCATGGGAAGCCAGGAGGGATGAAATTTAAACCACCATTCACGTATCGATTACTACGGCACATCTTCACACACTACCTCATGAGTGGAACAGGACACAGTTTCAGCTCTCCGTACCAATTTATCGTATCGATGATAAATATCGCATCTAATCACCAACCATCATGTGTCCATGTTGCATCGATCTCCACCGCATGCATTTAATATTCCAAGAAGATGGATCACTCAGATCTCTGTCAGTTCTATATAAGGCTCAGATGGAATGAGGATTGAATCTTGTCATATTCTTCTTATTATGGATTTTTGTCTATTTTTCTTTCTCTTGCAAAAATGGTCCAATCCGAAGATTTCGAGTTCGCTCCTTTGGCCTTTCGATCAGAGGTAACGGAGAATGACCTGATACTAATTCATGATCAGTTCAACTTTCCTTCGGAGTTTCAACTTGAAGTTTTCAAATCAAAAGAGCGGGTCTGTAGCCCTCCGCCTGGTCAGATCGAAGTGTATGAGGAGTATTTCTGGGCCGAATTGAGGTTTCCTCTTCATCTCTTTTTTATTACGTTTTTTCGCTTTCTGGAGATGTCGCTTTGCTCAGTGGTGCCAAACTCGTGATGCCATATTTGCGGCTTTACTATGGTGTGCCTTTTGGTTGGAATGGAGCTGACTGTGTTGCTCTTTCATTACTATTTCATGGTGAAGAGGCATCCTGAGGCTCGCGGCTGATGGTATATGACCCCCAGATTGAGAAAAAATATTCCTCCACTGATTTGGGGCGCTCCTTCCATCATTCATGGATGGAAGACCAGATTTTTATTTATTTTCTGAATCTCAGGAGAAGATTGGGGTTTCATCGATTGGGGGAAGCCGCAGGAGAATCTGTTGAAGGATCCACCACTTGGTTCGCATTTAGAGCAGGACTTGAAGACCCTGTGAAGTTATGAAGTTCTAGAGTTGAAGGAGTTGCTATCCGAGCAGATTTTATTCAATATTGGAATCAGTCGATTCAACTCTTTTGGTACGTGTTTATTTTCTTTTATATCAATGAATTTTTTAAGTATGTAGACTTGGTGCCAGATGGTCAATGCTTTGAATTTCAGGAACCGATCAGAGTCCTCTTAAAGCTGGGGTTTCAAAAGGTCATTGTAAAAGAAAGATTCGTATAGCCGATGAGAGGTCTACCCATATTCGAATTGAACCTCTCCCAATGCAACGATCTCCTATAGTCAAGGAGCCTAGTCTTCTCCGTATTGTGGACTTCCAGATCATCTAGATTTTCCACGACTCAGAGCTTCCAGTTCTAGAGGAGGGCCATGAGGCTTCCATTAAATGTCTGTTTAGCGAGGCCATTTTAGGCTTACTGGCTTCTGATGTCCTTGAGCCTTTTCTAGAGGAGGAATTGTTCGAAAAAAAGGGAGCCAGTGAGCCTACAATACCTGAAATACTTTTTGCTAGGGATGCCGATGCTTCGAAAACTCGCACAATGGCAAAATTGAAGGCTCCACTAGATGAGCCAAAAATTTCTGAGGAGTTCAATATTTCTGGGACTACACCAGTCGAAGTCTACTGTGATGGTTCGGACTTACATGATTATAAGCTGGTTGTGAAGTATTCTCAAATTTTTTTCTAGCTGATGCGTCCGAGATACTAGCTGATCCTCTAAGGATGAGGAGAAAGAAAGCTCTGGACTACTTTGTCCGAATAAGCCGAGGTCATAGATTGTTGTTCTTTTTTTTTTTTATTTTCTCGCTTTAGAACTTGTCCTTACGAACCTCATGCAATGCCTCTATAGCTTGCCCATTACTTAAATGGATTCATAGAGAACATCTTTGATCTTTCCAAAAGGATGATGAAACTTGAGATTTAAAGTACAGTCCTTCGAAAGGCAAAGGATCAGCTGTCCAAAAAGGCTGCGAAAACTTCAGACAGAACTGAAGAGGCTGAGAAGAAAGCTCTGGGCATCGAGATGGCATTGAAGAAATTTGTGAAAGAGAATGTCCGTCTAATCGATATTAATGGGGCCTTGGAGGTCGAGATCACAGAACTGAGGGATCGAGTCGTCAAGGCTGAAGCATCCAAGATGGAGGCTTTACTCTTGGCGAAAGCGGTTGAGGAGAAGGCCTTGAAGGTGGTTGACGATTTTAGGATGTCTGATGAATTCAAGAAATAGAAGGCCTCTTTTGCACTGGATGCTTATGATGAAGAAAAATGTGTTGTCCGCGAGGAAATAACTTTGAAATATCCTGAGTTGGATTTAAGCTTCTTGGATATTCCTCCAAATAACTTGTCTTGAATTTTTGTTCTCTTAAGCTCTTCAGAAATTTTTGTAAAAAGCCTTGTTATGAATAAAATTTCTCCCTCTTATTCTTCTTGATTTTCTCATTTTGCTTTGTTCTTTCCATTTTACTCTGATCTGAGGAGTTATTCCTTCGACTCATAAATTTTTGTACTTCCTAACCTTAGCTCATGAACCTACGAGCTAAATTTTTTTTATTTTTCGTGCGCATATTCGACAGGACGTGCCCAGTCTTCCATGTGCGTCATTAAATGCGCATGATTATGGAAGCAACATAACTGCAAATTTGACTCAAAATCTGATGCTTAGTCGTAGGGCGGCAGATACGTCCACTCCCTAGTTTGCATGCGGCAAGATCGGACATTCATAAATTTGGTGGATCCGCCTATTTATAGCAACATCCCATTTGCTAGCTGCTCCATCTGTGATATTCTGTCTTTCAGAGGAATGTCTGCAAATTGGTTCTATCTCTTACAAGGAGATGGAGTTTCTTTATCTCTCGATGGAGGTAGTTATCCAACCGAGGGGATGAAGGAGTGTTGGTTGATCTCGATCAACTTGGGGTGTCGATGGCAATGGCTTTGTCATCCAGATACTTTTGCTCTTGATCTTGAGACTTTTGTCATCCTGCTTCGCCTGTAGGGGATGGTCTTTCACTCGGTCCTGAGAGCTTTGTTACGATTCTCTGGCTCTGAGAGGGCAAGATTTCATAACTTACTCAAAGAGGCATGTGGTTGTGCCATCCTTGTAGAAAAGCAGGAAGGGGTTGAGCTACCATCTGGGCGTTTGAAATTTAGATCTTATGGCTCAAAAGCTTCCTCAGCCATTATGTTCTTAGAAACTATGATTGGGACACTAAAGGAGTTCTTCAAAGTCATGTTAAGAAGCTTTACCCAGGTTGTCTATCATGCATCGGCATTCGACGGAGGGGTTCTTTGTTCTGAGTTTGGGGTAGAGTTGGATTCTAAGCAAACTCTATCTCGATCTTGTTGAGTTCTCCATCATTGCCACTTTTTGGTAGCTCAGGTGGTGGCGTTTGAGGTTGTGCCACCCCCATAACATGGAGGGCATATGTCCAAGCAGCTGGAAGAGATTTTGAGGCTGGGTCGTATAGCTATGGACTTAAAAAATACCTGACTTCGACATCGGTGGGAAGTCCATCACCTCGAATCTCGTACCTCCATGGACCTAGATACCATTTATGGGATCCCAAAGCCTCAAGTTTTCAGAGGAGCTTCTTTTGCACATCGACGGTCTCAGCTTTGTCAGGCTTTTTGATCGTGTCTTCACATCGGAGTTATGCTTTTATAATTCCATTCGAGTTATTCACTGTTGTTCTTTGTAAAAGCAATTGAGTCATTGCTCTTGTAAAAATTTTTTTTTATGAAATAAAATATTTTTATTTTCTTCACATCGTACTTTATTTCTATTCTATCTATATTGTTAACTATTTTGATCAAAGAGACCTTGAACCTATGTGGGTTTCTTTAATCGAGTAAGTCTGAGATGATTTCGATACGAGAAACTCGTTATTAAATATTTTGAATAAAAAAATTTAATCCAAAGCAATTTCGATATGAGGAACTCGTCGTTAAGTATTCTGAACAAAAGGATTTAATTTGAAGCAGTTTCGATATAAAAAATTCATCGTTAAGTATCCCAAACAAAAAAATTTTTGCTGAGTATCCCGAACAAAGGGATTTAATTCGAAGCAATTCCAATCTGAGGAACTTGCTGTTAGGTATCTCGAACAAAAAAATTTTTGTTGAGTATCCCGAACAAAGAGATTTAATCCAAAGTGATTCTGATCTGAGGAACTCGCTGTTAGATATTTCAAACAAATAAATTTAATCCAAAGTGGTTTCGATCTGATGAACTCACTATTAAGTATTCTGAACAAAAAAAATTTTGTTGAGTATCCCAAATAAAGGAATTTTATCCGACTTTCTTTTCCAGTTTGATAGCATGCAAATATTCATCTAACAAAGAAAGTAGTTGAACTTGGAAAGCTATTCATTTATTCATTTCATTGATAGTACATCTAGAGATTAGCTAAATTCCATGGTCCGAAAAGGAGTATCCCATTGAGTTATTTTAGTCGATAATTTCCTGGTCGCACAACTTCATCGACCTGATAGGGCTCTTCCCAGTTGGGTTAAAGCTTTTCTCGCTCAGTTAGCTTGGATACTTCTGCTCTCCAAAGAACAAGATCATTGGCTCGGAATTTTTTTGCCTTGATGCGGGAATTATAATATCTAGCGACCTTTTGCCAATATGCGGCCATCCTCACCGCTGCTCATTCTCTAGTTTTTTCGATCAGATCAAGATTGGCTCTAAGCTAGATTGGATTAGTGTCCTTGTCATATTCTTCAACTCTGATGGAGGAGAGCCTGAATTCTACTGGAATGACGGACTCAGTGCCAAATGCCAAGTTGAAGGGTGTTTCGCCTGTCAGGAGCCTTTGAGTGGTTCGATAGGCCCACAGAACGTAGTAGAGTTTTTCTGCCCATGACCCCCCAGTTCGGTCTAATTTAGCTTTGAGACCTTGAAGGAAGGTTCTGTTGGTCACTTTCACTTCTCCGTTCGCTTGTGGGTGGCCTACTGAAGTGAAGCAATGCTCTATCCCATGATCTTCATAGAAGTCTTTTAACCAAAAACCATTGAATTATCTTCCATTATCTAAAATCAATACTTTTGAGAGTCCATAGTGATAAATGATCGATTTTCAAATAAAATCCTGGACCTTCGTCTCTGTGATATGAGCTAAGGGCTTGACTTCTATCCACTTAGTAAAGTAGTCAATAGCTATGAGTAGAAAATTTTGCTGATCAGAAGCTCGAGAAAATAGGCCTAAAATATCCAATCCTCATTGGACGAAAGGTCAGGAGGATTCAATGGAACTCAGGAGAGATGCAGGCTTATGCTGAATCTGATCGTTGCGTTGACATTGTTCACATCTCCAGACGAAATTCTGAGCATCCTGTTGCATTGTGGGCTAGTAGTATCCTTGCCGAAAAATTTTGTAAGATAAGAATCGATCCTTCAGATGATTTTTGTAGATTTCTTCATGAACCTCCCGTATAGCATAATCGGTCTCCGAAGGGTGCAAACACCTCAGAAGCGGCAAGAAGAAAGACTGCTATACAGGTCATTATCGAGCAATATATACCTGGCTGCTTCATTTCTGACCTTTCGAGCTTCTTTTTGGTCTGACGGTATTTCTCCTATCTTCAAGTATTTTATGATGGGGTCCATCCAACTGGGCTCTTTATTGATTTGCTAAATTATGTGGGGCTCTTCTAAACTCGAAGTTTTTAGAACTTCGAAGTAGATTTCTCTTTCCAGATCGATAGGCGGTAAAGATGCGAGCTTTGATAAAGCATTTATCTTAATATTTTGTATCCGTAGGATCTATTGGATGTAAAAATATTTGAAGCATGAGGTTAAATCTTTTATCTTTTGGAGGTATTTTCTCATATTTTTCTCTCGAGCTTCATATTCTTTCTTTATTTGTCCCACCATAAGTTGAGAATTGCCATACACTTTCAGGCATTGGGCTTCGATTTGCTGAGTAATTTTCAATCCAGCGATCAGGACTTCGTATACCATCTCGTTATTGATAGCTAAAAATTCAAAATGGATGGCATATGCTGCCACATTTTCATCTGGACTGAAAAGAATAATTTCAGCTCCTGATCCTATTGAATTTGAGGAGCCGTTAATGTGCAAGACCCATGTTTCCCCTGGATCTCTTTGATTCGGCTTTGAATCTTCATTGCTTTATGAGCTTGCAAGATCTTCATGTCTAGTCATCGAATTTTCTTCTATAGGCTCTCCGCCCGATATTGTACATTTGAGGATAAAGTCAGCCAAAATTTGGGCCTTAATGGATGGCCTCGATTGATAGTGAATATCCAACTCTGAGAGCTCCAAAATCCACTTTGCTATCCATACAGAAGAATTCAGCTGATGCAGTACCGACTTCATAGGCTAGTCTGTGAGTATTATCATGGTATGAGCTTGAAAATAGGGTCAGAGTTTTCTTACAGTAATAATCAGCATGAAAATCATCTTTTCTAACTTTACATATCGGGTCTCTGTATCGAGAACCTTGCTGATATAGTATATAGGCTTCTGGACTCGTCCCTCTTCTCGAACAAAGACCACATTGATTACCGTGGGTGATATAGCAAGGTAGAGATAAAGCTCCTCACCCGACAATGGTTTGGTGAGCAGAGGCAGAAAACTGAGATATTTTTTCTGCTCCTCGAAAGCCTCCTGGCACTTTGGGATCCATTAAAAATCCATCGGTCGCTTAAGTGTTTGGAAGAATGAGAGGCACCTTTCAGCTGACCTAGAAATAAAATGGTTAAGAGAGGCAATTTTTTTAGTCAAGCTCTGTACCTCTTTTATAATCTTCGAGGGTGACATTTTCAGGACCACCTTAATCTTCTCTGGATTTATTTTGATTCCTCTACGAAAAATCATGAAATCGCGGAACTTAACGGCAGTGACTCCAAAAGCACACTTCATGGGATTCAATTTCTTTTGGTATCGCTAAAGTATGTCGAATGTTTCGCGGAGGTCATGCACATGATCAGGTATCGACTGGCTTTTTACCAGCATATCATCGACATAAGCCTCCATGTTCTTACCAATCTGATCTTTGAAGATCTTATTAATCAGCCTTTGATATGTGGCTCCGATAGTTTTGAGTCCGAAAGGCATCACCCTATAACAGTAGAGCCCACGGTTAGTAATAAAGGCCATTTTCTTCTCATCTTCCAGGGCCATCCAAACTTGGTTGTAACCAGAGAAGGCATCCATGAAGCTGAGGAGTTCATGCCCAGAAGTGGCATCAACCAGCTGGTCATTTTGCGATAATGGATAGCTATCTTTAGGACAGGCTTTATTTAGATTGTTGAAGTCGATGCACATACGCTACTTTCCGTTTGCTTTCTTTATCAGAACAGCATTTGCCAACCAGTCTAGGTACATAGCTTTTTGGATGAAACCAGCCTTCATCAGTTTATTTACCTCCTCAGCAATTGCCTTTTGGTATTTAGGGACGAAGCTTCGCTTCTTCTGCTTTATTGGACAATAGGTTGGATCCACCTTCAGATAATGAGCCATCATCGATGGATCGATCCCCGGCATATCAGCAGCTGACCAAGCGAAAAGGTCCACATTTTCCTGTAAAAGATCGATTAGTTGATGTTTTATTATCTGATCAAGGCAAGACCCAATTTTCATAATCCACTGGGGTTTCTCCTTCTCCAGTGGTATATCCTAAAGGTCATCAGATGGTTGGACTTGATTTTTTGTGAGGTCGTCTCATGCATCTAGTCCTATTAGAAACTTTGGTTGGTTTTCTACAGGGTCCTCTATTTGGAGCTTAGCGGCGAAGTACTGTTGAGTGATGGTCTAGTTGCCCCGAATCTTTTCCATGCAATGAGCTATCGGGAATTTGATCAGGAGATGATAGCTGGATACGACAACCCTTAGTTTTCATAAACTTGGTCTTCCAAGGATGGTATTATAGGCAGATGAAAGTTTGATGACAAGAAAGTCCATTTGCATGGTCACCTGCTGAGGCAGAGTGCCCATGGTTATAGGTAGATTGATCATTCCTTCCGATGTTATGGTACTGCCAAAAAATTCTTGGATCGACACATCAAATGGAATTAACTGATTAGAAAAAAGTCCCATGAGGGAAAAGATAGAAAAGTACAAAATGTCGACTGAGCTTTCATTATTGATAATTATGCGGTGTACATTGAAATCAGAAATATTCAGAAAAACAACCACAGCATCATTGTACGGTTGTTGTACACCCTCTATGTCCTACTCAGTGAAAGTTATTTATTGTTTAGGCCCATCGTCATGTCTGGACTTCTTTGATGCTGTCGCTTTAGATGATCCCCCGATAATCATATGAATTTCTCCATGAAGAGATCGCTCCTCTGCTACCGTCAGATCTCTTTCCTCCTGCATGTGCATTGGCATTTATCGCTGTGGCTGAGGAGGTGGCTGGCGAGCCCTCGACTGGGGCCAT
Source organism: Cocos nucifera (assembly GCA_006176705.1). Taxonomy (NCBI): domain Eukaryota; kingdom Viridiplantae; phylum Streptophyta; class Magnoliopsida; order Arecales; family Arecaceae; genus Cocos; species Cocos nucifera. Next base: position 2,148,578 of record QRFJ01000013.1, read on the forward strand.
CACGGTGGGGTTCTTCCATGAACGAAGCATTCGAGCCTTCCTTCCCGAATTAACCTTTCAATAGCATCGCGAAGGAGGCGGCAGTCTTTGGTGTCGTGATCATGGTCATGATAATAGAAGCAGTACCTTATAGTATCTCGGTATTTCAGGCCGATCCGTATCTTTGGAGGTTGGGGGAGTTGGTCTTGGATCTGCATCAAAACTTCTCCTCGGATGGCATTCAAAGACGTATAGTTGTTGAAACGCCTCGAAGGAGACCGCTGTCGATCAACCTTGGTGGGCTAGGAGATTAGCGATTCCGAAAAGAGCTTCCATGTTTATTCTTCCTAGGTGGAGAGCGAGAACACCATCGGTAGGACTCCCTTTTCAAGGGAAGATGCTCCTTATTCGATCCCGTCTGATCATCATTGATGGGGGAGATTTTGGTAAAGGCATCTTCGACATTGGTATACTTCCTCAACTTCTCCAGCATACCATTGAAGTCCTTTAAATAAGACTTCACCAATGACCTCTTCAGGTCGTTTCTCTACAATCCAGCCATAAAAGTGAACATTACGATCGATTGATCAAGATTGCAAACTTTCAGGATAGCCGTGTTTAAATGGCTCAGATAGCTATAAATCGACTCACCGTTCCTCTGATGAATGATGTATAGATAGTCAGATCACTTCTGTCGCTTACGGCTATTGACAAAATGCACCACTAGAAACCAACTCAGCTTGTCAAAAAATGAATCGAGCCAGGCTTTAGATTTGAGTACCATTACCAAGCTACCCCCTCGAGAGTGGCAGAGAATGCCCAGCAGAAAGTAGCATCCGATGCTTCTTGAAAGAGCAAAGTTTCCTTGAAAGTTTCAATATGATCGACTGGATCAGCAGTTCCATCATAGATCTCGAGCTGAGATAGCTTGAATCTAGGGGGCGACAATTCCTATAGGATCCTCTCGTCGAATAGAGGTTCACCGCTAAGATCGTCAAAAGGTCGAGAAGAGGAGACCTTATTCAAAGCTTTGAGTTTCTTGTCGAACTTCTGAAGCTTTCTTTCAATCATCAAGTCCCAATCGGTGAGGGCCTCAGACCGTTGGGGAAAACGACAGTCGGGAGTAGAACCATGCCATGATTGTGGGCTAAGAGATCATGAACAGGGTCGCCCCCGCCCGAGATTTTGTGGAGGTGACAGTGTAGGTGCGACTTGCCAAAAGGATGTCGGTGGCTGGATCGGTGCCACCGTTGGTAGTGTGAGTGAGACCACCAGAGGCATCAATTGCACCATTGAGGGTGGAGCAGGAGTAGTCAAATTTAGCTATGACTCCATTGAGAGAGGTGCGATTACCATTTGGACCGCTTGGACAGCGATCGCCAGGGAGTAGACCTGCTGAAGGAGTAAGTTGAATTGGTCCATAGTGACATGAGCCGACTAGACAGGTGGAGAGACTTCCACCGTAGGGGGCTGAATGTGATCATCAATCCTTAGGTCTGGTTGCTGTGAGGTGGTGGCCTCAGCGACGTCGTTGAGTCGGGACGAGATCTTTTTTGGAGCCATTGTTATTTATTATGGATTGGTTTGATCTTTAAAGACTGGACGACTAGCTTTTCACAAAAATTATGGTAGGCTAAAAGTTTAGTCCGTCCTTCCTCTAGCGTCAATCTGTTACTACTGAGAATCATCAACTTCAGAATTGGAGGAATGGCTCTGCACAGATAAGCTTGAGAACCTGCAAAATAAAGTTTGGACCGAAGAATTTGGTCTCTAGCGAGGACCCTCCGATGCTCAAGTCAGAAACAAGGAGGAGCTAATTTCTTTTGAGAAGAGTTTCTTGCTTATCTGGATCCTCGAGATTTGTGGTATTTGTGAAAAAAATTTTATACGATGGTTACGCCATTCCGCTGATTTTGGACCGCTAATCTTATCATGGCAAAATTTTTGGAAATCTTTCGAATGGAATGACGATTGTTGATGTGATTAGGATTCTCAATTTATCGCCGATGGTTTTGGACGAGTAGGTGACAGCTTGTTTACGATCTGATTACAGTTGTATTGTGGTTAATCCGTGGGGGATTTTTTTAATCCGAGATGATTTAATGATGATAGGTGCCAGCCAGAGTGTTTCCATAAATATTAGATCAGATCGACCCTCCGACATTAGTCATCTATTTAGAGGATATTATAATAATATCCTGATCTACAAGCACTCGTTAGGATAGACTGAGCTGAGATGCCTTTTGAGGTATATCAGTCGATCTAAGGCATTTTATTACCACCATAACAGACACCTAACCAATCAGTTGAGAAGGTTCCACGGGCCTACTAGGATGGAACGGGCGCTTGTTGTGCCTCCTTAATTATAAGAATATGGAATAGGAGAAATCCATTTGTTTTGTTTTTATGCATCACAATTTTCTTAGATGTAATGAAATGTTGATGGGAAAACAATTTACGAAGCAATTCCCCATGAGAAACGACATCATCCACATCATCAGTACCAACCAAAAATCTTCAGCAACTGCACTAGTTAGCATCTTCAGACATCATTTTGTCTTCAAGTTATTTGATCAACAAAGTTTTCATAAATTACAACCAAATCTCATACAAAACTGTAAATAATTATTAGTATTTTTTGATCGATCTATAAATTTAAAATTAAACTCAACAAAATTGCTCATCCGTTCCAAACCCAGTAGTTTAATCAAGGAAGAGCAAACTGGCAAATATGAACCCGAAGCCATGATCGAAATATCCTAGGTTAAAGACATGATCAAGTTAAACTAAAGCAGGCGAACTCAGATATACCTTAATTAGTTAGTATACCTGAAACTTGGAGGCTTAGCAGGTGAATAGAAAACTGGGTGCACAAAAACCTTCAGATAGTCCCTCCAGAACCTGACATCTTCCACCGTTGAATTGAAACGAGTCCCATACCTGATGGGATCCATCACATGCTTGCCAGCGTACTCTCCCTTCTCCTCCTCCGTCTGATCAAAGAATTCCTTCATCGAGTCCAGCATCGCCCCCCTCAGTCTCTCCGGTATACCATGGTTCACCACCTGCAATCAAAGATCAGCAGATCAGGCGGTGGAATATGATCAGTTCAAGCAAGGTAGCAGCTTAAACATACCATGAAAAAGCCCCACTCCTCACAAGCCTTGCCGAGGTGGCGAACCACCTGAGACCTCTGCTCAGGTGTTCCTTCGGTCAGCAGAGAGAAATCAACGGTTGGGATTTCTCCTTGTATGTTGGATTCGATGTCTATGGTGGTCTCGGGGTTTCGGGTGGCATACTGGTGGGGAACGGAGCGAAGGGATGCAGAGTTGGTGAGCTCTTTGACGGAGTTGGGGAGAGGGGAGCGTGGGAGAGTTGGAGGGGCCATGAAAGGAGGAGACGGAGATGGCCAGAAGGGAAAGGAAATGAAGATGGAGACTGGAGGTGTGGCGTGGTTGAGCGGAGATGGCCAGATGGAGGTAGGGATCCCTATCCGGTGGATACCCACCCTACCCGCCGGGTAGGGCCATTTTTTTTTTTTTTTTAATTGAAAAATCCACCATGGTCGAATTAGGATCTTAGCTTTGAAAACTTGCAGCAAGTAGGTCCGATTCTGCCATACCCATCCATTATGTATATATATTTACTAAAATACTTCATTCATAATAATATATATATATATATATATATATAGCAAATCTACAAACTTAGAGTTTCTTTTGATTTTTTTGCTCTTTAATCTCTCTTCCTCCTTGATCTTAAGTAGTCACCGTCATCATAACTCTCCATTCTTTTTCTATCTTCTTGAGTTAGGGGTTTTTTTCTCACCATCAATCATTACAACCATATGAGCTACCATACAAGTTACTTACAAGAGACACGTCTCTTTCTCTTTCCAAACCAATCAAGCTACTACAAGCCTCTCTCTCCCTACGAGCCACCATAATAGCCACTACATTGTGCATTTATTTTGGTAGATTATAGATAGAATAGGATACTATCCACCACCTATATGGATAGGGTAAGGATTTAAAATCCCTACTCGTCATGGTGGATAGGATTAGGTGGTGGATAGAAGGGTAGGTAGGGTATGGATTTAACAAAATTATATGATTTGAAGACTCCTAGCCTATGCATCAAATGATCAAAAAATATATTTAATTTAATTTTATTTAGACTGTCCAATTTTTGACTACTTGATGTATAGGTTGGGGGTCTCCAAATCATATAATTTTTTATGTACAAGCAATTTTAAGATAATAGATCACATTTAACAGCTTAAATCATTAATATAGGATTCCTATTATAAAGTTTTGACTTGACCAGATTTGAATTCAAATCTGGTTGACTTGATTCTAGTCTGGCTATATATATATATATATATATATATATATATATATATATATATATATATATATAAACTATACTTTTTGTTAAAAAGTGAGGCTGTCTTTTGTTATTTGATTCGTCGTATACTCCTTGTACTCTATTTTTTTTGATATAATGAAATCTCTCCCCATCTTTGTTTGTGGACGTAGGTCAAAGGCCAAACCATGTAAATTGTTATGTCTTATTCCTCTGTATTTGATTGTTTGTTGTTATTTTAGATTTCATATTAACTGGTAATCTTATAACAAACTAGTATCAGAGCTTGAGGTTTAGATTTATTTAGGTTTGTTTGTTTGATCTATTTTGAGTTTTGATTATCTGTTGATTCTATTTTTTGTTTTTCATGATTTTTTTGGCTATGAAATTCAAGATCAAAAAATTTAATGAAAAGAATAATTTATCTTTGGCTTGTGAAGATGTGAGTTCCATTGATTCAATAGAGATTGCTAAAGGTGCTAAAGGATAGAGATGCTTTGCTGACGATTTTGTCAGAGGTGAATAAGGATGATTTCCTAGAGTGTGTACACAGCATGATTTAGTTATCTCTAGCAGACAAGGTTCTATGAGAGATTGTGGATGAGTCATCTTTTACAACATTATGGCTCAGGTTAGAAAGCATCTATATACTAAGTCTCTAACAAATCAATTTTATCTAGAACAGCGGCTCTGTACTCTTCGGATGAAGAAAAGCATGTCTCTTAAAGACCACCTTGATAAATTTAGTAAAATTATTCTGGATTTGAAAAATATTGATGTAAAAATTAATAATGAGGATCAAGCCCTTATCTTAATGTATTCATTACCTCTTTCGTTTGAGCATTTGTTTGGTACTATGCTATATATGGTTGGGACACACTTTTTATGGAAGACATAAGGGCTTCATTGAACTTGAGCGAGTTAAAGAAACGGAGGTATGAAACTTATGGTGAAAATCGAGGTATGGTTTGGTTGTTAGAGGTAGATCAAAAGAAAAGAATTTGGTTCAAGTTCATGAAGTAATAGAGATAAATCAAAATTCAAAAGGAAGAAAGACAAATGTACTTACTATAAAAAGGAAGGGCACTAAAAATCTGATTATCCCAAAAAAAGAAGGAAAAGTTTGATAATACCTCTAATATTGTGATTCAACCAGTTTAGCAGAAGATCATTTTGATAGTGTTGATGTCCTCTTAATATCTGTTAATTTATCTGGAGATACTTGGATTCTTAATTCAGCATGTTCTTATCATATGTATTCTCATCAAGATTGGTTTTCCATGTATCACCCTATTAATCAAGATGTTATGCTCATGGGGAATAAAATGTCTTATAGGGTTGTTGATATAGGAACCACTCGGATCAGGATGTATGATGATATTATTAGGACCTTGTTTGATGTGCGGCATGTGCTAGATTTGAGGAAGAACCTAGTTTCTTTGAGTACTCTTGATTCATACACAGTTTTAAATATTCTAGTGAAGGTAGAATTTTAAAGATTTTAAAGGATGCTCTTATTATGTTTGAAGGCAAATTGTCTTATGGCCTCTACTTGCTTCATAGTAGCATAGTTATTGGTGCTGCATCAGTTTGCTCATTAGATCCAGATTTGGATAATACTTGGTTGTGGCATATATGTTTGAGTCATATGAGTGAGGTGGCATATCTATTTTGAGCAAACGGAATATGTTGTGTAGTCAAAAAATTAAAAAAAATGATTTTTGTAAGCACTGTGTCTATGGAAAGCAGTCTAAAGTCAAGTTGTGCACATACATACATAGGACAAAGGGTACATTAGGTTATATTATTGCCCAACTAGACAACCCAAAAGAAGAGGGTGAATTGGGTTATTAAAATTTTTAACTAAGCTATATAATAGTGTGCAGTGTAGAGGTGAGAATGTGCAGAAGATGCAGTGAACTAAAGACTAGAAAATAAATATAATAGAAAAAAAATTGTACACACACAAACATAGCAGATTTATGGTGGTTTGGTGCACCTTAGATGCCTACATCCACTCCCTAGATGATCCCTTGGAAATTTTTGCTATAATCACTTGATTATAGCATATTTGTTTTCACCAAGCTTACAAATAAATCCAATTGGTTTTAACCTAGGTCAACTAATTAAAATCCTTACAAGCCTTAATCCAAGGCTCCCCCAAACTAATCCAAGTTTCGTAAAACTTCAGCCCTTCAAGTTTCAGTCCCTGCTAAAACTTTTACAATAGTTTTGAAATAGAAAGGAGTATAACAATAAAAATCCTATTGTGGTTGGATTATTGTTGTTGAAGTTTTCTTTTGAGGATGCTTTGAATGCTGACAATGAATGCCTTTTGTCCTCTTTGAATGCACTTAGAAAAATCAAGAAAGAATTGAATAGGAGTGGGTGAATTTTCTTGGAAGCTTTAAATGCTCAAAGTGCTCTATTTTTTTTTTTTTTTGTAAATAGTGCCTAACAGTCTTCTTCCTTTTATTTCTTGCTTTTTCTTTTATCCCTTAACCATTTTCTTAAGGCTCAGATTGTTTTGACCTTGATTCTGGCTGTTTATGACCATTGGAGATGGAAAATAGCCATTAAAAATTTTTCTAGGTGAAGACAGACTTCTATAGAGTTAGCCATTGCGCCTATCAAATTTCATCAAGCTGGCTCAAATTTGGCCTTGGGTCGGCTCGAACAGCAGTTCTTCATAAATCAACATTCTATCCCACTGGGAGCCAGCTTGGATCTTGCTTCAAGCTGGCTCGAGTTGCAGAACTCAAATTTTATTTTTCTATCTCCTTGAGAGAGCTAGCTTAGATTTGCCTTGAGCTAGCTCAAACTGCAGTCTTGAAAAACTATATTTTTGTCATTCTAATAGAGTTAGCTTAGATGTTGTTGTGAGCTGGCTAGAACAACAGGACCCAAAAATAACTTTTTTGCTATTCTGAGAAAGCTAGCTTGGATCCATTTTGAGCCGCCTCGGCTGCATGCCAAGCCAAACTATCAAGGGCATGCCGTGCCTGAGCTGGCTCAATTCTTGGGTGGGTCAGCTTGGATTCTTTGAGATGATTCTTCTTATGTCAAAATTCTTCAAAAATAGTTTCACTTGACTCAATTAATCTTCAATTAAATATGAAGTCTTTCAATGCCATTTTTCTATACAAAAAAAATATTTTTTTATATACTTGAAAAATATTAGTATAAAATTATGCTCCAATATTTTGTAATCATCAAAATTATTTTTGAAGATAATAATTTCTTTTTTTTTGATGATGACAAAACACTGAATATATGGCAGTATATATAAAAAAAGAATTATTTAAAGTAAAGAGATATACAGTATAAATGTAATGAAGTTTTACATTTTAATATACATTGTATGCACAAGTAATTTCTGATTTGATAAGCTATATGGAAGAGGTGTATTTTTTTACATTAGCTATCAAAGTTTAAACTCCCCCTTAATAAATGCATTTTATGAAATTTGTGTAGGTAGAAAATTTTGAAGATTCTTAACTTTCAATAATATCTCAAGTCATCCATTAACATTTTAATTTAATTAATATTTTAGTTAATATCCCAATCAATTAATGTATACCAATGTTAATATCTCAATCAGTTAATATTCATAATATGCTCAAACAGTCCTCCTCCTTTTTGTCAACATCAAAAAGAACATTCAAAAGAGCAATATAAGCAGTACAAATAGTACAAACATTTGATATAAGTTGAAGTAAATATTCATTGATAGATGATAATTATTACATGTTTGTATTGTTTACAAAAAGATAACAACCAAACAATGCAATATTTGATTATATTTCAAGGCATAAAAGGCAGACTAAAGTATGATAAGATAAAAACTAAGTCCAAAGATGACTATTCATCATCTGAGGTAGAAAATTCAATGATGAGACCAGAGGAGGAGGGTGCAAATTGTTTGCTCTGGATTCTTACAAAGAGCTCGGGATGAGAAGTAGGTAAACCAGTGCCGGATCTAACAGTGGCACTGAAGGGGGGTCTGACAATAGATGGGTGAGGTTGGCTAGGAGAGGGTCTAGACTGAGAGGAAGGAGAGAAATTCCGAGAGCCTAGGTCACCAAGCTTCGCTTCAACTCTTCGAAGTGCAGTAATGATGACTTTTGCACTACTGTGCTGAATAATAACAAGTTCTTCAAATCTTTGGACAATCTTGGTAGCCTTCCCAATCTATTTCTCAATCTATCCAAAAGATCCATTCTGCTTTTTTTCTAAAAATTTCAACCTCTGAGACAAGTTACTGATTTGCTGACTGATCATGTCAATCTATCCCTCAGATGAAACTCTTTGCTCCTCTAGACTTTAAGTGATCTACAGTTTGAGATATGAGAACATGTGTTCAATATTCTAAGAGATCTGCTCTATAACCTACTCCACAATCCTGTTAGTAGAGAAACTATGAATCATAGTAGGTGTACCAGAAAAAATAGAGGGTCCAAGGTGATGCTCTCCAGCCACAAAAGCAGGTGTTGGTGCCGGCATAGGTGATGATGGTGCAGCAATAGGTGTAGGAGAGGATGGCCCAACAGTGTCTGAAAGAGAAAAAGATGATTCAGAAACATGAGGCTACACTACTTCAGTCTTCCTGACCCATACACCATTCTTAATTTTGAATTTCATCCAATGAAGAGATTGAATGGTGTAGTAGTCAGTGTGAGTGAGGGACTTGGAATCCTCACCATTCAAGTCAATGCCCGCATCAGTGAATACCAGTGTGAATACCATGCCGTAGGGCAAGCAGGCTTTCCCCTTTGATCTACTAGCTATGCTCTTGATCTGCTTGATCATCATGAAAAGTAGATTCATTGCAGTCCCTTCAACTAAGTGAACCATCATAGCTAAATCTCTTGGAGATATCCAGTCAAACCTTTCAATTCTAGAAAAAAAGATCCTGCATATCATGCTGTGAAGAAGCTTCAGTTTGGCAAGCAGAAGATTGGCATTATGAATGTCTCGGTTATCCACATTATCTTTGCCTAGAATCTTTCTCATTCTCTCAAAGTCATTCTCTAGCTCAGCAAATGAATTCCAGCATATAGCATTTGCAAGATATGCCCTAACCTTCTTTGATCTACAACTATTTCAGTTTCTTTCACCACTGACCAAATAGAATCAGAACCCAACCTTAAATTCTCAAAATATTCCCTTACAAGATGTGGATAAGTGGGTATACATCAAGTATGCAAATCTTTTCCCGACCTTGCTGTCGAATCCAAGATCCAATCCAAAAAAATTTCTTATCTAAGAACTTAAAATTGACCTTTCTTCTAGTGGTAATTGCTCATGATGCCATGAAAGGTCGATTCAGAGAAGCAGAGGATGCAGAGCTCGCAGTTCCATAGTGTTGCCTCTTCTTCTTTGAGTGGACATCATGTTGTTCCTCTGTGCAGCACTTCTTTGCAACTGCTGTACAAGTTTTGGATGTCATTGCTTGGATTCCCATGGATTAGGGAGATAGATGAAGAAGGGATGGGGTTTTGGAGGGTTTAGGAATGGAGCCAGGAGATGGTTGAGGTGGGACAAGCTCGAAAGGATGAAAAGGGTTTTAGGAAAGTCGAGCAATTTTAAATAAAAATTAGGCCTTCGACTATCGAGCAAGCTCGAAACCTTGTTCAGGTTGGCTCGATAGCCGAGCTAGCTCGAAAGTATAGTCGAGCCAGCTCGAGCCACAAAAGAAAAAATCTAAATTTAATTCAATCAAACTTTTGAGAAAATGTGAATCAAGCTAACCAATACATGAGCAAAAAGGATATTGAGGTGAATTTTCATTTAGAAAGGATTACAAATTTCTAACTTACCTCTAATCATGTTAAATCTTTCTTTATTCAATGGTTTTATGAAAATGTCAGCTAATTGATTTTTAGTTGAAACAAATTCAAGTACAGTGTCACTATTTTGAACATGATCTTTGATAAAGTGATGTCTAATTTTAATATATTTTGTCCTTGAGTGTTGAATGAAATTTTTAGTTAAATTGATGGCACTTATGTTATCACATTTTAAAAATATTTTATTTTATTTAATGACATAATTTTTAAGTTGTTGCTTAATCCAAAGGAGTTGAGCACCATAACTTTCGACTGCAACGTACTCGATCTCGGCTATAAATAATGCTGCCGAATTTTGCTTTTTACTAAATCAAAAGATTAAATTTAACCCAAGAAATTGACATGTGCCAGAGATACTTTTTCTATCAATTCTACAACCTCCAAAATCAGTATAAAAAAATCTAATTAAATTAACTGATGTTTTCTTAAAATACCATAAGCCTAAGTTTTGTGTTTCTATCACTATAAGAATTCAGACTATTAGTGATGGCGAAATACTGTCGCTAACAGTTCATCTACCATCTCTAATAGACCCACCATCGTTAATACCATCATAAAAATCAATCTAAAAATTTTTTATCGCTAATTGGCACTATTAGCGATGGCAAACAGAACCATCGCTAAAAAGGATATTAACGATGGCTTTAATGATGAAAGAATTCTATCACTAATTATTTTTAATATAAATTTTTAAAAGATTTTAAAGAAATATTAGCAACTATATTTTCATGGCTAATGCTGTCACTAATAATTATTAGTGACCAATACTACCACCGCTAATACCATCCCTAATTTTTTTAATTTTTTAATAAAATAAAAAAAATATTTTAAAAAATAGTATCAATAGTATTTTGGTCTCTAATGCTGTCACTAATAGTTATTACCAACAGTGAATATCATTGCTAATATCGATGCTAATAAATATTATTTTTTAAAAATTAATAATAATAATTTTAAAAATCTATTTTAATTAATCATAATGAATTATGGTTTTTAATACATACTATAATTAAAAACCAGAGATAATATGATAATCAAAAATTAAAAACTAATTATATAATATTAAAAATAAAAATTATATAATTTTTTTATAAGTAATATCAAAAAATATATAATACATCAAAAAAAATAGGTCCCATCCTCAATGTCGTCCATCTCCTCCTCTTGCTCCTCTCCAGTAGCCGATGGATGAGAGCTGGATATCTCAGTATCCTATAATAAAAAAATAAAATAATATTAATAAGTTTTGATATAGAGGTGTATCTTTCCTATACATTCTTTCAATTCTTGAATAGATTATTCCTACATATTCCATTCGATGAAACGGAGCTATAAACACCTTCGGTCCATCGATTGAATAGTTAGATTAAATTTTATCCCTAGATCCCCTTTCTAGACTCAAACCTAAATATATGAAACTTTTAAAAATAAAAAAATTAAAATAATTTTTAAAAATAATAACATAATTATCTAATGTGATAACTAGGATGACGAGCCTAACTGATCGCAGAGCTACGGGTCCTGGAGAAGCTCCACAACCATATCAGAGATGGCATCCAGGAGGCTCTGAGGTCGCTGGCTCAGAAGCCTCTACATGACCTTCTTCACGTGTGCATTGCTCCAGGTTTGGAATGATGAGACTTGTGAGGATGCCAAAGGATATCGAGATGATGGAGGGTCAAAGCTATGGTCGAATTCTATGACCCAACTTCTACTCATCCTTTCGATGGCATTGAGCCATCCCTCAAGGTCAAGAAGGGGCTAAGAAGATAGATCATCACCGTACCTCTCAGCAACGTACGTCGTATAACGCGTCTGCATAGTTTAAAAATATATTAATTATAATATAAAAATCAGATCTTGTAACAACTTAATTAGTAAATAAACTTTAAAGTTCTTACCACAATCTATCACGATGTAGAATCTAAATAGTCACAGACCTTGTAGACTGGTGTGTAGCTCGCCACAACTATAGTTGATCTGGTGAATAACCTAGCTGCCATATTTATAATAAGTAATAATAAAATTAAATTAATTAAAATATGCATATAAAAATTTTTATAGTTATAATGAAGAGTTTTGGTATTGATTTTTTACTAGTCTGTTGGCCATAACATGTGTGCCAATCGAGCCGCCCATATACCTGATCGAATCCTGCTGGGTGGCATGGTTCTACTGGACCCTCTATCACCTACTGGAGTACTCCTTACTGCTCCATTAATTGTAGAGGGCCTGCCATATGTAGAGGTGGGCATCGTACCGGGCCACCCATGGGTTGGGCACCGATCCATTTGGCATACTATAGTCTCTTTAAAATTTTTATTTTAAAAAATAATTTTTATAAAATAAATTAAATTGATGGATAAATAAAAAAATATAAGATATTAAATTTTTTTTATAAAAATAAAAACTACCTTATAATGGTGGAGGGTTTGGCGTGGACTCCTACCAATTTATTAATATAAATCAAAATTATACAAAAGATGGAGAGGGCTAGGCCTAACCTTTAGAATATAAAGAAAAAAAATTGATAAAAAAATAGAGATGACTCACCTCAACAAATAAAAAATAAAAATATATAATTTTAAAAATTAAAAATTAATCTTACTAATTATCTATTGTATTTGTGTCGTCCTCATCATCAGATCTAGTATCTTATTCTCCTTTGTCCTGAAGTTTTGCCTCTGCATCCAGTCAATTTTTGAAGTAGAGCAATATCTCAACTGTCTCGTTCGTCATTCTGCTTCTTTTTTCATCCAAAATGCATCGACCTACACTAAAAATTGATTCTGATACTACTGTGGACATCGACATAGCTAAATTGCAAACATAATAGGGTATTGATTTTTTATATTCTTCCATCAAGCCAAAATATCAAGATTTTCTATTTGATTTTCATCTAATATAGAAGATATATCATTTCATAAATAAAATTCTAATTCATTACTTAAAGATGAAGAAGATGTAGATGAAGAAGATGCATGTGAATGTCTCATATGTGCAAAAAATAAAAAAATAGATGATGAACGAGAGGTACTAGAAGTTAATTATGAAGATGATGTGGACTGTCTAGATCCATGAAGCTTTTCATCATATAGTGCAAAAATATCATGAAATAGCTGAGTTATCTCAGCTTTAGATGCTTCAGAATCATAATTCATATATCTATCAATTTCATCAAGTAAAATATGTATGCTACTTAATTTGATCCATGGATCAAATACAACAGCTAAGTTATGCATGGGACTTACCATATCCCAATACTGATTCTATTTTTTTTTATTTCATAAATAATAGGCATTAAAATATTATCAAATCTATATTGTGTAAATTGACCATAAATTATATATGCTTGTTATAAAAATGCATAAGAGGTTAGAAAATAAACACTAGAAAGAGTATTTGTAGCATTATAAAAACTAACTAAAAAATCTTTTAAATTTTTTTTTCATTCAAAATAAATTCTAATCCATGATCATTTATATATGCATTTAATAAATTTTTATATGGATATGCATCATGAATCATCATATATGTAGAGTTCCAACGGATAACTACATCAAGTTTAAATCTTTTAAAATATTTACCATGGTCTAAACATAATTATTTAAATTCTTGCAATCATGCTCTTGAAGCATGAATAAAAGATACCACATTTTTAATTTTTATAATTATATCTTGAACCATGTCCATTCCAGCTTGAACAGAAAGATTCAAAATATGACATGCACATCTAATATGAAATAATTTTTTATTAACAATAGAACGAAAAAAGTCTTTCAATAATTGGATAGCTATATTATTATTAGATGCATTATCAAATGTAACCGATATAATTTTGTTATTAATACCATATGCAGCTGCAATTTGATAAATAACATTAGAAATTTATTGGCCAGAATGAAGATAATCAAAAAAATGAAAAGCAAGAATACGCTTATTTAATTACCAATCATTATCTATGTAATGAGTAGTAATAGAAATAAAATACATACTACCTACAGATGTAGTCCATATATCAGAAGTTAATGATACTTTTATATTTAAAGCAGAAAGAATACCAATTAAATCATGCTTCATTGCTAAATAATTTGTCATAGCTTCTCTTCTAAATGTACGTCTACTGATTCTTCTATAAGTGGGTTATAAAGCTAATTGAATATATTCTTCAAAATTGAAAGATTCACATAAGCTAAAGGATAATTCATCTCTAACTATCCATTTTATAAGTGTGTTTCTTTGATTTTCATGATTATAGGCAAAAGTTCCAATAAGAGCACCTCCTTATGTATTAAGAGTGCTTTGAAGATGAGAATTACTTATCCTATGAGACTCTTGATGTCTCTTCAAATGGCTAGTTCCTCTAGTACTGACACAACTATATAATTTGGCATATTTTTTATATTTTACCTTATAGACTCTATCTATCAAAACTCTATCGAAATCATTTCATATAGTGCTAGTCCTCTTACGGAAAAAGGATTCAACTTTTCCAAAAGGGACTTCAGAGGGAGCGGAAAGAGTTTCTTCCTCCTTCGAAATAGGAAGAAAAATGTCGGCATGCCTAGCGATGTCGGCTATACTCTCATCATCATAACTTATCATCTAAACTAAGTAAATATAAAAAAATAAAAACTAACTAGTAACCAGCAAAAGAAAATTAAATTGTAAAGCTAAAGAAGAAGAAGAGGTGGAGCTAAGACTGAAGAATTGAAAAGCTGGAGGAGGACCGGACCATCGAAGGTCGGATAGTCGGAGAGCTGGAGAGCCAGATTTATGGAACTATCCTTGAACTACGACCTCCAAAAGAGAGATGCTTTCTCCTCTTGTATGACTCTTGAATTGCTAAACTATAATTGCTACGTACTAAATATTTAATGGAAGAGAGAAGAATTGATAAAAGCAAGAATAAATAGAAGTAGGAAGATTAAAGAGAGAGAGAATTAATTTGATGAATTGATGTGGTGAGAATGAAAAAGAAAGACTCTATTTATAAAAGTCTCAAATTTTTATTTTTCCAAAGTACCCCTCAATCTAGCCATTTTTTGACTGTTGAAAGGGTTAAGAGGGTAAAAATAAAAAAATTAGCTGTTTTAACCCTTAAAAAGTAAAACAAATCTAATTTTAGCCATTACGGCCCAGGCCAGGCATGACCCTTTCAGGCCGTTACGGGTTAGGCCAGGCACGACCCATTTAGAACTGTTACGGGCCATGCCAGGCATGACCCATTTCATGCCATTGAAGGTCGTGCCAGGCACGGCCCATTTGGAGCAGTCTGGCATAGTCCATTAAGGCTAAAAAAAATGGGCCTAACATGCCAACGGGCCGTGCCAGGCCTGGCCCGCCAATTTTTGGGCCTAGGACCGTACCGGATGGAGGTTTTATGCTTGCCGTGCCATACCAGCACGGTCCATTTATGGGATGGGCCATGCTTGACACGGTTCGCTACAATATCAGATCCGTTGGGCCTGGGTCGGATCGGGCCAGGCACGGCCCGATGCCCATATCTAGCTATATGTCTGCCTATATCCAGTGATCGATGAAGGACCTTCAGTCCGATGGTGACTAAAAATCAGAGTGCTGGATGGCAGACTGCCTGAGGCTATAGAGGCCATCTTAGAGCCTCCGTATGGCCACCTCTTCGAAGATCTGATAGTCAGCTTCCTTATTTTGGAGAGTCTTAAATCGATAGTATTCCTACAAGATAGAAACAAGCATGTATTTATATATAATTAAAATACCAATATATTAAAAATTTAAAAATTAAATTAGTTTTGACTTATCAAAAATATCTCCCAGGCTGCATCATGAGCTCCGGATGGCCAGCTAGAAACTTGTTCACTGGCCCCGATGTCAAGTGTCGGATGATGCTGGTAACCACACAAGATACTTCAAACTTTCTAAACGTGCTGCAAAATTGATTTTGAAAAATAAATGTTAACTCTAGAATTATTATATTCTAAACATATTAATTAAAGTTATAGTACTTATGAGCGGCTTTGAATGTGGTGAGCTATCTATCCTCTGATTGAGTTAGAGGTACCACGAGCCAGGTGGATCCTCGACCACGACTCTATGTCTGTGAGCTGGTCTCTATTATGTGTGATTGTGGGATCACTGGTGATCCCTTATCATCCGAACCTGAGCATAAAATATCTAATATAAAGAATGTTATATTAGTTAGCAAAGAACAAAATAATAATATCTAAAGTGTTAGAGTTTAATTATCATTTGGTATGAGATATGCAGAACCATGCGAGCTGACCGCATGATCGCTCTCTCCTCGAGAGCTCTATCCTTAGCTGGAATGACTCCGACCTTTAAAAGACATGATGTATAATCTCTAAAAATAAAAATAAAAATCAAAGAAGTAGATGATCTAAAAAATGGTTCAAATAAAATATCTATCAAAATATAACAAGACAATCAAAATTTAACTCACGTATAACAAAGATTGTTAGTTGTATCTATAATATATCAGCAAAAAAATAATTCTCATCCAACAATACATGATAATGTATTGGTCTACTAGTCTCCTGATTTAGGCATTGTCTAATTCTCATCCAACAATACATAGTAATCTCGGTACATGAAAATGTGAAGAAGGCACAGATTTGACATTGAAAAATAAGGCATTGCAAGTTCCTCTGCACCTTTGACCATGAGATGGCTGCAAGTGGTTGTCTACAATGTAACAGATCATCCAAGCTTAACCATATAACAAGAATAGAATGCATCACCTCCATTTAGGCACATCTCACATAAGCAGTCATTATAGCCTCTCTGAGCCCTCGGTCGCCTCCTCGAGCTACAAACTAGGAGTAGAATTTTTTTTTAAAAAATAAAATAATAACTTCAAAATAAAATTCATATGCTCGTGCAACCTAGTCATCTGGCATGCTTCAAGTCTGCATGCACGGGATGCGCGTCCTGACCGTCCCCATTTGCAATGATATCCTTTACTTATGTGATTATGCTTTTGGAAATGCTGCACTCTTAGTTCAAGGACGGACTCGTTGTCCTCATAAGAGATGTATCAATAGAGAAATGCTTAATAGTGATATAATAGTTATCCATTTATATAAGAGTGGATTTATGCCAAATTACAAGCATTTATACCTACATGGAGAGATGTGGGAGATAATATATGCAGACGAAAAGCTCTACTTATCCAATACATTTACTGATATATAAGAGCTTAATGATGATAGGCTCGAGTAGATGATTAGCATATTTGGTGGGTTTGATCTGGTTATCAATAGAAGCTCATGTAATAATCTTTCACGTAGCAACCGCTATAGCCATGATGGACTATAGGGGTTGCAATAGTTATAGCCTTACTTAGCCTCTAGAGGGTAGCAACCCTATAGAGGGTAAGCAAGACTATAATCATAGCAACCCTATAGTCTATCATGACTATAATGGTTGCAATCTAAAAGATTATTACATGGACATCCACCAATAACCAAATCAAACACCAAATGTGTTAATCATCTGCTCAAGCCTATCACCATTAAGCTCTTGTACATCAGCAAGGTCTTGTACAAGTAGAGCCTCCAAAGCCTTTGCAATTATCTCCCACTTCTCGATCCTCATACAGGTACCAATGCTTATAGTTTGGCATAAATCTACTCCTATATAAATGGGTAACTATTCTATCCCTATCAAACACTTCTCAATTGATACATTTCTTACAAGGATAGTGAGCCCATCCTTAAACTAAGAGTGCAACATTTTCAAAAGCATAATCATAGAAGTAAGAAATATTATTGCAAATGGGAATGGTTTGCAATGCTATCCAAACTTTTTCTTGGTTTAAGCACTCTTTATGTCGAGACTAGAGCACGCAAGGCACATCCCAGCCTCATGTTTATTGGAAATGTGTCCGAAAGCCAATCGTTAGTCTATTGATGGTTGGGCCATATATTTATAATTATATATAAATTATAAATTAATAAAAGTTATTTTAGCATTTTTCATCATAAATTTTGTTATCTTCTAATGAACTTCTGTATTGTGATAAAGTCCTTAGGACTATCTAGATTCGGCAAAGGAGGATTTATCATTTAGTTCTTAAATAGTTCATGACCAAATGATATGTTGTTACTTAGGATGATAATATTTATCAAGTATAGATCGTTGTGTGCCATATAGATTGGTTGTCCTCATAACCAAGGAGTATTGAGACACTGATGTGGCATGTAAGTGAGATGTATGGGTACATCTGTACTGAACGTGATCAACTTTGGAGCTTTTCTTCTGTCAAGATTAGCTTCAATGAAATATGGGTATAAATATCCCTCCGACCTAAGATCACCATGGTGACTTCTAAGCAACTCACTATATTTTGGTGCTGGACTATTTGAATTTCTAATTCAGTGATGAAAGATTTTTAAGCATAGTTAAGTACTTATGGAGTCGGTGCGTGTATCAAGATGGGATTGACCACTCCTGATTTCAGGAGCTGTGTTCAATTGTATTTCAATTTAGCAAAATCTTGGTCAGGATAGTCTTAGTGAGGAGTCACGAGACTAATTATTTTGAGACATGATATGGATGTATTTTCTAGGGTTGATAGTCTAACCCTGAGTCATCTATTACATAGAGATCATAGGGATGAATTATACGGTAATCATATTCGCGTAGGTTTTGAATATTGCGATTGTAATTATTCGACCTATCTGGATGTCGGATATCATTGCTAGATGGTCACTTCGATTAGCATAGAAATTTATTTCAATGCTATTGGCTTAGGTTCAGACCTGTGGGATCATACACATTAAAAGTTTCTATCTGATCTGATGGCTGATCAAGAGTTTCATTGGTCTAAGACTCTATGGTCAAGAGTCCCACTAGACTAAGACTTTATGACCAAGAATCCTATTGGACTGAAACTCTGAGTCCTACTTATCTGAGACTCTCTGATCATGAGTCCTGATAATCTAGAATATTGTGGTCAAGAGTTTCACTGGACTGGAACTCTGTAACCAAGAATTCTACTGAATTGAGACTCTGAGTCCTACTTATCTGAGAATCTCTGATTAAAAGTTCTATTGATCTAGGACTCTATGGTCAAGAGTCCAACTAGACTGAAACTCTATGATCAAGAGTCTTACTAAACTGAGACTCTGAGTCCTACTTGTCTGGGACTCTTTGATTATGAGTTCTGATAATCTAGGATACTGTGATCAAGAGTTCCACTGGACTGAAACTCTATGACCAAGAGTCCTACTAGAATGGGACTCCGAATCCTACTTGTCTGAAACTTTTTGATCAAGAGTTCTACTAGTCTGAAACTCTATGATCGTGAGTTCAATTCGTTTGGGACACTAGGTTCAAGAGTCCCACTGATTTAGGATTCTTCAAGAGTTTCATATTGATAGGACTCTGTTGCCCAATAATCCATTCAATTTGAACTCAGATATTTTTGAAGGATTAATTAGTAATTTGATTGCTGATTAGCTCAACTTGATTGAGTGATGAAGATTCAATCAAGTTTGATTGAATTAGATTCGACTGGATTTAACTCGATCAGGTCATGAGATGACCTAATCACTATGGGAGTTTTGACCCTGATTTGATCAGGACATAGATCTAATTAATTTTTAATTTAATTAAAATTTTATTAGATTAGGATAAGCCTAATTTGATTGGATTTAATCTAGTTTAATTGGATCTAGATTAATTAATTTGGTTGAAACCAATTAGGACCAAGTCAAGTGAAGTTTGAATTCAAATTCTCCCATACGTCCACCATTTTTGACTTTCCACTCTGCTTCCCACACCATTCCTTTTATTTGTCGAATATTTTTTAAAAAATAAAATATGCACATAGAAAGAGAGTCCTTCTGCATGTTAAACACAAGGGAGGGGGCATTGGATAAGGATAAGAGGCTTATTTGATTTTTGAAATCAAGTGAATGGTTAAAACCTCTCAACCACTCGATCCTTATCATTTTTCATGCAATTTTCTTATGGTATTCATGTCAATAAATTATGAAAATTTTTGTGCATAGAGGAGATGGGGTTAGAATTATGTGAAAAGAATTTTAGAGTATTTGGGCATCATTTTTGGGTAAAAAAAATCTTGGAGTGAAGGTAAATAGGATCCAATAGCACTTTAATTTTTCATCATCCCTCTCTTCTCTTATGATTTTCACCTCTAAGGATATCCTATTTTTAGATATGATCTAAATAGGGATTATAGATCTAAAAGTTATCTTTCCATAAAAACTTATTTCATAAAAAAACTCCACATAGAGAGGGCGTGATAGGATTTTTAGTGTGTCAGAATTTTTGGACTGAGTGAAATCCTAGATTTGGGAATCTGAGTTCGGATGGAGAGATCGCTGTGAGCATCGGATTGCCACTAAATTTAAAACACATCTTCATCATCCTCCAATATTTATGTTCTAAATTTTTAGAATATCTAAGAAATCAAAAAGTATATGATCGATCAGATCGATCATGATCAACCATCGAAAGCTTCGATGAGGAGCTAGCACTCTAGTGGGGCTGATCGGGATCAAGAGCTTCATGTGGACCAACCGTAGAGGCCGAACATATGTGCGACTATGACGTAATACCAGAGCATTATCCATTAGACTCAGATTATGATGATCGACTATCCACAAAAAGGTATTATGTTCTGAACACGTAGATATAGTAAATAGTTTATTACATTATTTTATTTTCAGATCTATTGATGTATGCATGCATATTATGTTTAGATCCTAATATATAGGATTAAATAATCTAATATGATCAATAGATAATTAATTAGATTAATTATTTTTTGCTGCATCATTGGTATTTTTAAAATATTTTTCGAAAGTAACATGGCAAATTCAGCACTATTTTCCTCAATTGGTATCAGAGCAAGATTCTTTAAACATGATATGCTTGCATATTTAGATTAATAATTTAGATTTGATCTAAATATTAATCTAATAATTAGAGTAATTAGATCTAAAAAATTAAAATCTAAATCATATGGACTGTAGGTTGTTCTGCTGTAGGATTTACCTCCTACAATGAAAATATTATCCTGGTACGTTGCTGATTTATATCGTTAATCATGAAATTACTAGATTTGATCTAATATTTTTATAATTTAATTATATTAGACTTTAATCTAATTTATGATCATGAATACATAATTAGATAATGTTTGATTCATGATTTCATGATTATGTAGTATACATAGTTTTAGATTAAACCCTACAACTAGTATTATTTATGAATTGAGATGATTTAATTTTGAAATGAGTCGACTCAATTGATGAACAATGCTAAGTTGTAAAGAATCTTTCAAAATTAAAAATATTTTTAAAATATCAAACCCTAACCCTCAGTCCATAAACTTAATTAAAAATTAAGTATAATAATTTAGTATCTAGAATTATGAATTAAGACTCTAAATTATTAATCATAAACTTCTGGGTTATTGGGTTAGCTAAATTAGATCCATAAATTGGGTTAGACTTAAGGTTAGTTAAAAGGTGGACTAATTTAGAGTGATCAAATCTAATTAAATATTAATTTAGATTAGGTCAAGGACTCTATAGACTCAATTACAATAGTTGTAGTTGGTTAAGTCCATGCCTTTAACAAGGACCAAATGGACTTGATTCAAGGCTATGCGATCGAATTCAAAATTACTAGATTGGTCAAATTAAAACTAATGAACCGGATGATATCTAAGATAAGTTTGGCAGTTTGATCAGTGATTTTTAATTGGGAGCTACTCGCACTAATTCGATCTTTGATGAGTTAATGGCATATTCCTTTCATTGATCTCACTTACTTGGCCATCCTGGTGAGTTAGATTTTGATTAGACCACTTAGTAATTCGGACTCATCCATGTCTATTAGGTAAATCAGTTTGACTAATTTAGGTGCTCCTAATACCAGCTTAGATTAGATTCTTTTCTGACTTTGTGAAGTTAGTGAAAGGATCAAAATTGGCTTACTGAATTTTCTTAAATTGATTAACTAAATCCTCTAAAATTATTAGGTCCTTAAAAATAAAATAGTTATATAGATAACTAAATCATAGCCTCCCATTAAGTTAAGTGATAATGGGTTCATTAGTATAATAATCATTGGAAGCCCAAAGGCCTGGTGATTATTGACTAATAAAATTATCATTCATAAAATGATAATTTGATTAAGTCTTTCTGATGGTGGTTAGGTTGGCCGACCAAAATCGGGCCTAATCATTTATTGGTTAGATAAGACCAAATGTGGTCATGTTAATGGTTGGATTTAACTGAATCTTTTTCAATGGAGGTCAAAGCCTACTGATTAGGTCTATGGGGCAAAATCAATGTTACTAAAAATTATTTAAAGAAATAATTGATTTTGAATCTACCCATAGATGCACATGGATTGACCAACCAAAGTTGGGCTCATGTGTAGTCTATGTGGATTCTAGTACCCACTAAGAAATTAGAGTAATTCCTAAAATTGAAAGTAGAGGCTACGAATTCATAAAAAATAGTGGAAGAATCTTTAGACTGAAGTCCAAGTCTTTAGGATTAATAATTCATATACTAATTAGGTTTGATTTTTCTTTTTGTGTAGACATGGCCACTAACCTATTGCTCCAGTCATTGTTAGATCATGACAAATTAATGAAATCCAACTACGACAGCTGGTATCGTAAGTTGAAAATCATCCTATAGCATGAGCGGATCCTTTATATGGTAATGGATCGAGCACCTGAGGAGCCAGCCCTGAATGCTGGGGGAGCGGTTCGAGATACTTATCTGAAGTGGCTCAATGACCGCACCACCATTCGATGTATAATGCTAGTGGCAATGAATGACGAGTTCAGTCATAAGTTTGAAAATGCCCAGCCACAAAAGATGCTTCAAATATTGAACGACTCTTTTGGCATACCGGACGACGTTGAAAGGCACAAAATAAGTTGTGCCATTTTCAACGCTCGGATGAGAAACAGTGCCTCAGTCACCGATCATGTATTGTACATGATCGAGATGATTGAGTGCCTTAGCAAGTTGGGCTTTCCCCTGTACGAGCAGCTCGGTAAGGATGCGATCCTTAATTTTTTGCCCAAATCCTTCCTTCTCTTTCTAACTCATTTTAGAATAAAAAAGTCTGCAATGAACTACCATGGCTTGTTAGGGTTGCTGCAGAACTTTGAGAAGGATCACCAACTCCATAAGGAGATGGTAAATGTAGTGAGAGGGTCTTCTTCTGATCATCGATGTTTTAAGAAAGAGAAGAAGAACAAGAAGAAGAAAAATAAGAAGATGCGGCCGCATGCTGGAATGACTGTACAGGATCAAATCAAGAAGCACAAGCCCGACCAGAGCCATGCAGAGTGTTTCTTCTATAAGAAGCAAGGACACTGAAAGAGAAACTATCCTCTGTACATTGCCTTCCTAGATTCGAACAGGCCGAGAAAGAAGCAAGCAGCTGCTGGGCAAGATAATTATATGATAACACCTTGCAATTTTTTCTTATTTGATTCTACTGCCTGGGTATTAGATACTAAAAGTCCTTATCATATTTGTAATTTTATGCAGGGCTTGTAGGTCAGTAGAAGATTTGATCAAGATGAAAGGTTCCTGAATGTTGGAGATGGAAGACAAGTTTCAATTCTAACTTTAGGAATCATTAATCTTGTAATCAATTCAAATAAAATTATTCTTAATGAATGTCATTATTGCCCAACTTTCTTATTGAATATCATTTCTGTAGGCCTTTTGGCCATGAATTATTTTGAAATATCAATAAAAGAAAAATTTTATAATGTCATTTTGAATGGTGTTACAATTTTGATTGAATAATTGAATAATAGAATTTATTTACTTTCTATGCCTTTTAACGTGGTTAAATCCTCCAGTAAATGCCCTAGAATTAGTGATGTGTCTGATGTCTACCTTTGGCACTATAGCCTAGGTCATATTAATAAGAATAGAATTAACAGGTTAGCTCAAGAAGGAATTCTTGAAGTTAGTGATTGTGAGTCACTTTCGATCTATGAGTCTTATCTTCTTGGTAAGATGATCAAGTCACCTTTTATTGAAAATGGTGAACGAGCCACTGAACTCTTGAGTTTAGTACATTCGGATGTATGTGAACCCATGAGCTCAAGTATCAGAGGTGGATATTTCTACTTCATAACTTTCATAGATGATCTATCGAGGTATGGATATGTCTATTTAATGAAGCAATAGTTGGAGTCATTTAAAATGTTCAAACTATTTCGAAATGAGGTAGAAAAGCAAACTGAAAAGAGTATTAAAACTCTTCGATCCGACCGAGGGGGTGAGTACCTTTTCAATGAATTTTTGATATATCTTGGAAAGAACGGAATTCTCTCCCAATGGATTCCTCCTGAAA
This sequence comes from Cocos nucifera, assembly GCA_006176705.1. Classification (NCBI taxonomy): domain Eukaryota; kingdom Viridiplantae; phylum Streptophyta; class Magnoliopsida; order Arecales; family Arecaceae; genus Cocos; species Cocos nucifera. Next base: position 2,173,144 of record QRFJ01000013.1, read on the forward strand.
TACTACAACATAATGATGTGTCTGAAAGAAAAAATTGGATCCTGTTAGACATGGTTCGATCCATGATAAAATTTGCTGGTTTGTCGATCTCTCTATAGGGATATGCGCTTGAGTCAGCTTGTTACATTCTAAATAGGGTTCTGAGTAAATCTATTAATAAAACACCATATGAAATATGGACAGGGCGTAAGCCAATGCTTTCACACCTTAGGATTTAGGGGTGTCCGACCTACGTCAAATATTTGATGATAGATAAGCTTGGACCTAGGTTTGATAAGTATAGTTTTATAGATTATCCAAAAAAAATCAAAGCGTACTACTTCTACCTTGATGATGAGTAAAAAATGTTTATCAGCCTTAAGGCAGTCTTTCTAAAATAGGAGTTCCTTGGTAAAGGAACTAATGCCTCTAAAGTCGAACTTGATGAAGTACGATAGGTGGAAGAACGAACATAAGTTGTTGAACCTGAGCTAGATCTGATTAGATCAGATCCAGAACCCATTATAGAAGCATCCTTAAGAAGATCTGATAGAGTACCACATCAATCAGATAGATACTATAATTTTCTAATCTGGGATGGAGATCCTATCAAACTCGATAAGAACGATCAGGATCCAATCACCTATATGAATGTAATGTAGAGATCCGACTCTGAGAAATGACTTAAGGCCATGAAATTCGAGATGGAATCTATGAAGATCAACGATGTATGGACATTGGTTGACCCACCCAAAGGGATAAAACCCATAGGGTGTAAGTGGGCTCAAAAGAAAAAGAGGTGCAGATGGAAAGGTGGAGACCTATAAAGCCTGTCTGCTTGCCAAGGTGTATTATCAACATTATGGTATTGACTATGACGAGACGTTCTCTCCTATGGTAATGCTCAAATCCATTTGAATAATGCTTGCCATAGCTGTCTATCTGGACTATAAAATCTAACAGATGGATATGAAAATAGCTTTTCTGAATGAAGAGCTGGATGAAGAAGTGTATATGATACAACCTAAAGATTTCATATTCATAGATGAGTCTAAGGTGTGTAAGCTTCAAAGGTCCATTTATGGACTAAAGCAGGCATCTCGGAGCTAGAACATACAATTTGATAGAGCAATCAAAATGTATGGCATCATTAAGAATGAAGAGGAGCCCTTCATATATAAATGGACTAATAGACCAGCAATAGTAATCCTAGTATTGTATGTAGATGACATTGTCTTAATCAAAAATGATATCCCTACATTACAAGGAATAAAGATCTAGCTGTCATCATAGTTCTTCATGAAAGATCTGGGAGAAGCTTCCTACATTCTAAGGATGAAGATATATAGAAATAGATTTAAAAGGTTGCTTGGATTGTCCCAGTCCACGTACATTGACACTATCCTGAAATGGTTCAGCACGAAAAATTTTAGGAAAGGCTATCTACCAATAGGCTATGAAATTTTTCTTTCAAAGAGGGATTGTCCAACAACACCTCTAGACAGAGAGCATATGAATAGAATACCATATGCTTCAGTAGTGGGTTCTATAATGTACGTCATGATATGTACGCAATCAGATGTGGCATACTCACTAGGTGTAGTGAGTAGATACTAATCTAATCCAAGAGAGAATCATTGAAAGATTGTTAAAACCATCCTGAAGTATTTAAAAAATACTAAGGACCAATAGCTTGTATATGGTGAATCGAACTTAAAACTTGTGGGGTTCACAGACTCTAGTTTTTAGTTCGATCATGATAATAGCAAGAGTGTGTTGGGATATATATTTACCTTTAATGATGGGCCATCTACTGAAAGAGTTTCAAGCAACATACTGTGATCGACTTAGTTTGTATGGCGGAGTATGTCGCTGCATCAGATGCTGCTAAAGAAGCGGTATAGCTAAAAAAATTCATCACCAAATTTGGAGTAGCATCCTTCCTTGATGGTCCAGTTCTGCTCTATTGCGACAGCTCTGGAGCCATTGCTCAAACGAAGAAACCAAAGGCACACCAGCGGACAAAGCATATTCTGCGCTGCTACCATCTTATCCAAGAGATTATGGATCGAGGTGACGTCAACCTTCAGAAGATCGATGAGAAGGAGAACCTGACCGATCCATTCACTAAAGCTATTGCAATAAAGAAGTTCAATGACTTTAAATCAAAGATAGGTATTAAATACTGTACTGATTGGCTTTAGTCCAAGTGGAAGATTATTGAAAATATATTCTAAAATCAATCGTCAGTCTGTTGATGGTTGGACCATATATTTATAATTATATATAAATTATAAATTAATAAAAATTATTTTAATATTTTTTATTATAAATTCTGTTGTCTTCTAATGAACTCTTGTGTTATGATGAAGTCCTTAGGACTATCTAGATTCGGTACAGAAGGATTTATCATTTAGTCCTTAAATAGTTCACGACCAAATGATACGTTGTTATTTAGGACGACAACATTTATCAAGTATAGATCATTGTATGCCATATAGGTTGGTTGTCCTCATAATCAAGGAGTATTGAGACATTGATATGACATGCAAGTGAGATGTATGGGTATATCTGCACTTAACATGATCAACTTTGGAGCTTTTCTCCTATCAAAATTAGCTTCGATGAAATATGGGTATAAATATTTCTTCAATCTGAGATCACTACGGTGACTTTCAAGCAACTCACTGTATTTTGGTGCCAGATTATCTAAATTTCTAATTCAGTGATGAAAAATTTCTAGGCACAGTCAAGTACTTATGGAGTTGATGCATGTATTAAGATGGAATTGACCACTCCTGATTTCAGGAGCTGTGTTTAATTATATTTCAATTTAGCAAAACCTTGGCCAGGGTAGTCTTAGTGAGGAGTCACGAGACTAATTGCTTTAAGATACAATATAGATGTATTTTTTAGGATTAACAGTCTAACCTTGAGTCATCTATTACACAGAAATCATAGGAAAGAATTATACGGTAACCATATTCGTGTAAGTTCTGAATGTTGCGATTGCAATTATTCGATTTATTCAGATGTCGGGTATCATTGCTAGATGGTCACTTCGATTAGCATAAAAATTGGTTTCAGTGCTACCGACATAGGTTCGGACCTATGAGATCACACACATTAGGAGTTTCTATCTGATCTGATGGCTGATTAAGAGTTTCATTGGTCTGAGACTCTATGGTCAAGAGTTTCACTAGACTGAGACTCTATGACCAAGAGTCCTACTAGATTGGAACTCTAAGTCCTACTTGTCTGAAATTCTTTGATCATGAGTTCTGATAATCTAGAATACTGTGGTCAAGAGTCCTACTGGACTGAAACTCTGTGATCAAGAGTCCTATTGGATTGGGACTCTGAGTCCTACTTGTCTGGGACTCTCTGATTAAAAGTTTCATTACTCTAGGACTCTATGGTCAAGAGTTTCACTGGATTGAAACTCTATGATCAAGAGTCCTACTGGATTGTAACTCTGAGTCCTACTTATCTAGGACACTCTGATCATGAGTCCTGATAATCTAGGACACTATGGTCAAGAGTCCCACTGGACTGGGACTCTATGACCAAGAGTCCTATTGAACTGAAACTCTGAGTCTTACTTATCTAAAACTCTCTGATCAAGAGTTTCATTAGTCTAGGACTCTATGATCGTGAGTTCGATTCGTTTGGGATACTGGGTTCAAGAGTCTCACTAATTTAGGACTCTTCAAGAGTTTCATGTTGATAGGACTCTATTGCCCAATAACCCATTCAATTTGGACTTAGATATTTTTAAAAGATTAATTAGCAATTTGATTGTAGATTAGCTCAATTTGATTGAGTGATGAAAATTTGATCAAGTTTGGTTGAATTTGATTCGATCAGATCATGAGATGACCTAATCGCTATGAAAGTTTTGACCCTAATTTGATCAGGACATAGATCTCATTAATTTCTAATTTGATTATAATTTTATTAGATTAGGCTTAGCTTAATTTGATTGATTTTAACCTAATTTAATTAGGTCTAGATTAATTGATTTGGTCGAAACCAATTAGGACCAAGTCAAATGAAGTTTGAATTTAAATTCTCCCATGCATCCATCATTTTTGACTTTTCCACTCTGCTTCCTATGCCCTCCCTTTTGTTTGTTAAATATTTTTTGAGAAATAAAATATGCACACAGAGGAAAGTCCTTCTATATGTTAAACATAAGGGAGGGGGCATTGGATAAGGATAAGAGGCTCATTTAATTTTTGAAATCAAGTGAGTGGTTAAAACCTCTCAACCACTCGACCCTTATCATTTTCCATGCAATTTTTCCATGGTATTCACATTAATAAATTATGATAATTTTTGTGCATGTAGGAGAAGGGGTTATCATTATGTGGTAAAAATTTTAGAGTGTTTGGGCATCAATTCTAGGCGAAAACAATCTTGAAGTGAAGGTAAATAGGATCCTGCAGCACTTCAATTTTCCCTCATTCCTCTCTTCTCTTATGATTTTTAACTCTAAGGATATTCTATTTTTAGATATGATCTAAATAGGGATTATAGATCTAAAAGTTATCTTTTCATGAAAACTTATTTCATAAAAGAACTCTACACAGAGAGGGCGTGATAGGATTTTTAGTGTATCAGGATTTTTGGGCCGAGTGAAATCTTAGATTTGGAAATTTAGGTTCGGGTGGAGAGATCGAGTGCTGTGAGTATTGGATCACCACCAAATTTGAAACATATATTCATCATTCTCTAATATTTATGATTTAATTTTTTAAAATATTTAAAAAATCAAAAAGTATATGATCGATCGGATCGATTGTGATCAGCTATCGAAGGCTCCGGTGAGGAGCTAGCACTCCAGTGGGGCTGATCGGGATCAAAAGCTCCGTATGGACCAATCGTAGAGACCAAACATGTGTGCGACTGTGATGTAACACCAGAGCATTATTCAGTGAACTCAGATTATGGTGATCAACTATCCACGAAGAGGTATTATATTCTAAACACGTAGATATAGTAAATAGTTTATTACATAGTTTTATTTTCAGATCTATTGATATATGCATGCATATTATATTTAGATCTTAATGTGTAGGGTTAAATAATCTAATATGATCAATAGATGATTAATTAGATTAATTATTTTCTACTACATCATTGCTATTTTTGAAATATTTTTTGAAAGTAGCATGACAAACCCAACACTATTTTTCTCAATGTTTGCAATGCTATTCGAACCTTCACTCGGCTCGAGCAGTCTGCATACCGAGACCAGAGTGCGCAAGATATATCTCGACCTCATGTTTATAGCCCAAATCTTTTCTCGATTCAAGTGCTTTGCATTCCAAGATTGGAGCGTGCATGGCACGTCTCAGCCTCATGTTTGCAATGCTGCTCGAATCTTTACTTGGTTCAAATGCTTTGCATGCCGAGACTGGAGCGTGCATAGCACATCTTGACCTAGTGTTTGCAATGCTACCCAAACCTTCACTCGATTCAAGCCCTTTGCATGCCGAGATCAGAGCATGCAGGGCATGTCTTAGTCCTATGTTTGCAATCCAAACCTTTCCTTGGTTCAAGCGCGTTGCATGCCGAGATTGGAGCATGCATGGCATGTCTCAACCCTATGTTTGCAATGCTGCCCGACCTTCACTCAGTTCGAGCACTCTACATGTCGAGATTGGAGCACAGGGCATGTCTCAGCCCCATGTTTGCAGTCCAAACCTTTCTTCGGATCGAGCGCTCTGCATGCTGAGATCGAAGTATGTAGGGTACATCTCGGTCTAGTGTTTGCAATGCTACCCAAACCTTCACTCAGTTCGAGCGCTCTACCCTCAAACCTTCACTCAGTTCGAGCACTCTACATGCCGAGATTGGAGTGTGCAGGGCACATCTTGGCCCCGTGTTTGCAGTCCAAATCTTCTCTCGGTTCAAGTGCTTTGCACGTCGAGACTGGAGCATGCATGGCACGTCTCGACCCTGTGTTTGCAATAATGTCCGAACCTTCACTCGATTCAAGCGCTCTGCATGCTGAGACTGGAGCATGCAGGGTACATCTCAGTCCTGTGTTTGTAGCCCAAATCTTTCCTCAATTTGAGTACTCTATATGTCGAGATCGGAGCATGCAGGACATGTCTCAGCCCCATGTTTGCAATATTGCTCGAACCTTCACTCGATTCGAGCACTCTGCATGCCAAGATCAGAGCATGCAAGACATGTCTTGGATCCATATTTGCAATGCTGCCCGAGCCTTCACTCGGTTCGAGTGCTCTATATGCCGAGATCGGAGTGCGCAGGGCATATCTTGGCCCCATATTTATAATGCTGTCCAAACCTTCCTTCGATTCGAGTGCTCTGCATGCAAAAACCTTAATTCCATATAAATTAATACTTAACTAATTAATTTTTTAATTTTTAATTATACTTAATTAACATAATTTAAATAAAAATTAATTTTTAGTGATGGTATTAGTGATAGCTAATACCATCGCTAATACTCATAATAAAAGAAGGCCACCATATATGATTGAGGCACGAGCTGGCTTGCCAGAATTGAGGCACAAAAAGGCACGAGCTGGCATGCAGGGACTAAGGCTCGGGGATGTGGCCACAGATGGGAGCTTGGAGAGATGGAAGGTAAGCCGAGGAGGCAGAAGGCAGTCGGGGGCTCGAAGAGGCAGGCTTGGTGCAGTCGAGGGGAAGCCACCTGCCAGTAGAGAGGCAGGCCGGGTGGCGGGGGGATCGAAGAGCGAGGAGCGGGGGGTGGTGGGCCGAGGTTTTAGGAAGGTGAGAGGAAATCGAGAGCTTACGACCGGAGGCTTGAGAAGGCGGGCTGGGTGCAACTAGGGGGAAGCCACCGATCGAAGGAGAGAGAGGATGGCAGGAGGAACAAATGGCGGGGGAGAGGAGAATGCCAAGCCAAGGTTTCGGAAAGGTGGGAGGCTAGGAGCTTGTGCCTAAGGGCTCAAAAAGGTAAGAGGCAGCTGGCGGCTTGGGAAGGCGGGATGGGTGCAGTCGGGAGGAGACGATCGGGGGGAGATAGGGGTGGCAAGAGGACCGAAGGATGGGAAATAGGAGGGTGGTGGGATGGGATTACAGAAAGATGGGAGGAGGCTGGAAGCTTGCACCTGGAGGCTTGAGGAGGTGGAAGGCAGTCGGCAGCTCGGGGAGGTAGGTCAAAGTTTTGGAGAGATGGGAGGAGGTCGGAGGCTTAGAGAGGTGGGTCGGGTGCAGCTGGAGGAAGATGGCCAGGGGATCAGAAAGGTGGGAGGAGATCGAGGGCTCGAAAAGAGAGGTCGGGTGCAGTCGGAGGAGGCAGCCATGGAGAGGCCATCAATTAGGGGAGAGAGGGGGTGGTGGGAGGACCAAAGGACGGAGGAGAGGATGGTGATAGCGGAGGATAAAAACATGGAAGAGGAGTGGTGAAAAAATGAAGATGTGGTGGATGGTGGGGTGGGAAAAAATAAGGAAGCGATCGGCAGTGGTATAAACAAAAATGAGGGTAAGTGATGAGGTGGGAGAAAACAAGGTGGAAAGATTATTAGCGATGGCAATTTCCATCGCTAATAATATTTTTTTATCAGTAATATAAAAAAAATATTATGAGCAAATGCAAAGCACCATTGGTAATAATCTATCAATTGCTAATAATTATATTTTTAAAATAATATATTTTTTTAAATTATTAACTATTGGTGTAGAATTTGGTTGACGTCGGATCAAGCTGGAGTCGAGAAAAATGATGTCGCCATCGATGACCTGCAAAATAAAGTCCTCTCTGGAGTTGGTGTTGGTGGCTTCGGTAGGATCCTTCAATGGTCAAGTTAGATCTGACCAATAGAAATGGAGTGTTCAATGAGAAGTTTGGCAGAGTTTCGAAAAGGAGAAGAAAAGCTTAGAGAAAACGTATCTGAAGGATCCCTTTTTATAGGCGAAGCTTGTTGTAACTGTCTTGATTAATGACTGTCGTAATCATCCTGATAAATACCGATTATGATTGTCTTGATAAATGCTGATCATGATTGTCTTGATAAATGACAATCATAATTATCATAATAATTGTAACCATTCAGTAGTGGGATCGTCTGTAGGAATCCATCTGAAGGAACGGTCCAGAAGGAGTTCGGCTCCTATAGGAATCCAACCGCTAGAGGAGTTTGGAAGGAGTTTGACTTCCATAGAAGCTCGATTGCTGGAGGAGTTCGACTTCCATAGAAGTTCAGCTGCTGGAGGAGTTTGAAAGAAGTTCGACTTCCATAGAAGTTCAGCTGCTAGAGGAGTCTGAAAGGAGTTTGGCTTCCATAGAAGTCCTATTGCTGGAGGAGTCTGGAAGGAGTTTGACTTCCATAGAAGCTCGACTGCTGGAGGAATTCAGAAAGAGTTTGACTACTGAAAAGTTCGATCAGCTGAAGAGGTTCGGCTGGGGCTCGACCGTTGAGAAGTTTGGCTAGATTTGTCCACTAGGTAGTTCGACCATTGAATGAATCCGGTTGCTAGGAAGAAAATTTTTGATTGAAACTCTTTCATGGTTACCAGCTGCATTAGGCTAAGCTTCAGAGACTGGACTTTGATAGAAGCAAGATTTATCCCCAACAATAATCCTCCTACTTCCGAGTTTGAAACTCGAAGGAAGGAAGTACAAAAAAGGCGACTGCCAAAGTCCTCTTCAAGGCTATGCATCTTGTCTCCAGTCGAGGTTGAAAGTGTAGTTGAAGCTCGAAGAAGATCTTGTCTCCTATTATTATCGAGCATAATGGGGCCATCTTCGAGGTCTTTCCTCTCATCCCATCTAAAATGATCGAAATGGATGAGGTCTTCGACTTTGCTCATATTAGGACGAGGTTCTCTTCCTGTTTCTAATGAGCTATGGGGGCACATAAGGGCTATCGACAGGGCCTCTCTCCCATCTCATCTAAAATAAATGAGGTCTTCGACTTTGCTCATGTTAGGATGAGGTTCTCCTCCTATTTCAAATGGGCTATGGGGGCACATAAGGGCCATTGTCAGGGCCTCTCCCCTCATCTCATCTAAAATGAATGAGGTCTTTGACTTTGCTCACGTTAGGATGAGATTCTCCTCCTATTTCTAATGGACTGTGGGGGCACATAAGGGCCGTTCTCAGGGCCTCTCCCTCCATCTCGTCTAAAATGAACGAGATCTTTAACTTTGCTCACGTTATAATGAGATTCTTCTCCTGTTCCTAACGGGCTGTGGGGGCACATAAGGGCCATTGTCAGAGCCTCTCCCCCATCTCGTCTAAAATGAGCGAGACCTTCGAAGCTCGGAAGAGATCTTATCTCGAGCTGAGGTTGGTCTGACCGCTCGAAAGAGATCTTATCTCTAGTCGAGGTTGAAGCTCGATCACTCGGGAGAGAGATCTTAGCTCTAGCCGAGGTTGGTGCGGCCTCTCGAGAGAGATCTTATCTCTAGCTGAGGTTGACCCGACCGCTTGGGAGAGATCTTATCTTTAGCCGAGGTTGATGCTCGGGCGCTTGGAAGAGATCTTATCTCTAGCCGAGGTTGATGCGGTTGCTCGAGAGAGATCTTATCTCTAGTCGAGGTTGTAGCTCGGACGCTCGGGAGAGAATCTTATCTCTGGTCAAGGTTGACTCGATCGCTTGAGAGAGATCTTATCTCTAGCCGAGGTTGACTCGATCACTTGAGAGAGATCTTATCTCTAGCCAAGGTTGGCACGATCGCTCGGAAGAGATCTTATCTCTAGCCGAGGTTAACTCGAACACTCGAGAGAGATTCCATCTCTAGCCAAAGTTGACTCGGATGCTCGGGAGAGATCTTATCTCTAGCTAAGGTTGTCACTGTCGCTTTGGGAGAGATCCCATTTTCTAGCCGAGGTTAACTCGAACACTCAGAAGAGATCCCATCTCTAGCCGAGATTGACTCGGATGCTCGAAAGAGATTTTATCTCTAGCCGAGGTTGGCACGGTTGCTCGAGAGAGATCTTATCTCTAGTCGAGGTTGTCACGGTCGCTCGAAAGAGATCTCATCTCTAGCCGAGGTTGAAGGACTTTGATCGACTCATGTTAGGATGAGGTTCTCCTTCTGTTCTTAATATGGTCACTATTGACTGCTTCTTTCCTGTCATCATAGAGTTTTTGCATAGTTTTTTGCATGATTTTTACATAGTTTTTTCTGTCATCACATAGTTTTTGCTTCTTCCCTATCATCACATAATTTGGAGCGAGCTTCTTTTGACTTTGACATTGGAGATGATGGATCACCGAAGTACCAAGCTCCTTCCAGATGTGGCATCGATGATATGGGAGGCGACCAACCTTTCTATTGTTCCTCCATTATTGGTAGTTCTGACTATGGCAGCACCCTCAGTCGATCTTCTCCTACTTCAAACTGGTGTTCGAGGAATTAATTCAGCTGGCCTCTCCTGATGAGCTCCTCGATTTCATCTTAGAGCTGAACAAATTCTTTAGTATCGTGGCCGTGGTCGCGATGGTAGAGGCAATACTTGCTTCAATCGTGCTTGTTTGGAGGAGATCGTAATTCTTCTGGTCTTGATAGTTGATTTCTAATTTTCATCAGAACTTAAGCCTTAGAAGCACTGAGGGGGGCAAAGTTGTGGAACCTTCCGAAAGGAGGACTTCTTGGTGCCTTTCTATCGGAGGTTCCTTGATGACGAGCTCGAGGAGTTCGGGCTTGCTTGCACCCGGGAGGAGTCCGTAAGCATGGTCGAACTTGACTCAATCCTCCATCGATGGTAGGTTTATTAGACTCGTCCATCCACCACTCTCCTACGACTTCTTCATCCTTCAATTTGAAGGTTTCTTTCGTACGGGCATATCTCTCAGCTCGGACTAGCAAATTGGCAAAATCCTTAGGATACTTTTTTTTCAAAAAAAATAGTTAATCATTCTTCTAAAGGTTGTTCTTGAGCGCGGCCATTGTAATAGACTGGTCCAGGTCCCGGACCTTCAATACCGTAGTGTTAAATTGGATGATATAAGCCTGGATGGATTTTCCCTCCTTCTACTTGACATTCATCAAAAAATCCAAACTTCGGTGCGGACGTCGGCTGCTGACGAAGTGAGCCACGAACTAATGGCTCATCTGATCAAAAGAGAAGATCGTACTCGACTTTAATGTTGAGTACCAATTTTTTGCTGCTTCATTTAAGGTAGATGGAAAAGCTCGGCATAATATGGCATCTGGTGCGCTATGAAGCAGCATCATGGTCCGGAAGGCCTCTAGATAATCAACCAGATTAGAGGTTCCATCGTAGCTTTCAAGTTGAGGAAGCTTGAAGTTTGGTGGAATAGGCTCTTGCATAATTCGGAAAGAGAAAGGAGGATCGGTGCGGACGTCATCATGGTGAGTTGGAGCGACGTGGTCGAGCTTCTCAATCCATCAGTCCATCTCCCGTAGTTTGTGATTGAGGACGTCATCTCGGTCATAGATTTTGGAGGGCTTTCGACTACAGATGAGGAAGATCTTCTCTAGAGGAGAATCATGATCCGAACTTAGATCCTCTGCTCTCTGTTTCTCTTTCCTAACGGCGATGGGCATGCTAGCCCAAATGTTCTTCCTTGGGATCAATTTTCGACAATCTAATGAAGTGTTTCTTGGTAGAGTCACCATCGAAGGCTATCGCATGGCCTACACCATCTCGGTGAGGCTCCGAACCTGCTGCATTAATAGGTTAAACTACTCCGAATCTAGTATGGCTGTAGGTGGAGCTTGAGTTATCGAAGTTGGAGCAAAAACTGATGTATCTGGATGGGATCTAGCTGCAGAAGCCATTGATCACCGGGTCAAAGCTTTCCCGAGAAGTATTTTTTTTTTGGGGGAAAGAACTCTAGATCGTTGCTGAGCAGTCTTTTAAGATCAAGAGAACCTCAAGAATAGAGGGCCCTTCCTCTAGCACCAATTCTGTTGGTGCAGAATTTGGTTGACGCCGGATCAAGTTGGAGTCGAGGAAAATGAAGTCACCATCGATGATCTGCAAAATAAAGTCCTCTTCGGAGTCGGTGTTGGTGGCTTCAGTAGAATCCTCTGATGGTCAAGTTAGCTCTGGCCAACAGAAATGAAGTGCTCAATGAGGAGTTCGGCAGAGTTTCGGAAAGGAGAAAAAAAGCTTCGAGAAAACGTATCTGAAGGATCTCTTTTTATAGGCAGAGCTTGTTGTAACTGTCTTGATTAATGACTATCGTAACTATCCTAATAAATGTTGATCGTGATTATCTTGATAAATGACAATCATAATCATCATAATAAGTATAACCATTCAGTAGTGGGATCGCTTGTAGGAATCCATCTAAAGGAATGGTCCAAAAAAAGTTTGGCTCCTATGGGAATCCAATCGCTAGAGAAGTCTGGAAGGAGTTCGACTTATGTAGAAGCTCGATTGCTAGAGGAGTCCGGAAGGAGTTCGGCTTTCGTAGAAGTCTGGCTGCTAGAGGAGTTCAGAAGGAGTTTGGCTTCTATAGAAGCTCGACTGCTGGAGGAGTTTGGAAGGAGTTCGGCTGCTGAGAAGTTCGATCGACTGAAGAGGTTCAGCTGGGGCTCGACTGCTGAGAAGTTCGGTTAGATTTGTCCGCTGGGTAGTTTGATCACTGAATAAATTCGGCTGCTAGAAAGAGAATTTTTGATTGAAGTTCTTCCATGATTACCAGCTGCATTAGGCTAAGCTTTAGAGACTGAACTTCAGTGGGAGCGAAATTTATCCCCAACATTAACGATGGTGTATTTGCCATCATTAATAATATTTTTTTTAATATTAATTTTTTCTTCTAGATCATTTTTTGGATGGTTAAAAATCAATATTGAATTTTATTAAAGTTTTAGGCTTAATTAATTTATGGATCAAATTTTAATTGATTTAATTTAGATTTAATTTAATTAATCTTTACTTAATTTAAGGCTAATTAGGTTTTAATATTTTAAGTAAAACTTGAATTCAAAGTCTAATTGAATTAGATTTGATACGATTTCAAATTAAATTCAAATCAAGTTAAAATTAGATTCTAATTAAATATAAATTAAAAATTATTTTTTTAGTTAATTTAAATCATATTAAATTTAATTAAGTCTGACTTAATTTAAAAATAATTAAATTTTACTATCCAAGTAGGACTTGGATTCAAAGTCTAACTGAATTAGGATTGACAGATTTACAAATTAGATTCAAATCAAATTCGAATTAGATTTGAATCAAACCTAAATTAAAAACTATTTTCTTATAATTGATTTAAATTAGATTAAATTTAATTAGACTTAACTTAATTTAAAGATAATTATATTGTACAATCTAATTAGGACTTGGGTTCAAAGTCTAACTGAATTAGCTAGGTTTGACAGGATTTCGATTTGGATTCGAATCAGATTCAAATTAAATTTAAATTAAAAATTATTTTTTAAATTAATTTAAATTAAATTTAATTTAATTAAACTTAATTTAATTTTAAGATAATTAAATTTTACTATTCAAATAGGACTTAGATTCAAAGTCTAATTGAATTAGGATTAATAGATTTTTGAATTGGATTCAAATAAAATTTGAATTAGATTCAAATTGAATTTAAATTAAAAATTATTTTTTTCTAATTAATTTTAGTTTAATTTAATTTAACTAATTTTAATTTAATTTGAGGCTAATCAAATTTTATAATCCATGTAGGATTTAGATTTAAAGCCTAATTGAATTAGGCTTGATAGGATTTTGAATAGAATTCGAATTAGATTCTAATTGAATTTAAATGTAATCATAAATCATGTCCTCATTGATTTAAATTAAGTTAATTTAAGTATGCTTGACTTAATTTGAGACTAATTGAGTTTTATAATCCAAGTAGGACTTGGATTCAAAGTCTAATTGAATTAGATTTGACATAATTTTGAATTAAATTAGAATCAAATTCGAATTAAATTCAAATCAAATCTAAATTAAAAATTATTTTTTAATTAATTTAAATTAAATTTAATTTAATTAGACTTAACTTAATTTAAGGTTAATTAGATTTTATAATCTAAGTAGGACTTGGATTCAAAGTCTAATTAAATTAAGTTTGGCAGAATTTTGAATTGGATTCGAATCAGGTTCGAATTAGATTTGAAGTGGAGTTTAGGTGTGTTCTAGATTATTAGCGATGGCAAATATCTCATCGCTAATTTTATTGCCAATAACTTTTTTAAATAATCTTTTTTCTTCAATCTATTGTGTTTAAAAAATTTTTAGCGATGGAGTATTTTTCATCGCTAATAGCCAAAATATGTCATCCCTAAATATATTTTATGTTTAAATATAAAAAAATAAAATTTTAAATAATTTTAGTTGCAGCTTACACCATCGCTAATAATTATGAATCCATCATTAATAGTTAATTATTAGTGATAATTCTATTTTTATCACTAAAAATTTAAATTTATCATTGCTAATATCATTTTATATTTAAATATTTAAAAAAAAATTATACTTTTAGAGATGGCACTCACCGTCACTAATAACAAAATTACTGTCGCTAATAATATTAGCAATAATTTTTTTTTTGAAGTTATGGTGGCAAAAAATCTTTATTAGTGATGAATTTTTTTTTCATTGCTAATATTTAATTTTCTTGTTGTGTATCAAGTATCTTAATTAAGATTCTTTTAACAGCAAGCATATAAGATTTCTTAGGATTAGATTGAAATCTACCATATATGCAAATATTAAAGAGTATATCGGATCTACTAGTAGTTAAATATAGTAGAAAGCCAATCATACTTTTATATAGTTTTTGATCAATACTTTTACCATTTTTATCTTTATCCAATCTGCATGATGGGCTTATGGGTGTGTCAATTGCCTTTGTATTCTCCATTCCAAACTTTTTTAGTATTTCTATAATGTACTTAGTTTGGGAAAGAAAAATTCCTTTCTTTGCTTGTTTGATTTGAAGTCCAAGGAAAAATATTAGTTTCTCCATCATACTCATTTCAAATTCATCCTACATCAACTTAGTAAATTCTTAGCAAAAATTTTTATTAATAGAACCAAAAATAATATCATCTATATATATTTGAACAACAAGCAGATTTTATTTTTTTCTTTTGAAAAATAATGTAATGTCCACATTATCTCTAGAAAAGTTATGGAGCAGAAATTTATTTAGCCTATCATACCATACTCTGGGTGCTTATTTTAAATCAAACAATACTTTATTAAGTTTGAAAATATTATTTGAAAAAGCATGATTTTCAAAACTTGATAGTTGTTCTACAAAAACTTCTTCAATAATATAACCATTTAGAAATACACTTTTTACATGTATTTGATACAATTTGAAATTCATATAATAAGCAAAAGCAAGTAGCAATCTAATGGCTTTTAATCTAGCTATAGGTGCACATGTTTCATCAAAATCTATTCCTTCTTGATTATATCCTTTAGCAACCATTCTTACTTTATTTCTTATTACATTATTATTTTCATCTAGTTTATTTTTGAATACCCATTTAGTGCCAACAATTGGGTGATCAAGTGGTCTATTAACTAATGTCCAAACTTTATTTCTTTCAAATTAATTTAATTTCTCTTACATAGCAATTAATCAGTTAGGATCATTTTTAGCTTTTTTAATAGTTTTAGGTTTTATTTGAGAAACAAAAGCAAGATAATCATGATTTTCTCTAAAAGTAGATCTAGTTCTTACATTATGAGATGGATCACTAATTATAAGATCTTTATGATGATTATGGGCATACCTCCTTGTTTTGGGTAGATCATGATGTTTTTGGTTTATACCTTATTCTTAGATTTCTTCATGGTTATTATTATTTGATTCTCCTTTTTCATTATGATCGGATTTGTCCTTCAAGTTAAGATCTTTTACTCCCTTTTCTAGGCTTCCTACATTATCATCAAAAGCATCTTTCTTTCTTGATGATAGGTTGTTAGTTTCATCAAAGATAATATGAATAGACTCTTCAATAACTAAGGTGCATTTGTTGAAAACTCTGTATGCTTTGCTTGATGTGGAGTATCTAAGAAAGATACCCTCATTAGACTTAGCATCAAACTTTCCAAGGTTGTCATTTTTATTATTAAAAATAAAATATTTACATCTAAATACATGAAAATAGTTAATATTAAATTTTTTCTTTTTCCAAAGTTCATAAGGGATTTTCTTGAGAATAGAATGGAACAAAATATGATTTAAAATATAGCAAGCAATATTTATAGCTTCAGTCCAAAAATATTTTGGAAGACTTTCTTCACATAATATAGTTTTAGCCATTTCTTCTAAAGTTCTATTCTTTCTCTCCACAACACCATTTTGTTGGGGTGTTCTTGGAGCTGAAAATTTATGTTCTATGCCATTCTCATTACAAAAAGTTTTAAAATTTTGATTTTTAAATTCTGTACAATGGTCACTTTGGATTTTAATAATTATAAAGTTTTTTTATTTGAAACTTTTTTATAAAATTTTGGAAAAGAAAAAAATATTTCATCTTTATGTATTAAAAATAAAATTCAAGTAAAGCAAGAAAAATCATCTATGATCATAAGTTCATATTTCTTTTCTCCTAGGCTTATAGTCCTAGTAGGTCCGAATAAGTTCATGAGAATCAATTCAAGTGGTCTAGTGGTTGAAACTATATTTTTGGATTTAAAACTCTTCTTAGTTTGTTTACCAAATTGACATGCATCACAAATATAATTATTTTCAAAGTTCAATTTAGGCAAATCTTTAATTAAGTCTTTTGCAATCAATTTTGATAAAGTATGCATGCTTGCATGACCTAACCTATGATACCATAGTCAAATAGTTTCTTTATCTTAGTATCTTTAGCAATAAGGCATTGGCCACTCTTTATGGTTATCTCATCAAGATCAACCATATAGATATTTCCATGCCTATGTCCAATGAACTTGATACTATCATTAAAGGGATTAGTTACTATACATAAAGATGATTCAAATATGACTTTAAAGCCTTTGTCATATAATTGACTTATGATTAATAAATTATGCTTTAAGTTATTAATAAGTAAAATATTTTCAATAAAAATGGAATGAATGATTTTAATTTTACCAACTCCATTAATTTTCTTTTTTGCCATTATCATCGAAGATTACCACTCCTCCATTCTTTTTCTCAAGGATGATAAATTATTTTTGTCATCCATCATATATCTTAAACAATCGCTATCTAAATACGAAGCTCTTTTATTTTTATTGGATACAAGATATTTCTGCAAAATAATTAAGTGGTTAATTTAGGTATCCAAGTCTTCTTGGGTCCTTTAGGATTAGCATTTATGATTTTCTTTGGAATCCAAATTTTCTTAAAAGCATTTTCATTAGATTTTCTTAAGTTGCACGCATATGCTTTATATCCTACTCTACCACAACTGAAGCAAGTAATATGTGAAATGGATGTAATGATGATGAACTAGTATAGAGATATTTTAAGAATTTATATTTCTTGTTAGGATCAAAATCGATACCAGCTTTATCATAGCTTTGCCTTTTGGTTGTTTAAAATCATTTTCAATTTTTTAGAACTTCATATAAATTTTTTCAACAAGGGTTTTAGCATTTGAACTTTCTTTCTTAATGAGTCATTTTCTTTTACTAAAAGTTTATTTATTTGTAAGATTTCTTTTTTTTCTTTGGATAAGATTTCAGTCTTAATTTTTAAGTTCTTGTTCTTAATAGTTATTTTTCGATATTTATTCATTAAATCATGAAATGCATCTTGTAGTTTTTCAAAAATAAAATCTAGGATAATTTCAGAGATTACCTCATCTTCTTTTGCCATGAAACATAACTTCATAATATTTTCATTCTCTTCGTTGGAGCTAGATTCATCGCTGTCGCTCCAAGTATCAACCATTACTTTTTTTTTTGATCTTCTTGAAACTCTTCTTCAAGTTGGGACAATTAGTCTTGAAATATCCTGATTTTCTGTATTTATAACATAATGGCTGCTCCCTTTCTTTTTCTTATCTTTGCTTGATTTACTTTTGATTAGAGGCTTCTTCTTGAAATCCTGCCTTCTTTTTCTTATATTTTTTTTAAATTTTCTAGTAATCAAGGCTATATCCTCATCTTCATCATCTTCATCAATTGACTCCTCTTCCTCATCTTCATTATTGTGCTGCCTCATAGTTAATTTATGTATCATTGAGGACCTAATCAGCTCTTCCAATGGTAGCTTATTCAAGTTCTTTGCCTCTTATATTGCGGTGACTTTCGCTTTCTAAGACTTTGATAAAAATCTAAGAATTTTTCTCACCAAATCATTATTATAGTATATTTTTTCAAGAGTTTTTAAACCATTAGTATATCGGTGAAGGGTGTGAACATTTCAGTGATGGATTTAGTGGATTCCATTTTGAAAAGTTCATATTGGTGCACTAGCATGTTAATTTTTGATTCTTTTACTTGATTTATATCCTCATGAGTAATTTCAAGTCTATCTCAATTTTTTTTTGCTAAATTGTAAGTAGAAATTAGGTTAAACTCATTAGCATCTAAGGCATAATATAAAATATTCATAGCCTTGGCATTTAGCTAAATTGATTTCTTATTTTCTTCACTCTAATCCTTTTTAGATTTAGGTATGCTAATGCCATTGACTATAATGGTCGATGTGTGTGGCTTATTGATTATGATACTTCACATATCATAATTAAGAGCTTGAATAAAGATTCTCATGTGAGATTTTCAATATGTATAATTTATGCCATTGAAAAATGATGGTTTGTTAGTGGATTGCCCTTCAGCAAGTGAACCTTCCAATTATATTGTCATGATCTTTATCTCTTGATCGTTGGATCAATATTCTAGCTAAGAAGTTTTGATATCACTTATTGTCCAACTGCACAACCAAAGAGGGGGGGGGGGGGGGTTAAATTGGGTTATTAAATTTTTTAACTAAGCTATACAATGGTGTGCAGTGCAGAGGTGAGAATGTGCTGAAGATGTAGTGAACTAAAGATTAAAAAATAAATACAATAGAGGAAAGAAATTGCACACACATAAATACATCAGATTTATTATGGTTCAGTGCATCTTAAGCACCTATATCCACTCTCCAAGCGATCCCTTGAGAATTTTTATTATAATCACTTGATTATAATATATTTATTTTTATTGGACTCACAAACAAGCCCAATTGATTTTAACCTAGGTCAACTAATCAAAATCTTTACAAGCTTTAACCCAAGGCTCCTCCAAACTAATCCAAGTTAGGCACAATTTAGCCCTTTAACTTTTAGCCCTTGTTGAAACTTTTATAACAATTTTGAAATAAAAAGGAATACCACAATAAAAACTCTATTGCGGTTGGATTGTTGTCGTTGAAGCTTTTTTTTTAAGAATGCTTTGAATGTTGACAATGAATAACCTTTGTCCTCTTTGAATGCGCACAGAAAAATTAAGAAAAAATTGAATGGGAGTGGGTGAACTTTCTTGGAAGCTTTGAATGCTCAAAGTGCTCTATCTTTTTTGTAAACAGTGCTTAACAGTCTTCTTCCTTTTATTCCTTGTCTCTTAATCATTTTCTTTAGGCTTAGATTGATTTGACCTTAATTATGGCCATTTATGACTATTGGAGATGGAAAATAGCTATTGAAAATTTTTTCTAAGCGAAGATAGACTTCTGCAGAGCTAGCCGTTGCACCTGTTAGATTTCATTGAGCCAACTAGAATTTAGCCTTGGATCGGCTCGAACAGTAGTTCTTCATAAATCAACATTCTATCCTATTAAGATAGCCGGCTCGGATCTTACTTCGAGTTGGCTCAAGTTGTAGAACTTAAATTTTATCTTTATATCATCCTGAGAGAGCTGGCTCAGATTTACCTCGAGCTAGCTCGAACTGTAGTCTTGAAAAACTATATTTCTATCATTCTAAGAGAGCTGGCTCAGATGTTATTTTGAGCTGACTCGAATAACAGGACCTAAAAATAACTTTTTCATCACTTTGAGTGAGCCAACTTGGATCCACTTTGAGCTGGCTCGACCGCATGTTAAGCCAAAGTATCAAGAGCGTGCTGTGCCAGAGCTGGCTCGATTCTTGGATAGGTTGGCTTGGATTCTTTGAGATGATTTTTCTTATGTCGAAATTCTTCAAAATTAGTTTTACTTGACTCAATTGGTCTTCAATTAAGTATGGAATCTTTTAATGGCCATTTTTCTCTATTAAAAAAAAATATTCTTTGACATACTTAAAAAATGTTAGCATAAAATTATGCTCCAATATTTTGTAATCATCAAAATCATTCCTAGGGATAATATATATCCATTCTGATCTTTGGGGTCTTGCACCTATTCAGTCTAAAGATGGTTCTCGATATTTATTGACTTTCATTAATGATTTTTTGAGAAGAGCTTGGGTATATTTTTTGAAGCATAAGAATGAAGTCTTTCTCACTTTTAAGAAGTGGAAAGCACTTGCTAAAAAATAGTCTAGTAAAAAGATCAAGAGATTGAGACTGATAATGGCATGGAGTTTTGTGATGGTCAATTTAATGAGTTCTACGAGGCTAAAGGCATTATGAGATACTGCACAATTAGAAAAATATCATAGCAGAATGATATTATAGAATGTATGAACAAGACTCTTTTAGAGAGAGTATGTTGTTAGATATATGTGTCCTAGAAGCCAGAATTGGCTGACACTTGTAATACACTTCTAAGGACAAAATTATAATTTTGATTAAATTTAATATAATGAATTATTTTCTATCACATATGTGTATTTAGTGTCTGTGATACATCCTTTGAGTTAATGATAATGATAATTCATATTTTCAAGAGTTGAAAATTTAAGACATGAATAATCATTATTAACTCATAAAATGCTCCCGACCATAGGATCATCATGAGGATGGTGATTGATCCAAAAGGTTGGTGTACAATCGCTTCTCTTTAGTAGATGAGTCTTGAGTCTATGGTGTGGAGACACCGAAGCAAGAGTACAGGTACTCGTTAGAGAACGAGGGCACTGAGCGTGACCACCTCGAGTAGTCATTAGGAAGTCTACCTTCTCATCAATGACTGACTCGATGCTGCAGTAGTGTGTCTGGTTCTTTGACCTGAGATGCATCGATAGTTCACCTTGAGGGTGTTATAGTTTGACTACACCATTACTCGATCTCCTAGCCATACGAAACCCTGAGGTGTATGTTGGCTATAGCATGTTCATTGTAGGAACTGGATAGCATCAAGATGGAATCTATCTACCTCGGTGGTAGAGGAGCAGTCTTATGATGATCATGAGAATCAAGTCCAGAAGCCCATGGCCATGGCAGAGTGAAATAATAGAAAGAGTTTCTATTTAGCTTTTCACATCGGACTTGAATTGAATGATTACATCATATGACAGAAACTAGGGTTTGACGAGTTCACCTAAATCCTAATCTGATCGGGGCTCAAGATAGAAGAACTTAATCACACAGATAGCTGCACCAAGAGGTTCGCATTCAGCTCTGATGGGTTACCACCATATACTGCTAGGTATCACTGGTGGATTTTGGAAGCAATTAGAATGATTTAGATGATCGATCATTCTAACTATTCAAATTAGAAGAGTTTTGATCCATCGAAAGAAGTTTCGATGATGTCGATGATAGAGATCATGACATATCCCATTACCATACAGAACTGAACCTAACTGGATCACACAAATAAGGATTGGAATCTGATAATCATCAATTGAACTAATCCAGTTTAATTGATCTGAATGAGATTCAATTAGGTTCAAGAAAATCGTGCTAGCACTCGATTGAACCTAACATTCTTCTTTTACTATCATAAATAAGTTATCCTGACTGAGCCAAAGAAGTTTGTGCTCGATCAGAGGCCTTCACTTTGTCTGACTGGAGCTTATCCAGGCAAGAAAAGGATTGTCTTATTTTGTAAGATAATACCTACCATTTTTTATCACCTGCCTTTTTTCGTCCTTTGACTTTGGTCAAAAGTTGACCTTTGACTGGTCAAATATTGACCATAAACACTTTAACTTCTATCCATGTGTCACGCACCTATTGGAGAGCTGGTGGGGGCTTGTCCCCCTACCAGAACCTGACAAGGAGGAGGGCGCACGCCACCCTTGACGTGCGCCTAAGCTAGAGGCACCCAGGAGTCCCTGTTAGATAGGGACTCCATCTCCTTTTTGGATTTCGATTAGAGTTCTCCGAAGAACCAACTTTGACTGATCTTAGGTGCTATCTAAGAAGAAATCCAGGGAACTTTATTTCCATCAATCAGATTTAGATCTGATTTCACAAAGAATTATGATTGATTGGAAGAAGAGTAGTTGGATCACAGATAGTCTATAAATAAGATCCTACGTCCAACTCAAAGAAGAATTGAAAATCTTATGCCCCAAGGCTGCCTCTCCTCTCCTCGTCCATGCCAAGGCATCTTCTCTCTCTCCTCTCCATGTTCAAAAGTATTTTGGATTCTTAGTTGGTGCAATCCAGATGAGAGAAAGGCGACTGAAATCTAGAAGGCTGCGCTGCTGCAAAGGACAACTGCTGATCTTCGAAAGATATTTTAAAGATCCTCTAGATCAGATCTAGATCTAATTTTTAGAGACATGATAGAGAAGAGGAGGATCTCCAGATCTAGCCCAAGTAGATATCGATAGAGGCCAGGCACTTGCGTGACTAGATCCAGAACTTTTCGCTACTTACAGGATCATCAAGGATAATAGGATTACCCACTTTAAGATAAATTAAATTTAATTTAATTTATCTAAATTTATTTTGATTATTAAAATAAAAAATTTTAAAATATATCTTTTGATATGATTAGATCTAAACGAACCTGGTCTGAAAATCAGGATTTTTCTTCAACTGGTATCAGAGCCAAGGTTCTAAAGTATTTAGATCTAATTTTTAAATTTATTAATCAAAAAATAAGTAATTTCAGATGTCACATAAGATGTGATCAGATTTGAAATCAAAAAAAATTAAAATTAAATAATTTGGATCTAAGATTAGAAAATATACATGACTAGTTCTAAAATAGAATAGTTCTATAGAATAGTCTTGCATGTTTCTAATTTAATTTGATTAAATCATATTTTAGATCTATTTATTTACTATTTTTTGATATCATAATGGTTATAATAATATCTAAAAAATAATAAATAAAAATTATTTAATTTTAACATCATATGAGATATGATTGATGCATGTCTAGACTAGTTGTAGAATAGTTCTACATAGTTGTCTAGATTAGAATTTATTTTGATTAGATCAATTTAAATCTAATTTTTTAGATTATTATGAGATAATTTAGATATGAAAACATGCATGATTCGATACATGAGATGTATGCAAAATATGCCATGATTAGATCTAATTTGTATATGAGATATATGATATAGATCTAAAACTGTTTTGTAGTATTACATGTTTCTGATTAAGGCATTCCTCTTGGCCGTCCGATCATAAGAATGAAGAAGAATTTAAAGGCCCTCTCTTTCCATCCGATGGGGTGTTCTTATGACGTGTAGGGGTGCTGCGTGTTCGTCCTTAATCAGAAATCCAAAACTTACTTTCTGCAAAATCCTAGATCCTGAAACCCTAGGATTTATTGTGCATATTTTATTTATGAACCCTACTTAATTAAAAATTAAGATTATAAAATATTAATTAGGTCTAAAATTAAGAATTTTAGATCTAAGACATATTCATAATACTGGGTTCGGGCTTGGGTAGCTCAATTAGGTCTAAGCGGTTGATCAAACCGAATCAAGAGTTGGTTAGATGGGATCAACAATGCTTAAATTGACCAGCCTAATAGGATTAAGTCTGGGTCAAGATCGAGTCACGATCAAGCAAGACCTAATTAGGCTTAGAGGTTAGAGTCTGGATTGTAGGCTAACCCAATTGGTTCTGGCTCAATAATTTGGTGTCTAAGGTAAGTTTGGCACATACGACCGACTGATTTTTAATTGGAAGCTACTCGACCTGAATGCATTCTTGTACGAGTTAATGGCATATTCCTTCCACCGATCTCACTTACCTGGCCATATCTGTTGACACAGTTCTGATCTGAGGTGGTCAATAATCCGAGCTAACCCATGCCACTAGGTTAGTCATAATTGTTATGACTATGATAAGTCTAGTTTAATGAGACCTGAATCAATTCTCCCTAAGAAAAGATTAAGTCTGAGGTCTTCCACCATTGTAGATGTGCGGGCCCTTTCCCGAGGTTGATTGTTCTCGGCTGGATACAGTGGCTCAGTTGCACCGAAAAGATGCAACCATGTCTATTAGGCATTGGATGCTATGGGCTGGAGGATGAGTTGGGCTCAATATTCTGGATATAGTGAGAGACTCAATTAGGAATCCAGTCTGTGCAAATGGTGGGTCTGACTTAACTAAGGAGTGGATCAATATTTTGGATACGGTGAGATTCATGAATTAGAGACCAAGTTTGGGTGCACCATGATTAGAGAATCATTGAACAAGAGTTGTTCACTCATTGGCTAACCCATCACCAATAACTGTTAGGTGAGGTGATGAGTCAGTTGGTGAGACCGCACCACCCACTAGAAATCATTAATCGTGGAGATTTTCTGCATTTCTATAGAGAGAGTGTAGGGATCTGAGAAAATAGTGGAAGCTAATTTATTTAAAAATTAAATTTCTAAATAAATTGGTCAAGTCATAATTACAGTATCTAAACAGAATCTTTGACTCTCTACAGAAAAATATCTACATCCAATCTATTAGCACATATCCTAGATACACACAGACTGACCGAACTCAATTACAAAAATTGGCTCAGAAACTACAAAATCATTTTGGATTTTAAGAAGTTAACCCATGTATTAGATCAGGACCCTCCCACCTTACCAGCCCGTCCATCTATTGAACAGAGAGCATCTTTGAGAAAATGGATAGACGAAGATATAAGGGCCAGATATTACATGTTGGGCTCGATGTTCTGATGAGCTCCAGCGCTAACGATGAAGATATCGGGACTGCCTCGCCAAATGTTGGCTTCACCTGCAGGAGATGTTTGTGTGAAACAGAGTCGCACAACCAAATATCAAATCACGAAATAACTTTTTAAGGCTAAGATGCATGATGGGCAGTCAGTCCAAGATCACTATCTGATGATGATCAAGAACTTGGAAGAGCTTGAGAAGCTTGGTGTAAAGTTAGACTTGGATCTGCAGAATGAGTTTATCTGCATCCTGTGACTATGGCCATATGGGCAATTCATCATGAATTACCACATGCATAAACTTCAAAATTCCTTGGCCGAATTAATGAACATGCTGGTTCACCGCTGAGCTTTCTATGAAAGGTTCTAAAGGCTCAGTTCTTGCTATGGAACGGACTTCTTCCAAAAGAAAGTCTTATGGAAAGAAAAAGAAGTTTGCGAAAAAGCAGAAGGTGGAAGGAAGCAAAGAAAAATAAGGCAAAGTCGAAGAAAAAGGCCGATGTCAAAGAAAAGTGTTTCCATTGCAACAACGACGGCCATTGGAAGTGGAACTGTCCTACTTACCTGGCCACCCTGAAGAACAAGAAGGAAGGTCCTTCTGGAGGTATGCTCGTTATTGAGTCTAACCTTACGATTTCTTCTGCATCCAGTTGGGTGCTTGACTCTGGTTCTAGTGCTCATCTGTGCACTTCCATGCAGGGTCTTGAGGATAGCAGGAGGCTGAGGGATGGAGACATGATCCTATGCGTCGGTAATGGAGCAAGAGTTGCTGTAGTAGCCGTGGGAACATACCCTCTTCGATTACCATCTGATTTAGACTTAGTTTTGAAAGACTGTTATTATGTGCCTGCAGCTAGCAGGAATTTGATTTCTGTTTCATGCTTAGCACTAGAAGGCTATGTGATTACCTTCTTTAAGGACCATTGTAACATTCTTTATGAAAGAAATAAAATTGCAAATGGTTTTCTTATTAACGATCTTTATCAGCTACATATTGATGTACCTATTCTAACTATCGAGCAAAATGTGAATGCCAAATGACCTAGGGATAGTCCAAATGATAGATATCTATGGCACCTAAGATTAGGTCATATAGCAGAAGATAGGATTAACAAATTGGAAGAAAAATGGGCTATTGAGTCCGTTGACTTTCGAGTCATATCCAACTTATGAATCTTGTCTTCAAGGCAAAATGACTAAACTTCCTTTTGTTGGACATGGGGAAAGGGCCACAGATCTTCTTGCCCTAGTACATACTGATGTGTGCGGCCCATTTGATGTGCCGGCTAGAGGCAATTTTATCTACTTCATTACCTTTACCGATGATCTGTCTAGGTATGGGTATGTGTATCTTATGAGACACAAGTCTGAAGCTTTTGAAAAGTTCAAAGAATTCAGACATGAAGTAGAAAAATAAACTGGAAAAACCCATTAAGGTTCTTCGATCAGATCGAGGAGGTGAATACCTTAGTCGGAATTTCTAGACTATCTAAAGGAAAATGGCATAGTCTCTCAATGGACTCCACCAGGAACATCTCAACTCAACAGAATTTCAGAACAGAAAAATCAGACTCTATTGGATATGGTCCAATCCATGATGAGCTTCACAAATCTTTCTGATTTTTTTTAGGGACACTCATTGTTAACTTCAATTTATCTACTGAATAGGATTCTCTCTAAAACCATTCCTACCACACCGTATGAGATATGGCATGGTAAGAAACCAAGTCTGAGTTCATCTCAGAATTTGGGGTTGTCCGGCTCATGTCAAAAGACAACAAGCGGATAAGTTAGAGTTTAGGTCCTTCAGAGCTCGATTCATAGGATATCCTAAAGAGTCATTAGGATACTATTTCTACATTCCAAAAGACCACAATGTGATTGTGAGTCAACATGCTATCTTTCTTGAAAAATAGTTTATTCAAGATAGCGGCATTGGAAAGCAGATAAAGTTTGACGAGAAAGTCTCACAACGAGCTAAGGACCAATTGGAACCAAATCAGGTTGAGCCAATAAGAATACTACCTCCTCCACCTCATAGATCGAAAAGAGTTTTCCGTCCCTTTGAAATATACTTAGGTATTATTTTAGAGGAAGTAGAGAAAATGTTCCTCATAGGTAATGGTGCTCATGGTGATGATCCCAAAATCTATCAATGAGGCGATATCAGATATCGACTCCGAGAAATGGCTAGAGGCAATGCAGTCAGAAATTGACTCGATACACTCAAACCAAGTCTGGACCTCGGTAGATCCACCAGGAGGTATAGTATCTATTGGGTGTAAATGAATCTTCAAAAAAAAGATTGGTGCAGATGAGAATGTGGAGACATTCAAGGCTAGACTAGTGGCAAAAGGTTATAGTCAACGCAAAGGCATTGACTATCAGGATACCTTTTCCCCAGTGGCTATGCTAAAATCCATCCGCACATTGCTTGCCATTGCAGCCTATTTCGATTATGAAATATGGCAAATGGATGTGAAAACGGCATTCTTGAACGGATATCTTGAGGAAGATATCTATATGGAACAGCCGCTAGGTTTCACATCCAGTGATACTGATCACAAGGTTTGCAAGCTGCAAAGGTCCATATATGGACTTAAGCAAGCATCTCAGAGCTGGAACACTCATTTCAATGATGTGATCAAACATTTGGTTTCATCAAAAATGAAGAGGATCCATGTGTCTTCAAAAAGATCAGTGGGAGCGCTGTTGTCTTCCTCGTATTGTACGTAGATGACATCCTCCTTATTGGGAATGATATTCCCATGTTAACAACAGTCAAAATATGGTTGTCCAAGGAATTCTCCATGAAAGACCTAGGTGAGGCATCCTTTATTCTAGGAATTAAGGTCTATAGAGATGGACCGAATAAGATGCTAGGACTTTCACAGAAGATGTACATAGAGAAAGTACTAAAGAGGTTTGGTATGAAAAACTCTAAGAGGAGATTAATACCCTTCAGACATGGTATTCATCTTTCCAAGAAGATGTGCCCTAACACACCTGAGGAAATAGAATACATGAGCAAGATCCCTTATGCTTCTGCAATAGGGAGCCTCATGTATGCCATGCTATGTACACGACCTGAGATAGCCCATGCTGTGAGTGTCATAAGCAGATATCAGTCAAATCTAGGTGAAGAACATTGGACTTTTGTAAAATGTATCCTTAAGTACTTGAGAAGAACTAAGGATATAATATTGATCTTTGGTAATGGAGAACTCCAAGTCCAAGGATACACAGACTCAGATTTCATGTCCGACATAGATGATCGAAAGTCGACATCTGGGAGTCTGTTTGTGTGCAATGGTAGTGCTGTCAGCTGGAAGAGTTTCAAGCAAATGATGATAGCAGATTCCACCATGGAAGTAGAATATATCGCTGCATCAGAGGCTGCGAAGGAAGCATTCTGGTATAAGAAGTTTGCTACAGAAATCGAAGTAATGCCATCAGATGCCATTTCTCTATACTGCGACAATAATGGTGCCATAGCCCTTGCTATGGAGTCAAGGTCTCACCAAAAATCCAAGCACATTGAACGGCGATACCACCTCATCTGCAATTACCTCGAGAAGGATTACGTTGAGATCAAGAGAGTTAACTTCGCAGACAATGTAGCAGACCCACTTACAAAGCCGTTGGGACAATAAAAGATCGAAGCCCACTTCGAGAAGATGGGACTTAGACTTATAGCCAATTGGCTTTAGGATAAGTGAAAGATTGTTAGATATATGTGCCCTAAAAGCCAGAATTGGCTGACACTTGTAATACACTCTAGGGGCAAAATTATAATTTTGACTAAATTCAATATAATGGGTTATTTTCTATTACATAAGTGTATTTAGTGTCTGTGATACATCCTTTGAGTTAATGGTAATGATAATTCATATTTTTAAGAGTTTAAAATTTAAGACATGAATAATCATTATTAACTCATAAAATATTTTCGATCATAGGATCATCACGAGGATGGTGATTGATCTGGAAGGTTGGTGTACAATCGCTTCTCTTTAGTAGATGAGTCTTGAATCTACGGTGTGGAGACACCGGAGCAAAAGTACAGGTACTCGTTAGAGAACGAGGGCACTGAGCGTGACCACCTCGAGTAGTCATTAGGAAGTCTACCTTCTTGTCAATGACTGATTCGATGCTGCAATAGCGTGTCTGGTTCTTTGACCTGAGATGCATCGATAGTTCATCTTGAGGGTATTATAGTTTGACTACACCATTACTCGATCTCCTAGCCATACGGAACCCTGAGGTGTATGTTGGCTATAGCATATTCATTGTAGGAACTAGATAGCATCAAGATGAAATCTATCTACCTCGGTGGTAGAGAAGCAGCCCTATGATGATCATGAGGATGAAGTCCAGAAGCCCATGGCCATGGCAGAGTGAAATAATAGAAAGAGTTTCTATTTAGCCTTTCACATCGGACTTGAATCGAATGATTACATTATATGACAGAAACTAGGGTTTGATGAGTTCACCTAAATCCTAATCTGATCGGGGCTTAAGATAGAAGAACTTAATCACATAGGTAGCTGCACCAAGAGGTTCGCATTCAGCTCTGATGGGTTGCCACCATATACTGCTATAGATTAAGTATGGAAGTTTCTTTGATCTATCGGATAAGTAGAGGTAAGTTGGCAGCCACTTAATGCATAGGTGCAACTTTTGATTTATTAGAGGGGAAACAATTTGCATCACGACTATTTGCACCCAAATAATTGGGCATGAGTGAGGGGACGGTGGAATCTCACTATATGGCCCCATCTGTCATCCTAAAACGACTTGCTAGTGCCAATCTACATCGAGTTTGCCTTTTTATGTACGAAGAATAGACTACCTGTCGAATTTGCTTTTTGTGTGTTATTGGCTAATCAAAGCACGGTATTTAAAAATGGCGATGTGTGTGGATGCTAGTTAGGTTTGATGCTTATTAAATTATTAAATGCTCCAACATAATAAGGATTTTTGGATCATGCTTTCAGATGTGTGATAGCCATAGATGTGGTACATACATGCTTTTAAGCAAATAGAAGACATGCTCTTTAAATATATATTATGAAAAATTAGAAAATATCTTGGCCATTATGTGAGGTTAATTAAGAAATTTTGATCCCAATAGGTTACCAACCGGTAACCCATAGGTTTTTTTCTTTTTGCATGACTTACCTCAGCATCCGCTCATCCCGTCGGTGCCCCACTTCCCTTCACCGCCCCCCTCCCCTCGCCCACTGCATCCCCATGCCGGCGGCCTTCCCACGTCGGCGGCCTCGCCATCCCCTCCTCTCCCCTGCCGCGTCCCGGTGTCTTCCACCCCCGGACCCTCCCTTGATGCGTCCCCATACCCGCGCGGCCTCCCTGCATCGGCAGCGTCGCCGCCCCCGCCTCTCCCACGCCATGTCCCAGCGTCTTCCACCCCAGACCCTCCCTGCACCGGCAGCGTCGCAGGCCCCTCCTCTCCCCCGCCGCGTCCCGACGTCTTCCACCCCCGGATCCTCCCTCAGTGTGTCCCCATACCGGTGCCCTCCCCACGCCAGTGGCCTCCCTGCACCGGCAACATCGCTGCCCCCTCCTCTCCTGCGCCGCATCCTGCCATCTTCCACCCCCAGACCCTACCCCGGTGCATCCCCATATCGGTGCCCTCCTCGCGCCGCAGCATCGTCGGAAAATTTCCGGTAAAATATTTCTTACCATCCTTTTTTAATCAGACGGTCTGAATTTTTTTAAATAAAAAATGGCGTAACTCCTTTGGAGCACCATGGCGTTTCCCTACAAATTTCATTGGAGAAATTATTAGTAGAAGAAGAAAAATATATAAGGAAAAAATAGAAAAAGGAAAAAGAAGGGAAAGGATTAACGAAGCATTCTCAGTATTCCAATGAGTCGCTAACACCTACCTTGTCTCAAACAAAGTGTGCAACCATCCATTGCTAAACCTGCTGAATTTCTTCCATCCTAATTAGTGTCACTGTTAGTGCTTATAGGCCCATACGATGCACGATGCACAAGATCCAATTTTTTCTTAAAAAATTTTATTTTATTTATTTATTCTATTATATCTATTATATATATATATTAAAAATAATTAAAATAATAAAAAATTATATTTTTATATAGTATCGAACAAATCTTGCGAAGATCTGATAATTCAGATTTCATGAAGCACCTTTCATCATTTCTTATTATTGGATAAATCTTGTGAAGATCTGATAATTGTCAACTACCACCGCCATCAATAGCAATAGCATATTTGAGCTCAGGAGTGAAAATATACCAATATATGGAACTTGATCATGAAAATACCTCCCATGATCACATTCTTGTCTTATATAGAAAAAAAGCACTAGTCTTGTGAGATCTCGATTAGGAATCAGTTGGTGAGTGTACCTCCAACTGATGGCTCTTCAGAGATCTAAACTTTAGAAATTAAGAAAAAAAAAATTTCTTTTTTTTCAGGTATTTGAATTTTGGAGATATAAACTATAAAAATCTTTTTTTTAAAAAAAAAAATTAGAGATCTAAACTTTAAAACTCTTTCTTTATTTAAAAAGAAACTTTAGAGATCTAAACTTTAAAAATCTTTTTTTTTTTTAAATTTATCTTTCTACTTCTCTTTTGATTCGCTCCTCCCATACCCCCCAACTCTCCCAATGGTAAAGTTGATAATATTGCCTGCTAGCCACTACCACCACTAACGGTAGTAGCATCTTCAAGCTAAGGATAGAGTGAGACTATTCCAATGTATAGGATTTGATCATGAAAATAACTTTGATGATGACATTTTCATTTCTTACAGAAAGAGGAAGCAATAGACAGCGGCCTTGTGAGATCCTAATCAGAAATCAATTTGTGAGCATACCTCCAACTGATGGCTTGCTAGAGATCTAAACTTTAGAAATGAAGGAAAAAATCTTTTTTTCTAGTGTTGAAATTTTAGGGGCGATTAACAGAGTTAGGAGAGGGAGAGAGAAGAAAAAATAGAAAAAAAAAATTATAAAAATACGAAACTAGTGAAGAGCCATAATTATCTTCATAGTATATATCAAATTTATTGAAATTAAATATTATTTAATAGGTCATTTATTAAACTAAACATTATTTAATAGATCATTTTGCTAAATTAAATATTATATATATAACAAGTTATCATTTATTGAATGCATTTTCAAAAGAAAGTCTTTTCATATATCGTATATGAATGGTGGTGACGTGTACGAAGAATAGACTACTTGTCGAATTTGCCTTTTGTGTGTTATTGGCTAATCAAAGCATGGTATTTAAAAATAGCGATGTGTATGGATGCAAGTTAGGTTTGATGTTCATTAAACTATCAAATGCTCCAACATAGCAAGGATTTTCGGATCATGCTTTCAGATGCATGATAGTCATACTTAGATGTGATACATATATTCTTTTAAGCAAATAGAAGACATCGTTGCATATTTCATTGGAGAGATTATTAGTAGAAGAAGAAAAAATGTAAGAAAAAATTTAAAAATAAATGAAGGGAAAGAATTAGTGGAGCATTCTCGGTATTCCAACAAGTCACTAACACCTAGCTTGGCTCAGACCAAGTTCAACCATTCATTGCTGAACTAGCTAAGCTTCTTTCACCCTAATTATTGTCACTATTAACTCTACACTAGCTTATAAACCCATAGATGCACAAGATACGATTTTTCTTAAAAAATAATTTATTTTATTTATCTATTCTATATATATTTCAAAAATATTTAAAATAATAAAATATTATATTTTTTATATAGCATAGATTATCAGTTATTGAACAAATCTTGTGAAGATCTAATAATCTAGATTCCATGAAGCATTTTTCATCATTTCTTACTATTGGACAAATCTTGTAAAGATCCGATGATCATTGGCCACCACCGCCACTGTTGACCTAAAGATTGATTTTGATGATAATAAAGAGTTTTGAGTATAAGTTATAAAGTCTAACGATATTTATGAGGATGTGCAGTTTCAAAATTTCAAGTGCTCATAATTTTTTTAAATATTTTTGATATGTTAATGAGGATAAAATCAAGTCAAGAAGACAAGTATAGCCTACAAATTAAATTAAAAAAAAAAAATCACAAACAGTCTTTGCCATACATGACATGCAAACTAGGCTGATCCAGTCTGGAACTGAAGTTGATCTAGTTTTAGTGAAAGTAAAAAATAGAAAGAAAGTAAAATTTTCAAGATCCAGAAGACTGAGCTGATCTAACTATAAACTAAATCGATCCAGTAGGACTGAGCTGATCCAGTCAAAAACTAAGTCGATTCAGTGTCTGTAATGGCTAATTTTCAGATCTACTATTGTTTTGTCCCATGGACTTTCCAACAGCTATTTTCTCATCTCCAACAGTTAGATCTCTTTCTGAAGACCCCGTAGATGTTAAAAAATGAT
The DNA here is from genome assembly GCA_006176705.1 of Cocos nucifera. Classification (NCBI taxonomy): domain Eukaryota; kingdom Viridiplantae; phylum Streptophyta; class Magnoliopsida; order Arecales; family Arecaceae; genus Cocos; species Cocos nucifera. The sequence continues at coordinate 2,206,456 of QRFJ01000013.1, forward strand.
GAATAGCCTCAAGAATATATATGAAAACCCTTGAAGCATTAAATATATGTTTTTGAGAGCATATTGAGTATTTTTTGAGAAAGCTAAGAAGTGAGCTGAAAAGATAAGAGAAGAAGTTATTTTCAGAGTGATCCTTTGTCCTTCCACTATAGATCAATAAAATTTAATTTTGATAGCCCTAGTATCATCTCGATCGTATAATGATCTGATAGATAGAGACCACCGATGGATCCAAAAACTTACAATGATGATCGTGATGATATTTGTAGAATACTATCAAAATTTTATTTTAATCAGACATCATTATCATGATCAATTTAGTATGAAATATTTTTGATCTTAAATAAAAAATGAGTGATCAAAAGATCAAACGATGTTCGATTAAAATAATTTTTTAGATAAATAATCTTTGCTACTACTTTAATCATTTGTATGATAGTAATCATAAAATTCAAACTATACGTATATGAACCATCCAAGCTAAGCAAATCTTACAAAAGTACAAATACAATTACTTAAGGACTTTAAGAATGAGTATCAAAAGACATATAGTTTTGGGTAATTCATATATGTGTGGTTTGAATTTTATGATCACCATCGTACAGACGATCAAAGTAGTAGCAAAGATTATTTATCTAAAAAATTATCTTATAATCAGATATTATTTGGCCTTTTGATCATTCATTTTTTATTTAATGGTTCAAATCATTTCGTACTAAATTAATCATGATAATAATATTCGATTGAAGTAAAATTTTAATAGTATGCTTCAAATATCAGACTATAAGAATTCTAACTATTAGCCATGGCTAAACGCTATCGCTAATAATCCAGATGTCATTGTTAATAATCTTTCCGTCGCTAATACCATCGTAAAATCCAATCTAAAAAATTCTTGTTGCTAATTTTTATTATTAGCAACGGCATTAATAACTAATTAGTGATGATATTAGCAATAAAGATGTCATCGCTAAAAATTTTAATTTTTATTAATTAAATTAGTAAAAATATATTAGCGATAGTATTTTTATCGTTAATACCATTGCTAATAATTTTTAATTTTTAAAAAAAACTTAAAAAACTATTAGCAATGGCAATCTGTGATCGCTAATAGTTTTAATTTTTTTTTAAAAATTATAATTAAATAATTTGAAACCTACTAATAAATAATAATATTTTTTAAAATCTATTAAAAAAAGATAATAACTATTTAATGTTAGGGGTGTGCCCTAAAAAGCCAATTATTGGCTGACATATTTATTTTTCAAGATTTGTATTTGAACTTATAAAATTTTTATTATTAATAAAAAATATTCTTATTTTCAGTCATGTTTTATGTGTCCATGATTTATCCTAAAAATTAACAAAGATGATTTTGCATATTCTCAAGATGTTGAGAATTTAAGACATACACTATTAGTGGTTAATTTCTAAATGCTTTCAATTTGAGAATCATCATGGAAGATAGTGATTAATCTAGTTAGATTGGTGCATGATCACCTCCTTCACGAGTAGATAAGTCTCTAGTTTGTTGTTTGATAACACTAGGATGATATTGCAGGTGGTTGTTAGAGAAAAACTTGCATTGAGCATGACCATTATGAGATGCCACTTAGATGTCTACTCACTCATCAGTGGTATTCTCGATGCTACAATGATATAACTAGTTCTTTAATCTATGGTGCATTAACTATTTATACTGAAGCTGTGATAGTTTGACTGCATATCTACTTGGTCCCTAATCATTTGGATCCTTGCTGTGTAAGTTGGCTATGGTGGGTTCAGATTTACGATTGAGAGTAGGATGCACTTAGACAAAATCTATCAATCTTAGTAGAAAAGATATAATCCTATGTAATTCACGAGACTGAGTTCACTAAGCTTTTTAACAAAGTAAGATGAATACTGGAAAAAAGTTTTCACGAGATTTATAAGAGAACTCAAATCGAGCCAATCTTGCATATGATTGACGATGGAATTTGATGAGTTGTCCATAACCTCCATCAAGCCAAGATTTTTGATAGAAGGACTGAATCATATGATAACTATATCTAGAGATTTAAACTTTCATTCTACTAGATTGGCACTACATACTGTTAGGTGTCACTGATGGATTATGGAACCCATGAGCATCATCTTGATGATCGATGATTCTCGATGGACAGTGTTGAAATTATTCCAATCCATCAAAAAAAAGTTTTAATGATATTATGATAGAGATCATAATGTATCTCACTACCAGATAGAATAGAACCTACGGGATCATACACAAAAGAGATTTCTGTCTGATCCGAAGATTGATCGACGATTATGAATCGTTAAGGATATAATTATCAATACGATTGATAATTAACTCAAGAAGGATAAATTAGTAATTTGATTACTAATTAGACTCAATTTGATTAAGAAATAAATTTTAAATTAAGTCTAATTGAATTGAATTTAGTTTAACTTGAATTAGGCTTGATTTGATTGAGTTATGAGATGACTCAATTATCATAAAATCAATTTTTGATTTGATCTGAATTTAGGTTCAATTAAATCTTAATTAGATTAGAATTTAATTTGATTAGAGATTTAGTTAGATTAGATCCAATTAGGTGTTTGGGTCTAAACCAAATTATTTTTGGTTTGAGGCTCAATCTAAAACTCTAGAGTCCATTTTGTGAAGGACTCTTCCATGCACCACATATTGTCTATGCCCCTTCTCTTCTCATGCCAATTTCAGATTTGCATGAGATTTTTTATATTTTTTCACCTCTTGGTCGATCACTTATCCTCTTATTTGGATATGGATAAGTTTTGGTTTGAATTTAAAATTTAATTTAAATTTTTTATAGAGTTTGACTCTATCAGGACTCTACTAGGTGCCCCCTTAAAAGGATCTATTTTTGGAACATCTCTAAGAGGCCTTTTTGATCTGAATGAAATTTGGCCAACCACTAGAATGAGAGAAGGACTTGTTGGCATCCTTCCTTCCAGGTTTGAAGAGAAAACTCTATTGGTATAAGGCATGGCACTCCAAGGAAGAATGTTGTACTGCTGCTACCTTTTCTTCTATCTCCACTGCTTCTTTGACTGAAGTTCGTCTTCCAGATCTAAAGAAGGTTCAAATCAATCATCAAAAGATCTTCTCTGCAAGGAAGCTAGCACTTCAAAAAGATAGATAAGTCTTAGATCAGATCGGATCTCATGTAGATACTTGTAGAGGCCGGGTATTTGCGCGGCTTCAGGAACCTGTCAAGTTTTGATCATCGACTGCAGAGTTCTTCAACCTGCGATAAGATATGAGATCTAATCTCATAAATTAATTTTGAATTTTATATATCTTAGATCCATGTTAGGGAAGGTTTTAGATCTAATTTAATGCATGATAAAAATAGTTAATCTATTTTATTCTGCTGTGATTTCAAAATAATTTTGAAATACATGTATATAATTTGCCCTTCCTTTTCTAATAGTGGTATCAGAGCTATGATTTCAATTAGAAATATTTAATCTGATTTTAATCTTAGATCTGAAAGTTAGTTTCTGATTAAAATAATTTATTTTAGTTTTATTCAGATATGAGATTATTGAATCATGTATGAGATGCATAGATCTGTATTCCTTGTGCATAGTATTTAGATTAGATTGATTTCTATGGCCATTTAGTTATAAGAGAGATATTTAATCTAATTTAATCTTAGATCTAAAAGTTAGTTACTAATTTAAATGATTTATTTTAATTTTATTTAGATCTAAAATTATTGAATCATGTATGAGATACATAGATATTTTAGATCAATGAAATAAAAACCTAGATCTAATTTTTGATAAATAGTTTTTGAAAATAGTTTTCAATCATAATTGATCTTTCTTTAGATCTAAATTTTGCATGCATATGATACATGCTTAATTAGTTTTAGATATGATTTTTATATATATGATATGTGATTTTAATTTAGACCTGAAATAATGCTATTTTCATCTTTTTTGAAATATAAACCTAGTGTAGTTTAGATCTGAAATTATTTCAACATCTAAACTAAACCCATGATCATAATATACTTAATTAAGAATTAAGAAGTGAATTTAAAGATCTAAAATTTAGAATTTAAGATTTAAAATTTACTACATAAAACATGGGTTAATGGGTTGTGTAACTCAATTAGGTCTAGCTAGTTTGAACGGTTAATCAAACCGAATCAATAGTTGGTTAGGTTTAGGTCTAATCTCTCATGTCTAATCTAAATAGTTATAAGTTTGGTCAGATCGACTAACAGCCACATGTTATCAATCAAATCAAAAGATCTAATTTGGCTATATGGCTTGAGCCTGAATTAATTAGCTGACCTAATCAATGCTTATTGACCGATTGATATCTAAGATAAGTTTAGCAGTTTGATCTGTGGTCTTTGATTGAAAGCTACTCGTATAGATTGAGTTAATGGCATATCCTTCCATCGATCATACTTACCTGGTCAATATGGTTGATTAAGTCTTGACTTAGGTTGCTAATAATTTAAGTTAACCCATGCTACTAGGTTAGTCATATCTGATATGACTAATTAAGGATGAGATCTGAGCCTAAATTTTCTCAATTAATATTAAGTCTAGCGGTCTTTCACCATTGTAGAGATGTAGGTGCCTACCTGGTGTTGATCGTTCTCAATTGATCATAGTGGTTTAGTTGCATCGGATAGGTATAATCACTCTATGACATTAGATGCCCCAGGGTAGAGATGTGGTTGGACTCAATAACTGTTAGGTGAGGATTCCAATGACGGCTTTGCATTTGTTGGTGTACGATGGATCTGACTTAACTAAGAAATGTGCCAATAACTGTTAGATGAGGCCACAAGACTTAGAGACCAAACCAGTTGCATCTTGCTTAGTGAAGCAATAGGCAAAAAGTTGTCCACTCATTGGTTTGTGTATTACCAATAATTGTTAGGTGAGGTGCACATAAATCAATAGGATTGCAGTACCTACTAGAAACTGATCACGTATAGATTTTCGTTTTCTCCACCCAAGGAGTATGGAAGATCCATAGAAATAGTGGGAGTCCTTATTTGTTTTTAATGTCCTAATAACAAATATCTATAAGTTCAAAGCATCTAATTAGAAATTATTTTTTTTTGTAGTTAACCATGTCGAGTTCAAATTCATTAGCCCAAATTCTTGACACCAATAGGTTGACTGAAATCAATTATAAGGACTGGCTCTAGAATTTGAGAATCATTCTCAATTTCGAGAAGCTGAACTATGTTCTTAACCAGGATGCACCTATGTTGCCAGCTCATCCATCCCCTGATCAGCGAGCTATACTTGACAATAAGACGAAGTGCTATATTCTTGCATCCATGTCCAATGATCTTCCACGACAGCATGAAGACATGAGGACTGCCAAGGACATGTTGACTCACCTATAAGAGTTGTATGGTGAGCAGAATCGCATGGCTCGCTTTGAGGTCTCTCAGAGATTTTTCAGAGCAAAGATGCATGATGGGCAGTCCATCTATGATCATTGTTTGACAATGATCAAGGACATTAAGGAGATTCAGAAGCTAGGCATGAACATGGATAAAGAATTGTAGGTGGATATGATCCTGCAATCTCTTCCTGGTTCGTATGGGCAGTTTATCATGAACAACCATATGAATAAGATTGATAACTCTTTGATTGAATTGCTGAATATATTGGTAACAGCTGAGAATATCTTGAAAAGTTTAAGGGGTACTGTTCTGACTATAGAGCAGGCTTCCTCCAAGAGAAATTCTTCTTGGAAGAAAAAGAAGAAGAAGCCTGCAAAGAAGCAAAAGATTAGTAACAAACCCAAGAACAGGCTCCAAAGAAGACCAACGATAAAGAAAAATATTTTCATTATAATGTCGAAGATCACTGAAAAAGAAACTATCCTGCATACCTGGCCACTTTGAAGAACAAGAAGATGAACATGCCTTCTGAAGGAACGTCTGAGTTGCTCGTTATTAAAACTAACCTAATAATTTTCTCTTCTTCTAGTCGGATTCTAGATTCTGGTTCTAGTGCTTACTTATGCACTTCCATGCAGGGTCTGAAAAAAGTTAGAGGGCTAAGAAAAGACGAAATTACCCTCCAGGTCGGCAATGGAGCAAAAGTTGCTGCTGTAGCCATCGAAATTTATCCTTTGCGATTATCGTTAGGAGTTAGTTTGTTTTTAAAAGATTGTTATTATATACTTGAAGCCAGTAGAAACTTAGTTTCTATATCTATGTTGGCACAAGATAATTATGATTTTCATTTTAATAAAGACTTCTATGCAATTTATTTTGAAAATAAAATTGTTGCATGTATCTTTTTAATTGATGGACTTTATCAATTGCATGAAGATGTGAATATTAATATTAACAAGCAAATTATGAATGCCGTAGGATCTAAGAGACTTAGAGATAGGATTAGCCAAAAGTATCTCTGGCACCTCAGGCTAGGCTATATTAGAGAGGACAGACTTAACAAATTGGAGAAAGATGGCCTTCTTGGGTCATTGACTTCTGAGTCTTATCTAATTTGTGAGTCATGTCTTCAAGAAAAGATGGCTAAGTTATCCTTTGTAGGACATAAGAAAAGAGCCACTGAGATATTATCCTTGGTACATACTGATGTGTGTGGACCATTTGATGTACAGGCCAGGAATAGCTATCTATACTTCATAATCTTTATCGATGATTTCTCAAGGTATGATTTTGTGTATCTGATGCATCAAAAATCTGATGTCTTTGAAAAGTTCAAAAAATTCAGATGTGAAGTAGAGAAGCAAATCGAAAAACTCATAAAGATTCTTCGATCAGATCGAGGAGAAAAATATCTTAGTGAAGAATTTTGGATCTGTCTCAAGGATAATGGAATAGTCTCACAATGGACACCTCCAGGGATGCCTCAGCTCAATAAGATATCCGAAAGGAGGAATTGGATCCTATTAGATATGGTCTGATCCATGATGAGTTTCACTGATCTTCTGATCTTTTTATGGGGATATGCATTACTTTCTGTTATTCATCTATTAAATCAGATTTCCTCTAAATCCATTTCTGTCATATATACCATATGAGTTATGGTATGGTAAAAAACCATCTCTTAGGTACCTCAAGATTTGGAGATGTCCGGCTCTTGTCAAATGACAACAGACGGACAAGTTAGAGGTTAGGTCACTTAGGACTCATTTTGTAGGATATCCTAAAAAATCTATGGGATACTATTTTTTTTCTTTAAGAGGATCATAATGTGATTATGAGCCATCATGCCGTCTTCTTGGAAAGAAAGTTTGTCCAAGATAGAGGTAGTGGGAGGAAGATTAAGCTGGAAGAGAAAGTCTCTGAAGAGCATCGAGTCTAAGAACCTGAACCCAGTAATGAGCCAGTAAGTTTAATACCACCTCCATCTCATAGATCAAATAGGATCTCCCATCCTCCGAAAAGATACTTAGGTATATTTATGGATGATCTAGAGGAAGTATTTCTTATGGGAGATAGGGACATTAGGAATGATCCCAAAATCTATGATGAAGCAATGTTAGATGTAGACTCCGAGAAATGGATGGACACAATAAAGTCAAAAATTAACTCCATGCATTCCAACCAAGTATGGTCCTTAGTAGATCTACCTGAAGGTATTGTACCTATTGGATATAAATGGATCTATAAAAGGAAGATTGGATCGGATGGTAAGGTAGAGACCTATAAGACAAGGCTGGTGGCAAAAGGTTATAGTCAACGCAAAGATATTGACTATCAAAAAATTTTTTCGTCAGTGGCTACGCTGAAATCCATCCATACCTTACTTGCAATTGCAGCCTATTATGATTATGAGATCTGACAGATGGATGTGAAAATTATCTTCTTAAATGGGTATCTGAAGAAAATATCTATATGGAGCAGCCTATGGGTTTTACATCTGGTGATAGTAATCATAAAGTTTGCAAGCCGTAAAGGTCAATTTATGAACTTAAGCAAGCATCGCATAGTTAGAACACTCACTTTAATGATGTGATCAATTTTTTTTATTTCATCAAAAATGAGGAGGAGCTGTGTATATATAAAAAGGTCAGTGGGAGCGCTATCACATTCCTTGTATTGTACATAGATGACATCCTCCTGATTGAAAATGATATTTCCATGCTGACATCAGTCAAAGTTTGGTTGTCAAAAGAATTCTCTATAAAAGACCTAGGAGAAGCTTCCTACATTCTTGGTATTAAGGTCTATGGGGATAGATCTAAGAGAATAATAAGACTCTCATAGCAAATGTACATGAGGAGGTGCTGAAGCGGTTCAACATAGAAAACTCCAAGAGAGGTCTCCTACCTCTTAAGCATGGCATTCATCTTTTGAAGAAGATGTATCTTGACACACCTTAAGAGATCCAACGCATGAGCAAGATCCCTTATGCTTCGGCTATAGGGAGTCTCATGTATGCTATGCTGTGTACGCGACCTGATATAGCTTTTGCCATGAGTGTTACGATCAGATATTGATTGAATCCAGGTGAGAAGCATTGGATAGCTGTAAAGAACATCCTTAAATACTTGAGAAGAACTAAGGATTTATTCTTGATTTTTGGAGGAGTTTCGAAGCTAAAAGTGGAAGGATATATTGATTCAAACTTCATATCTGATGTTGATGATAGAAGGTCTACATCGGGGTATATTTTTCTATGTAATAGTGGATTGGTTAGCTAGAAAAGTTTCAAACAACCGATCATTGCAGATTCGACCATGAAAGCCAAATACATTGCTGCCTCTGAAGCAGCTAAGAAAGCCTTCTAGTTCAAAAAATTCATTACAGAGTTGGGCATGATGTCATCAGATGCCATTGCTCTGTACTACGATAACAATGGCGCCATAACTCTTACTAAGGAGCCCAGATCTCATCAGAAGTCCAAGCACATTAAACGGCGATTCCACATTATACGTGAATATCTCAAGAACCAGATCGTCGAGGTGTATAGAGTCGACTCCGCATAGAATATGGCGGATCTATTGATAAAGTCTCTAAGCCAGTAGAAGACTGAAGCTCATCTTGAAAGGATGGATCTTAGATTTATGACTAATTGGCTTTAGGTCAAGTAAGAGTTTATTAGATGTGTGCCTACAAAGCTAATTATTGGCTGATATATTTATTTTTTGGAACTTATATTTGAACTTATAAAATTTTTATTATTAATAAAGGACATTCTTATTTTCAGTCACTACAAGAAATATGATCTTTTATGATAGATTTATTTATGATGAAAAAATTTCATCGCAAATAAGATTATTAGCAATGAAATAAAAATTATGTTGCTAATAAAAATTATTAGCAATAAAAATAAAATTTCATTACTAATAATTGATTATTAGCGATGAAAAAATTTTGTTGCTAATAATTAATCATTAATTAATCATTTTAAAAATTAAAAAGATAATTTATTAGTAAAAAAAATATTGCATCACTAATAATCAATTATTTATGATGAAATATAAATTTTCATTGCAAATAATGCACTATTTATGATAAAAAAATTTCATCGCTAATAAGCGATCGTTAATTAATCATTTTTAAAAATTAAAAAGGTAATTTATTAGCGACGAAAATATTTCATCACTAATAATATGTTATTTGCAACGAAACACTAAGTTTCGCTGCAAACAATCACTATTTGCGATAAAAAAACTTTCGTCGCTAATAAGTGGCCATTAATTATTCATTTTTAAAAATTAAAAAGATGATTTATTAGCAATGAATTTTTTTGCATCATAAATAGTGCATTATTTACGATGGAACTTAGTATTTTGTTGCAAATAATCATTATTAAAAGATTTCATCACTAATAAATAATCTTTTTAAATTTTTAAAAATGATTAAAGTTTATTTGCAACAATTTGTTCTCGTTGCTAATAAATCACTTTTTAAATTTTTCTTTGAATATTATATAATTTTATAATTGAAAGCCCATCTTCATCATTCATTGTTTAAGTGGTTATCATACAACCATCATCACAAAATATCGCCTCGATCTGGTAGCTCTAGCTATACAAATTAATAAAATTTGATTCGATGGTCACGAACGACTGTATGATGATCTGATAGATAGAAACCACTGATGAATCCAAAAACTTGTAATGATGATTTCTATGATATTTATAGTATACTAGTAATATTTTACTTCAATCGGATATAATTATAATAGTTAATTTAGCATAGGATAATTTGAATCGTTAAATAAAAAATAAGTGATCAAAATGCCAAACGATTTTTGATTACATGATAATTTTTTGACAAATGATCTTTGTTACTATTTTAATCATCTATATGGTGATGATTGTAAAATCCAAACTCCGTGTATATGAATTATCTACGTTAAGTATATTTTATAAAAGCATAAGTATAATTGCTCATAAACTTTAAGAATGTATATCATGAGACATATACTTTTAGATAATTTATATATACGTTGTTTGCTTTTTACGATCACCATCATAGAAATGATCAAATTATCAGTAAAGATTATTTATCTAAAATAAACATCTAATGAATACATGCCAATTGGCATTTTAATCATTTATTTTTTATTTAACTATCCAAATCATCCTATGCTAAATTGACTATGATAATTATATATGATTGAAGTAAAATTTTGCTAGTGTGCTACAAATATCACAAAGATTATCATTATAAATTTTTAAACTGATCGATAATTTTTATCTATCAGATCATCATGCGATCATTCGTAACTATCAAAATTAAATTTTATCGATCTGTATAGCTAGAGCTACCTGATCGAGATGATATTTTGTGATGGTGCTTGCACGATAAATACTTAAATAATGAATGATGAAGATGGACTTTAAAATTTAAAATCATATAATATTTAGAAAAAAATAAAAATTTTAATTTTAAAAAAATATTAATTTTTCAAAAATTAGAAAAAAAATTAATTGGCTTGCAGGCTAGCTAATAGTGGATACGCTTGCACCCCTCAACCCCGTCGCATTGGCCATGCATGACATATTTTTATTCCTTTTTTATTTTTAAAATAATTCATATTTTTTTAATTTTAAAATTTTGATCGAAGTATTTATGATGAATTATTAGCGACAGATTTTTTTATCGATAATAATCATTTTTTTGTGATGTAAAAGAATTAATAGTGATGAAAGTTTTTACGATGGAATATTTCATTGTAAATAATTGTTATTAGCGATGAAAATTTATTTCCATCACAAAAAACTTATTTTAATATTTTTTAGAGTGGAAAAAAAATTTTTAGAAAAATATCTGGTAGGAATTATTAGTGATGAAAGTATTTATGATGAAATTTATCATTGCAAATAAGTAACATTAGCGACAAAAAAAGGTTTCCATCATAAATAATATTTTTAGCAACGAAAATTTCATCACAAATATTTTTATCGCTAAAAGTCTTTAAATATCTCCCCCCACTCCTGCAAAACCCACTCTCTCTCGACCCAAAACCCTCTCATCTCCCCTCTCTCTCCCCCTCATCCTCTATCTCCCCCTCCTCCTGGGCTTCCACCGATCGACGATCGTATTTTTCGTTGCCACTATAGTTGCCACCTCCATCGTCACTGTCGTTGCTGCCGTCGTACTCACCGTTGTTGCTGTCACCAATGTTGCTACCATTGCCGACGCCATTGCTGCTGCCATTATGCTTAAACCAATTTTAGGTAACTTAATTCGATCCCAACTGACCGACTGTAGTTAGAATTTATTTTATTTGTTCTTTCAATCTAGGGGCCACATGTGTTACCCTATGGTGGCCGGTGGCGGGCGGTGAGGCACGAAGGATGGGTGCCAGCTGTAGGCCGTGCGTGACGGTTGATGAGCCTAGTGGAGACCGTTGGTGGTGGGAGGCGCACGAAGGGCTGGTGCTACAGGGGGTGGGGCGTCAAGGGGCGATGGTGACGGGACGGATGGTGTGAGGTGGAGCGGGGTGCAGAGGACATGCAGCGACGTCGATGATGGGTCGAGTGGGGGGTAGTGGGTGGTGGGTGGCGAGGGATGCCGCAGGTGGTGGGCAGTGGAGGGGCACCACAGGAGGTGGGGGCTGCGATGGGTACATGGGCGGCACATGGACTGAGGGGTCGGGGGGGCCGTGATTGGTGGGGGGTGGAGGGGGTGCATGGGGCGTGGAGGGGCGGCAGTGATGGGTCGGGTGGGGGCTGTGGGTGGTAGGCGACGGAGGGAAGCCGCAGGGGGTGGGGGCCGGGCCGTGGTGGGTACATAGGCGACGAAGGACTGGAGGTCAGGAGGGGCCGCGATGGGTGGGGGGTGGATACGGGAGCATGGGGCATCCACCGATGGTGGTGATGGCTTGGATGTGGAGCCGCGGGTGGTGGGCAGTGGAGGAGAGCAACAGGGGGTGGGGGGCTTTGACGGGTTGGAGGTGGAGGGCCCATAGGGGGTTTAGTCCTTAGTAATTTATAAAATTTTAATAAATAAAAAAATAAGACTTTATAATAATAATAATAAATTTAGTAGTAATAATAATAATAGTAATAATAATAATAGTAATAGTAATAATAGTAAACATAAAAATAGTAATAATACTAATAATAGTAATAGTAATAGTAATAATAATAATAGTAAAAGTAGTAGTAGCAGTAATAATAATAATAGCAAAAGTAAGTAATAATAATAATAAATTTAATAATAGTAATAATAATAGTAAAAGTAATAATAATTTTAATAATGATAATAATAATAATAATAGTAATAGTAATTAAAAATTAAATATTTTTTATATTTAAAATAATTAAATTTATAATTATATTTTTATGCTTTTACTTGTTATAGTTTAATCTTTCCATCATGTTTAGTTCTTGTATTTTATTATGATTATGATTTATTATTTTAATTTGCATAAACCAAAGATTTTAATTTTTAATGCATATGAACTATCCGGTCTAGGATTTGGATCGAGTTTCCATTAGAGATATAAGTCGAGATTCCATCCTGAATTCGGATCATGATCCAGAATGGATCTCGATCTAGGATCCTATCCGAGATTGAGTCTAGGATCATGTCTAGTATTCGATTCGAAATTCAGATCATGATCATCTGGTGGATTCGATTTCAGTCTGGATCCTGTCCGGGATCTAGTCTGGGATCATATTCAGGATCCAATCTGGGATCCTATCTGCTAATGATTTAATGCATGCTTCGATATAACCTTAGACTTCTATTCAAGAATCAGTCATAGGGTCCCCAAAATGAACTCTGTGAATGGTTCTTAGACGCTCCGATTTGGACAGTTTAAAAATGCATCAATATTTTATTGTTGTTATAGTGTTCTATGTTCTATTATGAAAAATTTTATCATAGTTATCTTGTTTGTTCTCTGGATACATATTAGATATGGTTAATATATGATCCATCTATATTATGTACTTAGAGAATTGTAGGAAGATGCTGTCGGATTTTTTTTGGATATCGAATAAAAAACAAAGCTATGGCAACAATAAAAGTGATGTATTTTTAAAAGGGATAGGACCACACCTATTAGGAAGGAGTTGGTGGAGTTAGGATTCATAAATCATTATTCTTTATTGTTAGATGGATATCGATAAAAGTTAGATGAACGTCAAAGGTATTTTCTTGCCTGAATATCGAAATGGTGTTCGAGATTTTATTGAATTTGCATGGTGTAAGGCTGATAGTGCCAGTCCGATAAAGTGTCCATGCAAAAGATGTATCAATATGGTATATCATCACATATCACTTGTTGAGGAGCATTTGCTACGTTTTGGTATGGACAAGAAGTATACTTGCTGGATATGGCATGGGAAGGGTGATCCGAATGAAGTTGTATACGACGATGATGATATCGAAGATGATATTGATGCTGCTGAATCAGTGAAATATGGTGGTATAGGTTTACTATTGGATGATTTACATCAAGATGTTAGCTCAAATTTACCCATGAGTGCTAGTGCATCTCAAAGCAGTTCTGATCATGAATACAATATTAATGAGGTAGAAGGAATTTTTGACCAGTTTGCAAAGCTTGTTCGGAATTATATGCATACTTTAAGCATTGCAGGTATGCCGCCATGAGGGATATAATGACGATCAACTTTCTAGCCTACCCCTGAGCCTTCCCCTATTTCTACTGCTGTACCATTGGAGTCATCGGAGGATCTTGTATAGGCGAGTCCGACTGAGGCAGGTTTAAGTGATCAGGCAGGCTCGAGTGGTATGTTAATATTTTTTACATAATAAAATTAGATTTTACTTTACCTATTAGGTTTATAGATGGCTATTATACTAATAATTTAATCATTCTTTTCAGGCCATTCTATTTCAATGGTGAGGCGAGGGTGAGGTCCATCGAAGAACCTTGCCCTTGAGCATTGGAGATGCGAGCACGAGAGATAGCATCTTCGTATCAAGATTCCGTCAGACTATTCCAGGCCTATTAGGGGATGGTGTGAGCCATGAAAGACTGAGCTGGGCATCATTTGCCGCAGCTATGCCCCGATGATGCTTTTTGATTAGTGTCAGGTTACACAGCCTCAAAGAAAGGTTTTTTATAGCCATTTATAGGTATAATAATATTTATTTAAATATTTAATTAGCACTATATTCTTATAATATTTTTTATTTATAGGCTATTTTTGATATTGTTGATTTTGAGCACGATCGTGTGTGGCAAGCTATAGATGATCATTTATGCTCGTATTTCAAGAAGTATCAATATCGCATTCATCACCACTGGTATGCTATAATACACGATCAGGGGGTGGAGGCAGCACGATAGCGGCCATATGACAGCATCACTATGGAGGACTGGACTGTCATATACCGTACGTATGAGAATCCGACATATCAGATAACTTTTTTTTTAGAATTTAATAATTAAATATTAATTATTTTTAAATTTAGTTATTTATTGACTAATTTGAATGTCAACTATGTAGGATCGATGTGCCAAAAATACTGTAAATCGGGCGAGAAAGACAGTCTCGCATTGTGAGGGTTCGACGCCATTCGTTCGCCATATAGAGTAGATGGCAAGTAATTTCTATTTATCATATATTAATTTTTTAATTATTTAAAAAAATTATTAATTATTTTTAAATTATAGAGAGTTGTAGAGAGTGACGAGCTTCTTGGTAGGATTGAGATCTACCAGCGGACACATCAGCGACGGTCAGGGGGCCGGACGATCGAGAGCCAGGAGCTTTATGTAAGTTTTTTCAACTATTTTTTTATTTATATTTTAATTTTTAGTATAAATTTTGAATAGTTATAAATTTAATTTTCATGATCGTATGATAGATATTAGATCCCAACCTATCACAGAGGGCTCAACCTCATCCACAAATCAGAAGATTTGTGATCGAGTGCTTGGTATGAGATCCTGTTATGTTGGGGGCTAGGGCATAGGATCAGAGCTCCTATGTTTTCATGTCCATCCAGGACTGACATCCATGCTTCTTATGATGTTCGACTAGTAAAGGTACAAAGATAGGCTACTGAGGATTGAGAGCGGGCTGTTGGGTTGATTGCATACGTCGATCAATACCAGCTATTCCAAACATAGATGATGGAGCGGATGGCATAGATGGAGCAGATGATGAAGATGATGAGCAGGCAGCAGCAGGTCGGTCCGAGCTTCTCTGAGCGCTCTCCTCCTTCTTCGACCAATTCTCCTTCTCCAGATACTGCCAGTGCTTGATGGTCGGCTATCTATTTTTGTATATTTTTATTTTTATTTTAGATATTTTATATTTATAAAAAAGTACTTTCTATAATTATATTTTATATAATGAAAGAAAATATATTTATGGATGAATGAAATGATGAAATTTATTTATAAATGAAATGATAAAATTTTTATAAAATTTTTATTTTATTTTTAAAATTATAATAAATAAAATAAAAAAATATAAAAAAGTTAATAATTTTTAAAAAATTAAATTATGATAAAATTATTTGTGATGGAAATATATCCATCATAAATAATTAATTATCTATGATGAAAATAATCCATCGTAGATAATAAAATTATTTATGATGGATATATTTTCATCGTAAATAATTATCATCGATAGAAATAATCCATCGTAGATAATAATTATCTATGATGGAATTTTCTATGATGAAAATTATTCATCATAAATAATAATTATCTATGATGGATTATTTACCTCATAGATAATTAATTATTTTTGATGTATTATATTCATCGATAAAAAGGTTATTTACGATGCAATAAAAAAATTTCATCGCTAATAATTTCATCATCGATAATTTTAGAAATAAAAAAAATTTATCGATGAAAATTTTTTGTTGTAAGTGATGAAAATATTTTTTTTGTCGCTAATTAGTATCTACGACCTCATTTTTTGCGATGAAGAATTAGCGACGGAATTTTCGTCGCTAATAATTATTAGTGACAAAAAGTGATTTTTTTGCAATGAAATTTTTGCACCGCAAAAAATCTTTCTATTGTAGTGAGTCATGTTTTATGTGTCCATGATTTGTCCTAAAAATTAATAAAGATGATTTTGTATATTCTTAAGATGTTGAGAATTTGAGACATATACTATTAGTGGTTAATTTTTAAATGCTCCCAATTGAAGGATCATCATGGAGGATAGTGATTGATCCAGTTAGATTGGTGTATGATCACCTCTTTCATGGGTAGATGAGTCTTGAGTCTATTGTGTGGTGACACTAGGATGATAATACAAGTGGTTGTTAGAGAATAACTTGCACTAAGTATGACCATTACGAAATACCACTTGGATATATACTCACTCGTCAGTGGTATTCTCAATATTGTAGTGGTATAACTAGTCCTTTGACCTACGGTACATTGACTATTTATAATGAGACTACTATAGTTTGACTGCATGTCTATTTGATCTCTAGCCATTTGGATTCTTGCCGTGTATGTTGGCTATGGTAGGTTCAGGTTCATTATTGAGAATAGGATGCACTTAGATAGAATCTATCTATCTTAGTAGAAAAGGTATAATCCTATATGATTTACGAGATTGAGTTCACTAAGTCTTTGGCCAAAGCAAGGTGAATACTAAAAAGAAGTTTCCACGAGATTCATAAAAGAACTCAAATTGAACCAATCTTGCATATTACTGATGATGGGATTTAACGAGTTGTCCATAACCTCCATCAAGTCAAGATTTTTGATAGAAGGACTGAATCATATGACTAACTATATCTAGAAGTTCATACTTTCATTCTAATGGATTGTCACTACATACTGCTAGATATCACTGGTGGATTATGGGACCCACGAGAACGTCCTGATGATCGATGATTCTCGATGGACAGTGTTGAAATTATTTCAATTCATCAAAAAAAATTTTAATGATATTATGATAGAGATCATAATGTGTCTCACTACCAAATAGAATAGAACCTACGAGATCACACACAAAAGTGATTTCTATCCGATTCGATGATTAATCGATGATTATGAATCATTAAGGATATAATTATCAATATGATTGATAATTAACTCAAGAAGGATAAATTAGTAATTTAATTACTAATTAGACTCAATTTGATTGAGAAATAAGTTTTAAATCAAGTCTAATTGAATTGAATTCAGTTTAACTTGAATTGGATTTGATTTGATTGAGTTATGAGATGACTCAATTATCATAGAATCAATTTCTGATTTAATCTAAATTTAAGTTTAATTAAATATTAATTAGATTAGAATTTAATCTGATTAGAGATCTAATTAGATTAGGTTCAATCAGGTGTTTGGGTTTAAACCAAATTATTTTTGGTTTGAGGCTCAATCCAAAATCGTAAAGTCTATTTTGTGAAGGACTCTTCCATACGCCACCCATTATCCATGCCCCTTCTCTTCTTATGCAAATTTTAGATTTGTGTGAGATTTCTCATATTTTTCTATCTCTTGGTCAACCACTTATCCTCTCATTTAGATATGAAAAAGTTTTGGTTTGAATTTAAAATTTAATTTATATTTTTGATAGAGTTTGACTCTATCAGGACTCTACTCGGTGCCCCCTTAAAAGGATCTATTTTTGGAACATCTCTAAGAGGTCTTTTTGATCTTAATGAAATTTGGCTGACCACTAGAGTGAGAGAGGGACTTGTTGGCATCCTTCCTTATAAGTTTGAAGGAAAAACTCCATTGGTACAAGACGTGGCACTCCAAGAAAGAAAGCTGCGCTGCTACTACCTTTTCTTCTACCTTCACTGCTTCTTCGACTAAAGATCTCTTCTAGATCTGAAGAAGGTTCAAATCAATCATCAAAAGATCTTCTCTACAAGGAAGCTAGCATCTCGGGGAGATAGATAAGTCTTGGATTAGATCGAATCTCGTGTGGATACCTACAGAGGCGAGGCATTTGCATGGCTTCAGGAACCTATCAAGTTTTGAACATCAGCTGCGGAGTTCTTTGACCTATGATAAGGTATCAGATCTGATCTCATTAATTAATTTTGGATTTCATATGTTTTAGATCCATATTAAAAAAAAATTTAGATCTAATTTAATGCATGATAAAAATAGTTAATCTATTTTATTTTACTATTGTTGGGATCCCGCTTCTGTCGAAGTCCAGTCTGATGCTCAGCCTAATACAATCGGTAGTCATGAAAGAGCTTCAACAGACGAGCCTTAGCTGAACTCCTTCAGTCGATCAAACTCCTCGGTGGTCAAGCCCCTTCTAAACTCCCCAGTGATAGAGTCTTAGCCGAATCTCCTCAACTAGCCGAACTTCTCAGCAGTCAAGCTCCAGTCGAACTTCTCAACGATCGAGCTCTAGTCAGACTCCCACGAGAGCTAAACTTCCTCTACACTCCTCCAGCCAGATGTCCACAAGAGCGGAACTCCCTCCACGCTCCTTCAATCGGATGCCTACGGGAGCCAAACTTCATCCATACTCCTCCAGTCGGACTCCCACAAGAGCCAAACTCCCTTCGCGCCCCTCCAATCGGACGCCTACAGGAGCCGAATTCCTTCCAAGCTTTTTCTTCGATCAAACTCCCCCAAAAGTCGAACTCCTTTCAAACTTCTCCCTCAGTCGAATTCTTTCAGTGGATTACTCTTGGATAATCCCCACCAGACATATTTCCTTCAGGAGTTCGAACTCCTCTGAAATTGATATATGTCGAAGTCCACCAACCAACACCTGCTTTCTCAGAGCTATGGTTATTAAATCTCGATGAACGATCGCCATCAGTTCACTACAGACGACAGCGATCCGCTATCGGACGATGATGACTATCACCATCAATCTATTGCAGGCAGCACTGCAGATGGCGCCTCCCTCCATGACTGACTTCGTCAGACCTTGAGCGGCCCACTATCAGGCAGCTGCAGCTATCACCATCAATCCGCTACAAGCTCCGCCTATAAAAAGAGATCCTTCAGATATATTTTCTTTAAGCTCTAAGCTCTCTTCTCCTTTTCGAAACTCTGCCGAGCTCTCGCCTGAGCACTCCATTTCTGTTGGCCAGAAGAGCTGACTTGATCATCGGAGGATCCTGTCGAAGCCACCACCACCGAATTTGGATGAAACTTTATTTTACAAATCACCAGATGGCAACCTCGTCTCCCCCAGCTTCAGCTCGATCCAATGTCGATCAGATTCTGCACCAACAGAAATGGCACTAGAGAAAGAGCCTCTATCTCTGAGATACCCTTATTCTTAAAGGAGTGCTCAGTCGACCCTACCGACCTTCTCCTCCAAGGTTCGTCTTCACCCTCTTATTCAATCTCAAGAAATATCCCGAAAGAAGATGGATACCCAAAGATCTACCACATCTACTGTCAGATCTGAGTCGGATCCATCCATCCCTGCTCCATCACCAGCACTTCAACCTCCACCTCCATTGGTAGCCATGGTAGATCTGGAGCGGTGTAACCTACTGATGCAGCAGGTTTAGGGCCTTATCGAGATGATGCACGCCATGCGGCAGCCCCCGACGGTGACTCCACCTGAAAACCCACCATCAGGATGCTGAAAATCGATCCCAAGAAAGAGCATTTAGGCTGACATGCCCGTCGCCACTGGAAAGAGAAAATAGAGAGCAGAGAACTCAAGTTTGGATCAAGGTTCTCCTCTAGAGGAGATCTTCCCCATCTATAACCGAAAGCCCTCTAAGGTCTGCGACTGAGACAACGTCCTCAATCACAAACTGTGAGAGATGGGTTGATGGATTTAGGGATTCGGCCGCTGCAGCCTGGCTCACCTTGATGACGTCTGCACCGATCCTCCTTTCTTCCTCCGAATTATGCGAGAGCCCATCCTGTTGAACTTTGAGCTTCCTCAATTTAAAAGCTACAATGGAACCTCTGATCCAGTTGATCATCTAGAGGCCTTCCGAACCATGATGCTACTCCATGGTGTACCAAATGCCATATTGTGCCGAGCCTTTCCATCTACCTTAAAGGGAGCAGTGAAAAATCGGTACTCGATGTTGAAGTTAGGTATGATCTTCTCTTTTGATCGAATGAGCCATCAGTTCGTGGCTCACTTCGTCTGTAGTCGAAGTTCGGATTCTCTGATGAATGTCAAACAGAAGGAGGGAGAATCCATCCAAGCTTATGTCACCCGATTTAACGCTACAGCATTAGAGGTTCGGGATCTGAACCAGTCTGTTGCAATGGCCGCACTCAAGGATGGCCTTCAGAAGAATGATTTATTATTTTTTCTAGAGAAGAAGTATCCGAGGGACTTTGCTGACCTGCTAGTCTGGGTCGAGAGATATGCTCGTGTGAAAGAAGCTTTCAAGTTGAAGAATGAAGAAACTATAGGAGAGCGGCGGGCGGATGAGTGTAGTAGATCCGCCACCAATGGAGGGCCGAGTGAAGTTCAATCGTGCTCACGAACTCTCTCCGAGCGCAAGCGAGTCCGAACTCCTCCTCGAGCTCGTCATCAAGGAAGCCCCGATAGAAGGACATGAAGAAGTCCTCCCCTAGGAAGGTTCCACAACTACGTCTCCCTCAATGCTCCTAAAGCTTAAGTTCTGATGGAAATTAAGAATCAGCTATCAAGATCAGAAGAATTATGATCTCCCTCAAACAAGCGCGATCGAAGCAAGTACTGCCTCTATCATCGTGACCACGACCATGATATTGAAGAATGCATTCAGCTCCGAGATGAAATTGAATAGCTCATCAGGAGAGGTCGGCTAGGTCGATTCCTCAAATGCCAACCAAAAGTAGAAGAAGATCGGCCAAGGGCACTGCCATAGCCAGAACCACCAATGACAGAGGAACAACAAAAAGGTCGGCTGCCTTTCGCATCATCGATGCCACGTCTAGGAGGAGCTTGGTACTTCAGCGAGCCATCATCTCCCAGCTTCAAAGCCAAGAGAAGTTTGCTCCAAATTGAGAAGGCCAGCATGAGATAGAGAAGGTCATCCAGCCCAAGACTTACCGCCTGAAGGAACTCGGAGAAACAACGCCCCCATGATCCTGAAACATAGAAAATCTGGAAATGTGCTACCAGTAACTTTCCTTCGATAAAATTCTTCCATTTCAATAATATTGTTTCTTGGTGCAAAAACTATGTGATGATAGGAAAGAAGCAGTCAATGGTGGCTATGTTAGAAACAGAAGGAGAACCTCATCCTAACATGAGTGAGTCGAAATTCTTCAACCTCGGCTACAGGAGATAAGATCTCTCCCAAGCGTCCGAGTCAACCTCGGCTAGAGATAAGATCTCTCCCGAATGATTGGGCCAACCTCAGCTGTGAGAGATAAGATCTCCTCCGAGGACCTCAACCTTCAACCTCGACTGCAGGAGATAAGATCTCCCCCGAGGAGCTCAACCTTCAACCTTAGTTGTAGGATAAGATCTCTCCGAGCTTCAACCTCGACTGCAGGCAGGAGATAAGATCTTCCCTAAGCTTTAACCTCGGCTGCAGGAGATAAGATCTCCCTTAAGCGTCCGAGTCAACCTTGGCTAGAGATAAGATTTCTCCCGAGTGATCAAGCCAACCTCGACTGTGGGAGATAAGATCTCCCCCAAGGAGCTCAACCTTCAACCTCAGCTATAGGAGATAAGATCTCTCTCAAGCTTCAATCTCGGTTGCAGAAGGTAAGATCTCCCCCGAGCCAACCTCGACTGCAGGAGATAGAATCTCCTCCGAGCTCCAACCTCGGCTGCAGGAGATAAGATCTTCTTCGATTCAACCTTGGCTGCAGGAGATAAGATCTCCTCCGAGCCAACCTCGATTGTACGAGATAAGATCTCTATCGAGCTTTAACCTCGACTGTAGGAGATAAGATCTCTTCTGAGCCAATCTCGACTGTAGGAGATAAGATCTCTCCCGAGCTTCAACCTCGACTGCAGGAGATAAGATCTCCCTCGAGCCAACCTTGGCTGTAGAAGATAAGATCTCCCTCGAGCCAACCTTGGCTATAGGAGATAAAATCTTCTCTGAGCTTTAGCCTCGACTGTAGGAGATAAAATCTCCTTCAAGCCAATCTCGACTGTAGGAGATAAGATCTCCCTCGAGCATCCGAGTCAATCTCGACTAGAGATAAGATCTCTTCCGAGTGATCGGGCCAACCTTGGCTGTGGGAGATAAGATCTCTTCCGAGGAGCTTAACATTCAACCTCGACTGTAGGAGATAAGATCTCTTCCGAGGAGCTCAATCTTCAACCTCGGCTACAGGAGATAAGATCTCCTCCGAGCTTTATCTTCAACCTCGACTGCTGGAGATGATATCTCCTCTGAGGAGCTCAACCTTCGGCCTCGACCGCAGGAGACGAGATCTCCTTCAACCTTGACTGAAGATGAGATCTCCCATGAGCTTCAATCTGAACTGACGCAGAGCCCTGAAGAGGACTTCGGTAGTCGCCTTATCTACACTCTCTTTCTTCGAGTTTCGAACTCAAAAGTGGGGGGAACTATTGTTGGAGATAAATCCTGCTCCTACTGAAGTCTAGTATGATGCTCAGTCTAATACAACCGATAGTCATAGAAGAGCTTCAGCAAATGAGCCTTAGTCGAACTCCTTCAGTCGATCGAACTTCTCAACGGTCGAGTCTTCGCCGAATCCCCTCAACCGACCAAACTTCTCGACGATCGAGCTTCAGTCGAACTTCTCAGTAGCCGAGCTCCAATCGAACTCCCATGAGAGTTGAACTTCCTCCGCACTCCTCCAGTCGAATGTCCATGAGAGTCGAACTTCCTCCGCACTCCTCTAGTCAGGCACCTACGGGAGTCGAACTTCCTTCGTACTCCTCTAGTCAGACTCCCATGAGAGCCAAACTTCCTCCGCGCCCCTCCAACCGGACACCTATGGGCGCCGAACTCCTTC
The DNA here is from genome assembly GCA_006176705.1 of Cocos nucifera. Classification (NCBI taxonomy): domain Eukaryota; kingdom Viridiplantae; phylum Streptophyta; class Magnoliopsida; order Arecales; family Arecaceae; genus Cocos; species Cocos nucifera. The sequence goes on from QRFJ01000013.1 coordinate 2,229,760, forward strand.
CAAGCTTTTTTTTGGTCGAACTCCTCTAGGAGCCGAACTTTTTTCGAACTTCTTCCTCAGTCGGATTCCTCCAGTAGATTACTTTCGGATAATCCCCATCAGATGTGTTCCCTTCAGGAGTTCGAACTCCTCTAAAATTGATATATACCAAAGTCCACCAACCAACGCCTGCTTTTTCAGAGCTATGGCTATTAAATCTCGACGAACGATCGTCATCAGTCTGCTGTAGGCGATAGTGACCCACTACCGAACGACGACGGCTGTCACCATCAATCTATTATAGACGGCACTACAGACGGTGCCTTCCTTCATGACTGACTCCGCTAGACCTCGAGCGACCCGCTATCAGGCAGCTGTAGCTATCACCATCAATCCGCTACAAGCTTCGTCTATAAAAAAAACCCTCTAAATATATTTTCTCTAAGCTCTCTTCTTCTTTTCGAAACTCTGCCGAGCTCTCGTTTGAGCACTCCATTTCTATTGGCCAGAAGAGCTGACTTGATCGTCGGAGGGTCCCACCGGAGCCACCACCACCGACTCTAGATGGAACTTTATTTTGTAGGTCATCGACGGTGATCTCGTCCTCCTCGGCTCTAGCTCGTCCCGACGTCGACCAGATTCTGCACCAATAATTGTGCTTTCAAAATAGTTTTGAAATACATGCATGTAATTTGGCCCTCCCTTTCTAACATTTAACACAATCATAAATATAAAATTAATTATATTATATTAAAAATATAAATTATAAAATTTTACATGAGATACTACTTTATAAGTATCAAAATTATATACAAATAAAAAAAGGTAACGTCCTTCTCGTCCTCCTGCTCCTTATCCTTCTGCTCATCTTTAGCAGCTGGTACATGAGAGTCAGATATTTCAGCATCCATAAATGAAGAAAAATAAAATATTATTCATAAATTTTGATATAGAGGCATATCTTTCGATATGGAGGTGTATCTTTCGATACTCTCTTCTGATTCTCGAATAGATTATTTCTACATGTTCTATTTTATAATACAGAACTATAGACTCCCTTAGCTCATTAATTGAATGATTAGATTGAATTTTTAGCCCTTAAATTCCTTTGTTTGACTCAAGCCTAGCCTAAATATGTAAAGCTTCTAAATATGAAAACTTAAAATAAGTAAAAGAGTTTACTAATAGAATTACCTAATTAGATGGCTGAAATAACAAGCCCAGTTGGTCAAGTAGCCATAGATCCTAAAGATCCTCCATGACTGCATTGCGAACGATATTTCATATGCTCTAAGATCGCTGGCTCAGAAGTCTCTGCATGACCTTCTCCATCTAGGCATCGCTCCTAATCTGGGATGTCAAGACCTATGAGGATGCCAAAAAGAATTGAGTCACTGGAGGATCGAAGCTATGCCCGAATCCTATGACCCAGCTCCTACTCACCCCTCCAGTGACCTTGAGCCATCCCTTAAGGTCAAGGGCGGGCTAAGTGGATGGGTCATCGCCATACCGCTCTATGACATACTCCGCATAATCCATCTACATAGTTCAAAAATACATTAGTTCTAATATACATATCAGATCTTGTAATAATTTAATAAATATAGTTTAAAATTTTTACCATGATCTACCATGATCTAGAATCTAAATAATTATTGATTCTCCTAGACTGGTGTATGGCCTTCCATAACTACAGCTAGCTTGATGGATGATCCAGTTGCCTTATCTATAATAAGTAAATAATAAAATTAAATTAATTAAAGCATATATATAAGAATTTTTACAGTTCTAGTTCAGAGTTTTAGTATAAATTTTTTAACAATCTATTAGCCACAATATGTATGCCGATGGAGCCGCCCGTATGTCTGATCGGATCCTACTAGGTAGTTTGATTCTATCAAACCCTCTGTCAGCTATTGGCATACTCCTCACTACTCCACTGGGGCATATAGAATAATAACGTATCCAAATTATATATAAATAAAAAAAATTAGGTAATGTCCTCCTGCTTATCTCCAATAACTAGTGGATAAGAGCCGAATGTTCTAGCATCCTAAAATAAAGAAAAATAAAATATTATTCATAATTTTCGATACAAAAATGTATCTTTCGATATGAAGGTGTATCTTTTGATACAATTCTTTGATTCTTGAATAGATTATTTCTATATGTTCTATTCGATGATATAAAACTATAGACACCCTCGATCTATCAATTAGATAGTTAGATTGAATTTTTAGCTTCTAAATCTTCTTTTCCGACTCAAGTCCAATCTAAATATGTGAAGCTTCTAAATATGAAAATTGAATAATGAGCCTAGTTGGTCATATAGCCATGGGTCTTGATATATGATATACAATATTATTTTAAAAATTTGTACATTGATCAATTTTTTTCAAAACTTTTTCTTCGCTTGTACTGAAAATCAAAAAGTAAATATTGTATTTCCATGTTATAAGCTTACATACATATCATAATTAAATAAAATAATTATTATAGCAAAAAAATAAGTTGCTTATAGTTAAATTACATGATATGCATTTTTTTCTTCGATGATGATACTATCTCATTTTTATATAATGAAAGAGAAATTAGTTTTTTAAAAAAATAATGAGAAAATATAAAGTATAATGAATGATTAAACAAACCAAAAAAAAGATGGATGGAGTGGAAGGAGTAGATGGAGTGGATGGAGTGGAAGGCTACCAAAATATAGATACATTTTTGATGAAAAACCAAATATGGCTTCTCATATAATAGATCAAAAAATCTAAAAGTTATTAGATTTGCATCGGCATCATTCTATTAAACTAACGAGAGAATACAAAGTATAATGAATGATTAAACAAACCAAAAAAAAAAAGATATGCAACTCATCTTTTCTGGCTCACTTATTTTAGTTTCTTCTCGAGCAAACTGGTGAAACAACAAAAAAATAATGATTAAAAAAGAATAATCAATAAGAAATAATATTGTTAACCCTATCCTGCTCTACTGAGTGCTCTAAAGACCATTCTTTTTGGTTCTTTGAATCCTCTAATAAACTAACAAAATAATAAAAATAATAATAATAATTTAAAAAAAGAAACACTACTGCTAATTTTTTCTTTGCATGTTGAATTGAAACAAAAAAAATAAGGAAAAAAAAAAGCACTATTGTTGCTTGGGAGAAGAACCATCCAATTGAGACTCCTGGGAATGAAAAAACCAAGGAAAAATATAGAAAAAATCAAGATGAAAAAAATTAAAATGCAAGATTAGAGTCTCATAAATCAAAAAACAATGAATCCTTTCAATGAAAAAATCTCTGTTGACCTCCTAAGTAATTTTGATGATGACCAAATATTAAAGCATATGATTATTGATAAATTTTCTTTTAAGTACTCCAAAGATTAGAAGAAAGAGAGCTCTTTGACCAAAATAAGAAAAAAATCAAATGCAATTCAAGTCAACCTCAAAAGACCTTATTTTATAATAAATTTTCAATAAAATGATCGTGGAACGATTTCAAGCCTTCTCCAAGAATTTTTGAGACGTCCCCAAGCAGTTGGCATGCTGGCACTGTACTTTGGCATAGGTTCGAGAGGAATCGAGATGAGCTCGAGTCATCTCTATCTCAAAAGATTGAAATCTTGTTCTATACACTGAGATCGAGATGACTCAAAGAATTTTTGAGAGGTCTTGATGTCGCGGCAAGATGTCTCCATCCGAATCGAGAAGACTCGATCTTACGGGGTAAAATTTTTCAGAAAGTTGATTTTCGGGCACCTGAGTGCGAGATATCTCGTGGTCAAATCAAGAGAACTTGAAGTGGAATGAGACTTCTCAAGGCAAATCGAGAAGTCTCGAAACACGGTGATAGCCTTCAATGGATAGTTCCAGAATCCACTTTTTTCATCTCCATTGGCTAGTTCTCATCTCCAATGGTCAAATTCAAGCTTTTCTAAACTTTAATCATTTTAAGCTTGGTGGGAATGGTCTGGGTATTAAAGAAGAGAAGTGATACTTTCAAAAGATAGAGAAAAAGAGAGAAACATAGCAACACCAGTTTTTTACACGAGCAAACCTCCTTCCATCAAATGTTCTTTCAAATATTAAAGCGACCTCAAGAGTATTAACTCTCAGCAATTAAGGCAATCATCAAGCTTCATCGATAACATCTTAGCTCATTTAAGGAGCATCTTCTATTGTAAATCTTTGATTTTCTTTCTTTGTGTATTAAGTTTCAGCAAGAGCTGAAACTAAGGGATTGGGTTAATTCATCCTAATAATTAGATTATATTGCCTTGATTAAAGCCTGTAAAGATTTTGGTTTGTGAACCTAAGAAAAACCAACTAGGTTTTGGAATAGTCTACTTGAAAAAACTATCTGACTATAATCTTGAGGGATTATAGTAAAATTTTTAAGAGTGTTGCTTGGAGAGTGGACGTAGGTGCTGGAGTGCATCGAACCACTATAAAATCTTCTATCTTATGTGTGTGCTTTTCTTTCCTCTTCTTGCATAATTTATTTAGCTCTTACTGCACTCACTCACTCTACATATAACTAGTTAATCTTTACACATAATTATTTTAATTTTTTTTTAAAACTCAATTCATCCCCTCCCTTTTGGGTTGTCTTGCTAGGCAACAATCTCCAAATCCTACCAAATATCAAGCTTCTACCTAGATTAAGCTCTTAAAATCTCCAAATCTCTCAATTACGTCCACTGTCGCTTATCGACATACTCTCACTGCTCTACTAGGGTACATAAAATAATGACGTAACATATTAGGTATAACTATATTTTTTTAAATAATAAGACACCAAACATCTATATAATATTAAATTATCTCTACATAACTCTTTTTTCTAAAATTCTCTCATAGTTCATTCTCTCTCATAAAAGACTCTTCATCCAGATGGATCATCTTCTTACATCTGCTCTTCTTACAATTGTCAATACTCATTGATAAAATTTATCGATCTTCTTTCTAGTATATTACACTTATTTTAACTGACTACTATCCAGTTGCAAATCCTCCTGAGTTGCATCAATTTTTTGATATAAATACATAAAGTATTTCTTATCTTTTAAGTTGATTTTCTTCACTTCTAAATTGAACTTATTCTTTTCTTTAGATTCACCTTTGTCCTTATTTTGACTGCCCTAAAGCCTAGCAACTTCATCTAATTCATCTTCTTTGTTTCATATAATATTCATATATGCTCTGCTATATTCACCATTTTCAACTCAAGTCCATATTTTAGTCTACGTAGACATAGTTTTTTCATAATTTTTTCTAACATTTTCTTTGATGAAATCTCTACAACATCCATTTCTACAATAATAATTAAGAGAAATATCAAATATTCAAAGAAGAAAAAATTAAATCAAATATTCATCAATTTTCATATATTTTTCTTTCTTTATCTTAGCAAAAACAACAATTTGAGAATAATTCCATTAGAGCACTATTTAAATATGGCAGGTGGATAAAAGTTAGTATTTATAAAACCAAAACTAACCTATAATATGGTATTTTATAATATATAGGATCATCATTTAAATATATATTTAGAGATTGTCCTTCTACTCATGGGTAAAATATATCTGTTTAAAGTTTGTCAGATCTGAAAGGCATATTATACCATCAGTAGAACACTAGGTTATTATAATGGAGTGAAAATTCTGTTGATGGGAAAAGAAAATTGAAGTCAAGAGAATTTTTACTTTCATAGGAGCCACAAGATCGGAGCCGCAGGCTTGAGATGGTGGGGCAGGGCCGTAGGGCCGAGGTCGTGGCTCGAGATTGCAGCAGCAAAAATGAAGGAGCGTGGATGGGGCTGTGGGAAGATGGTGCGGGTTGGGGCGATGGGGTAGGGCCGTGGGAAGGCGGTGCAGGTCAGGGCCGCGGGGTCAGGTCGGCAAGGCTAGGCCGTGGGAAGGCGTGCGGGGTCAGGTCGGCAAGGCTAGGCCGTGGGCTGGGGTGGTAGGACAAGGGCCGTGGGATCGAGCCAACGACAGCGGGGCTGGCAGGGTTAGGGCAGATGTAGGCATAGAGGGATGTGAGCTCGGGGCTATGGGGTTGGGCCGGTGACGTCAGGAGCGACAGAGTCGGGGCGGCCATGGGGTTGGGCCGAGGATGTCAGGGCCGATAGGGTCGGGATGGTCGCGGAGTCGGTTTGGCAACATCAGGGGGTCGAGTCGGGGACATCGAGGTCGATGAGGTTGGGGCGACTGCGGAGTCGATATGGCGATGTTAGGGCCGACAGGGGTAGGGCGACCATGGGCACGGAAGAATGCAAGCTCGAGACCAAGGGGTCGAGCCGGCATGGGGATATGGCCGGTAGGGTCGGGGTGGCCATGAGACGTCAGAGGAACAAGGTGGTGAGGGAGGAAAGGAGGGTTGAGAGGTGAGGGAAAATTGGATGTCAGTGAGAAAAGGATTAGGGGCAGGAATGAGAGAGAATTAGCACGGGAGCAAAATTTTTTTCTCCCTCAATTTTTTTGATGTTGTAGACTATTACCAATGTAAACTTTCTATCACTAATGCCGTCGGTAAAAGCATTAGCGACAAACTCCGTTGTTAAAAATAAAAATCCATCGCTAATATTTTTATCAGATAATTAATTTTTTTTCATAATTTTTATCAACAACAGTACTAATGTTGTTGGTAAAAATCTATTATTAATATTTTTTCTAAATATGATATAATTTTAAAATTTAAAATTTATTCTTATCATTTATTATCTAAATAATTATCATTAGAGTATCATCATAAAAGATCACCTTGATCCGATAGCCCTAGCTATGTCGATCAATAAAATTTAATTTTTATGACCATAAATGATCACTTGATGATCTGATAGATATAGATCATCGATAAATTTAAAAATTTATAATAATAATTTTGATAATATTTATAATATACTATCAAAATTTTACTTCAATCAGATATTACTATCATGATCAATTTAGCATAGAATTATTTTGATCGTTAAATAAAAAATGAGTTACCAAAAGAATAAATAGCATTCGATTAAGAAGATTTTATAGATAAATGATATTTACTACTACTTTAATCATTTATATGGTGATGATCATAAAATCCAAACCATACATATATGAACCATCTACGTTAAGCAAATCTTACAAAGGTATAAGTATAATTACTTAAGGACTTTAAGAATAAGTATCATAAGATATATTATTTTGGATTGTTTATATATGCATGATTTGAATTTTATGATCACCACCGTACAAACGATTAAAGTAGTAACAAAGATCATTTATATAAAAATTTATCTTAATTGGATGCCATTTGGCCTTTTGATCACTCTTTTTTATTTAACAGTTAAAATAATTTCATGCTAAATTGATCATAATAATGATGTCTAATTGAAATCAAAATTTGATAGTATACCTCAAATATTACCAAGATTATTGTTATAAATTTTTGGATCCATCGGTGATCTTTATCTATCAGATCATTAAGCGATTATTCATGGTCGTCGAAATTAAATTTTATTGATCAACATAGCTAGGGCTATTGGATCGAGGTGGTCTTTTAGATGATACTTTAACAATAATTATTTAGATAATGAATGATAACGATGAATTTTAAATTTTAAAATTATATCATATTCAAAAAAAAAAATTATTTTTTGTCATGGTGACTACATTAGAAATAGTGTCGTCGCTAATGATTATTAGCAATGGCAACTTCGATCACTAATACTTTTTTTACCATCGCTAATAAATTTAATAAATAAAAAAAAAATTACAACCGTAATGTTCATCGCTAATATCTATCACTAATGCTAACAATTATGATAAATAAAAAAATTATTATTCATGATGGCTATTTTTGTCACTAATAATGCCATCACTAAATAGTATTAGCGATGGCATTTACCATCTTTAATACTTCTTTCGTCATTGTTAATAAATTTAATAAATATTTTTTTTTTTATGATGAGAATTTTTATCGCTAGTATTACCATCGCTAATGATCATTAGTGTCGGCTTTCGCCGTCGCTAGTATTTTTTCCACCATCGCTAATAATTATATAAAAAAATTTAATTTTTTTGATGACTTATTTTTCAATAGCTAATAGCCATCACCAAAAGTTATTTTTCTTGTAGTGATATTAACGACGGTAAAAGCCATTGCCAATAATAATTTTTCATCACTAATAATTTTATAACTAAATTTAAAAAAATAAAATTATTTTAGTATTAGCGATGGCTTTTTGGCATTGCTAATAATAATCTTTCATTGCTACTAATATTAGAACTAATATAAAAAAATAATTTTTACTACTGACACACCTTGCTGTCATTAAAAGTCAAATTTATCGTCGTTAATATTTTTTTTAGTTTTTGCGATGGCAGATTATTTGATCGCTATTTACTGTCAGTAAAAATGTTATTAATGATGAAAAAATGCCATCACTAATAATTATCTACCATCACTAATAATAATAAAATTTAATTTAAAAAATAAAATTATTTTTTATTATCGATGATAAAATATTATCGTTAATAATTATCTACTATCGATAATAATAATAAAATTTAATTAAAAAAATTATTTAGTATTAGTGATGGCTATTTACCTCGCTAATACTGTCGCTAATAACTATAGTAACGGTTGCCATCGTCATTGCCATCGCTAATAACTATTAGCGGTGTCTAAACTTTCATCGCTAAAACTATCGATAAAAATGGTTATTAGCGATGAAAATATTGCCATCACTAATATCTATTATTAGCAATGGCAAAAATATCATCGCTAATATCCATCACTAATATTCTATTTTCTTATAGTATCATCGAGATCATTATTGTAAATTTTTGGATCCATAAGTGATCTCTATCTATTAGATTACTATGTGATCATTCGTGACTGTCAAAATCAAATTTTATTGATCAACATAGCTATGACTACTAGATCGAGATGATCTTTTATGATGATACTCTAATGATAATTATTTAGATAATAAATGATGAAGATGAACTTTAAATTTTAAAATTATATTATATTTAGAAAAAAATATAAAAAAATTAAAATTAGTGATGATGTTTAGCAATGAATTTCTGACTATTAGTGATGAAAAAATCATCGCTAATAAATATTTTTTTTTAAAAAAAAAATTTGGTTATAATTAAATTAAATTAATTAATTATCGATGGCTCCATTTGCTATCACTAATAATTTTGAAAAAAATATTTAAAAAATTTTAAAAAATATTTTAAAAATTATTAATACTAGCAATGATCTTTTTCATTGCTAATAATATAATTCTATCGCTAATAATTCTATAATCAAATTTAAAAAGAATAAAATTAGTTTTTATTAGCGATGATAAAATATCATCGCTAATAATTATCTACCATCACTAATAATAATAAAATTTAATTAAAAAAATAAAATTATTTGGTATTAATGATGGCTAATTGTCATCTCTAACTTTATCGCTAATATCTATAGCGATGGCATAGCCGTCTCCACTACTATCGCTAATAACTATTAGTGATGGCTAAATGTCCATCGATAATAAAAATATTGTTGCTAATATCCATCGCTAATACTCTATTTTCTTGTAGTGTATGAAAAGAAACAGAATTTCATATTAAAAAAATATTTTCAGCTTACAAACTTCTCTGGCAAGTGCTGTAGCATTGCATACTTAGCTTATTTTCTAAGCATTTCTTCCTTCTTTAGCCCACTACATTTTTGCAACCAACAAATTTGGTATCAGAGCATACCTTTTTCTTGATCTCTCATGGCAACCACCTCCACTCCAACCATTTTTACCTATAACTCAATTCAAGTTTCCAATATTTGAAGGATAGCATTATGACTATTGGAGCTATCAAATGCAAACTTTGTTCATCTCTCAAGAGCTTTGGGACATTGTTGATGGCACGTATCTGGAGCCACCCGAAGATCAAACCAATTGGCAGGAGGCGAACCAAAAGCAATACAAAAAAAATATCAAAAGAGATGCAAGTGCACTACGCTACATCCGACAAGGAGTAAGCAACACCATCTTCCCTTGAATCTTTGGTGCAAAAAAGGCTAATGAAGCTTGGGACATTCTCAAGAAGGATTTTCAAGTAGATGAGGAGGTGATCTCTTTAAAGCTATAATCACTTTGGAGAGATTTTGATAATATATCTATGAAAGAAGGTGAAAGTATGTTAAATTTTCTCACAAGAGTTTCTGAAATGGTTAATCAAATTAGAAGTGTTGGAGATTCCATTGAAGAAAGAAAAATTATTTTAAAAGTTTTTCATAGTCTTCTTAAAAAATTTGATCATGTCGTTGCTACAATAGAAGAATCTAAAAATTTGGCTATATATACTTTTCATAAGTTAATGTATTCTCTCAAAGTGCATGATGAAAGATTAAGCAAATCAGATCAACTTCTTGATCAAGCATTTTAAGTCAAAGCAAATATTTTGGAGAAGAAGCCATATAAATTTCAGCAAGGAAAGAAAGGGGGAGCATTCCAAAAGAAAGACAAGTGGCAAGACAATAAAAATGAAGATAAAGTTAGAGATGAACAACAACAGTCAAGGAGCTACCAATATCAATGCCGTATTTGCAAGAGAACCAATCATGAAATCAAGGAGTGCCGTTTTAAGTGCAAGAGATGCAAAATTGCCAACCACTCTTATCGAGATTGTTGGTACAAAGACAAGTCCGAGAAAGAAGAAGTAAAGTTCACTAAAGAAGAGAATGACTAATTATTTTCTTGCATGAGCATTCAACAAGCATCTCAAAATGTTTGATATGTTGATAGTAGTTGTAGTAGCCACATGACTGGAGATAAGAAGATGTTTGTGGAGCTTGACCAAATTTCACATCCAATATACAACTTGGTGATGGAAACATTCAAAAAGCTAAAGGAAGAGTTACTATTGCTGTCCACACAATAAGAGGTAACACAAAATTCATTGGTGATGTGCTCTACATTTCTAACTTATCTCAAAATTTCTTGAGTGTTGGATAGCTTTTGCAAAAAGAATATTCTATCACTTTTGATGATAAAAAGTGTATAATTCTTGATAAGAAAGCAAATACTCCAGTGGTGACTATTGACATGAGCAAAAATAAAATTTTTCCTCTTATTATATCCTCTGATCCGAAGCTTTCTTTCGAGGGAGAAATTATGGATAAATCTTATCTATGGCATTTGAGATATGGCCATCAAAATAATAGTGGATTGCACTTGCTTAGACAAAAGAATATGGTGATTGGACTCCCCTTTATTGAAAGAAGCAATCGAGTATGTGAAGAATGCATATATGGTAAGATGCATAGACTTCCATTTCCCAAAATTTCTTGGAGAGCTAAATTACCTCTTGAATTAGTGCATGCTGATATTTGTGATCCTACAAGAACTCTTTCACTTAACAATCGAAGATACTTTATTTTATTTATTGATGATTATACAAGAATGATGTAACTTTACTTTTTACATGAAAAATCAAAAACCTTTTCTATTTTTCTTCAATTTAAAGCTCTTGTAGAAAAACAAAGTGGTCTTGAAATCAAAACATTGAGGATGGATCGTGGAGGCGAATTTCTCTATACACCATTCATGTAGTATTGCAAGGACAAAGGCATCCAAAGATAACTCACTATTCAAAAAACTTCACCACAGAATGGAGTAGCCGAAAGAAAGAACTAGACCATCGTGGTTAATCTACATCCTCAATAGATCTCCAACAAAGGCGGTTCACAACAAAACTCCTTTTGAAGCGTGGTATAAGAAGAAACTAGTTGTTGATCATTTTAAGGTATTTTGTTGCATTGCATATTCTCACATTTTAACTCCAAATAGAGATAAATTTGATAAGAGAGGAAAAAAATTGATCTTCATTGAGTATAGTTAGTGACGAATCAAAAGGCTATAAATTATTTAATCCAGAAACTAACAAATTAGTTATGTCAAGAGATATCATCTTTGATGAAGCTGCAACTTAGAATTGGAGTGAGAACTCCTCTCAACCAACATCTAAGTTCTTGGAGCCTATGATAGTGGAAGGACAATCATCTTTTCAAATCAATTACCTAGTTCAAGCCTAAATCCACCAAGAACAAACAAACCTCTCAAGTTGATGCAACTATGGACTCAAATTCTCCACTAAGGAAGGTGCATTCTTTAAGAGATATTTAAGATTCATGTGATATTGCCTTCTTTGGATGTGAGCATCAGGCTTATGAAGAAGCAACAAAAATTGATGTTTGGAGAAAAGCCATGGATGACGAAATTACAACTATTGAGAAGAATATGACATGGGAGCTTGTAGAGTTACTAAAAAATAAAGAAGTCATTGGCTTAAAATGGGTTCACAATATGAAGTTCAAAGAAGATGGGTCCATCCAAAAGCACAAAACAAGATTAGTGGACAAGGGTTACTCTCAACTGCCGGGAGTCGACTTTAATGAGACATTTGCATCCGTAGCAAGAATGGAGATAGTTAGCACAATCCTTGCACTTGCAGCCCAAAGGGAGTTGAATGTGTATCAAATTGATGTAAAATTAGCATTAATTTCTTAATGGAGAGCTTGAAGAAGAAATATATGTGGAGCAACCTAAAGGATATAAAGTCAAAGGCTTGGAAAGCAAGGTGTGTCGTTTGAGAAAAGCTCTATATGGATTGAAACAAGCACCAAAAGCATGGAATAGCAGAATTGATAGCTACTTCCAAAAGAATTATTTTTAAAGAAGCCCAAGTGAGCCCTCACTCTATGTGAAGAAGCAAGGCACAAAGAAGCAAGGAATTAGGTATGTTAAAGAAGAAAATAATTCCTTGGTTGGTTTTACTGATAGTGATTGGGCTGGATCCTTAGATGATTGAAAGAGTACTATGGGATACTTATTTTGCCTTGGGACGAAGGTGATATCTTGGAGTTCCAAAATGCAAAAAATAATTGCATTGTCTTCTATAGAAGTTGAATATGTTGTTGCCAATAATGCTGCATGTGAAGCTATATGGCTTCGAAGACTACTTAGCGATATGCAAGAAGAACAAAAGGAAGCTATAACCATCTTTTGTGATAACATGTCAACTATTGTAATTACCAAGAATCCAGTATTTCATGCAAAATCAAAGCATATTGAATTAAGGTATCATTTCATCCGAGATTTGATGAACAATAAAGAAATACAATTAAAGTTTATCAATACAAATGAGCAACCTGTAGATTTTCTAACCAAAGCCGTAATTGTCAAAGAATTTGAGAAATTCAAGAAGCTGCTCGATATTGTAAATTAAGAGAGGGTGTTGGAAGTTAATTTGCAATAGAGAAATCAAAAATTTTCTAGAATGGTCAAGCACATCAAATAATGTCTTTTTATGTTCGAAAGCTACTTTTGGTATTCCAATATATCTCCTCATCTTCTAAGATATTTTTAATATTTTAATGAGGCATTTGAAGGGTCACAAATCAACTATATATATAGGGTTGCCTTGTACTCATCTTTGTATGAAAAGGAATATAATTCCATATTAAAGAAATATTTTCAGCATACAAACTTCTGGCAAGTACTGTAGCATTACATACTTAGCTTATTTCCTAAGCATTTCTTCCTTTTTTAACCCACTACATTTCTGCAACCCAACACTTGTTACTTGTCTTCAATAGCAAACCATTGAAAATCTTCTAAGCGTGATATAGATGTGACATTTAGCATATGTTAACTTACTAAAGAATAAGGCATAAACAACAGTCTCCAAATATTTCTTCCATACATCCATAAGCACAGCGTAACCATTGTCCCAGACATTACTTGCCCTACAGTCTTATACGATCCAAAACGGACTTGTCCTTGAGCTGGTTAGCTTGCTGATGCTCTATAAACTCCCTATATCTCATGCCATGATACGCCCTGCCCCCATCACTCACTAACTCCACGGCAGGCACAACAACCGCGTCCAGCGATGGCCCTATCGCATTTGCGGTCGACATCCTCGTGCTTTTGCTATTTACCACCGCCCGGTGCACCACGCTCTTATACCTTCCATTGCTTATAATCTGGCTTCATGTAACACTTGGATCATTACTTAAAACAATCATGAATTGTATAAAAAGTGAAAACTTGTTAAAGGATTATGATCTCGTTAATTTATTACCTCCATGTGATCACCGGTGTTGACAAGGAAAGAGTTGGGGTGGGGCTTGACATTGACCCAGTTGCCTTTGTGCTTCAATTGGAGGCCATCTACACCATTTTGGAGGAGGATTGTAAGGAGGCCATGGTCGGAGTGGGGAGGGAGGCCCATGGCTAGCTCTGGCTGTGGGCATGGTGGGTAGTAATTACCAGTGAAAATTTGGAAGCAAGAATGGAGGTCCAAGGCCGTGGTCATGTTGCTCTTCTCTAGTCCCAAGCTCTCCCATATTCCCGCAAGGAGATCCATGGCCAGCACTCTTATGCATGTAGTGTACTCCTGTGATATTTCCCTGGCAAAAACATTAATTTATAAGGGTGCGTCTATGTGTATGCACACACCCATTTAATTTAGTAGATCACAAACTGGTTTCTTGCAATAAAAACCACCACTACGCAAACTGATATAAGGATTAATATATTGTAGAGTATGCTCCAAATATTTAAGTAGTTCTGTACTTTGGTACATATGGAGCTGCACTGGAAATCCTTTTTTTTTTTTTTTTTTGGAGGAGGGTAATGGGAGAGACCCACATTACGCACCAAATTTTATTCAGAAATGAAGAGAAGAGTTTGCAGCCTGCAAAAATTACATCATAAAAGAAAAAAAAGAAACCAAACAAGAATGTGCAGAATGAGAAGTTAAAATATCAATGCTGGATCAACATAAATCCAAAAGACCATCATGGATTGAAGACAGAAGAGAGACTCAAGAGTAGTATCTGTCTCCCTTTTCTATCTCTCTCAAAAAAAAAGGACAAAAGAGAGATTCAGAAGATAGTATCTGTTCCTAGTTGATACTATTTATTTAAAATATGTAGTTGACTTAACCAGTTGTGAAGGGAAGACCACCATGGATTGTGCAGTGGAAAAAATATGTGGTTGACTGACACAGCATGTGTGTGTCTAAGAATAATAATTTTTCTATTATTTACTAAAAGAGTAGAACTTCATAAATGATGTTAGGTAACTCATTATAAATGGCCGTAGTTTTATTATTTACCTGAAATCGTGGGGCTTTGCTGGAGAATGGAACACTGGATGCACAAATACCTTGAGGTAGTCCCTCCAAAACCTAAACTTGTCTACGTTTAAATTGAAGCTAGTGCCACACCGAATTGGATCCATCACATGCTTCCCAGTGTACTCTCCTTTCTCCTCCTCTGTTAGATCAAAAAATCCTCCTAATGCATCAACCATTGCGTCTCTCAAACTCTCTGGCACACCATGGTTCACAACCTGTAATCATAGATCATACAATCAAACAGATGAATTTGATTGGTTCATGAGCAAAATATTTTAATGATTATATTATTGGAAGCAGTTGAAACATGTAAAGTCACGATAGCCTATAGCCTCCATAGATGATGTTGGGCATTTATATCGGTTAGGTACTCGTATCCAAGACCCAATACCCACCCATTAGTAGGGATGGCAATTGTACCCAATTTATCGGGTATTAGATCTAACAGATTTTATCTGGTCCGATTAAAATCTAAAACTGCTACGAGTTCTAGATAAAATACCTAAAATGGGTTCTAAACCAATTCACGATAAAATACCACGGTTCACCACCTCCAATCAAAGATCAGAAGATCAAGCGGTGGAGTATGACCAGCTCAAGCATGGTAGCAGCTTAAACATACCATGAAGAAGCCCCACTCCTCACAAGCCTTGCCGAGGTGGCGAACCACCTGAGACCTCTGCTCAGGTGTTCCTTCGGTCAGCAGAGAGAAATCAACGGTTGGGATTTCTTCTTGTATGATTGGTTCGATGCCTATGGTGTTCTCGGGGTTTCGGGTGGCATACAGGGGAGGAACGAAGCGAAGGCATGTGGAGTTGGTGAGCTCTTTGACGGATTTGGGGAGAGGGGAGGGTATGAGAGAGGAGTGTGGGAGAGTTGGAGGGGCCATGAAAGGATCGAGGAGATGGAGAAGGCCAGAAGGGAAAGGAAATAGAGGTGGAGACTGTAGGTGTGGTGTCTTTGCGTGGAGATGGCCCGATTGAGGCTAAGGCTTCAGAATGGCAACAAAATAAGGACAGCGACGGCAAAGAAAGGGTTACTTGAGTTGGCTTGGTAGCATCAGCTCCGGATGGAAAAACAATAGGCCCAATATGATGAGATGCGCTCATCCAACCATTTCTTGGTGCAATATATGGGATTTTTTTTTTTTTTGATGCAAAAGGAGACTAATGTGCATCAGCACAAAAATCATCCAAAATTTATTAAAAAATAAGAGATTACAAAAGAAGTAAAAAAAAAAGAGTTTCTTCAAGTAAATACATCGAAATTCAAATTTAAGATACCCTAAACATCCCACCAAAATATAAAAAAAATAAATTTTGAATTTCTAAAATAGAAATATCGTCAAGTCACCATTGAGATGGAGCAACACCGATGACTGTCGAAGAAGATCAACAAGTCAGCATGTCTGTAAGAGAAAGAAGGACTAGCGACTGCACAACCGAAGACATCCATTCCGATGCCTCCTAAGAAGAGCATGGAAGGGGAATGAAGCAATTAGTGCAAAACTCTGAAGCTTCTATCTTACTACTGTCGGACGAGAACATAGAGATGGAAAGAATCCATCGATCGGCCCGCACCAACAAGACTAGATACCATCTAAAGAAAAGAATCTGGCCTACCGCCATCTATCGCCCACTGAAGGGACCAGCCGAAGGAGACCAGAACACAAAAAGAGAGAGGGAGGGTTGGTCCCCCAATGAAAGGGCACTGGCAAAGGGGGAGAAAGAGAGAGAGAGGGGAGTCCGACCTTCCGCCATTTGAAGAGAGAGAGGGGGAAGACGGAATCGGGAGGGAGAGAGTAAGGAGAAGGGAGGTGTTCGGCGCCGACTGCTTGAAGGGAAAGCCGACACAGGCACTACGAAGAGAGAGAGAAAGCAATCCGCTAATTGAACACAAATCCAATCGGTATTGGTGCCGAAACAGAGAGAGGAGGAGAAGAAGAGATATAGAAGGAGAAAGAAAATGAGAAAAGATATATGGGGATTGGCCGTCCAATGCCAAAAAAGAGGAAGAAGAGATAGATCAGGAGAGTGCTGAGATGGAAGGGAAGGAGGGAGAGAGGAAGAGGGAGAGAGAAAGGAGAAGAGAGATGGGAAGAGAGAGAAGTCCGGCATCGGCCATCAAAGGGGAGAGAGGGGTCTGGTCGCTATCGGAGGAAGAAAAGGGAGAGAGAGAGAGAGAGAAAGAGAGAGAGCTGATCTCAAGGAAGAGCTTGTCCACCATCTCCATCAAGCCTAAGGACATCGGAACTCAAAGAAGAGAGGGAGGGGGTGAAGACAAGACTAGGAAATAGAAATAGAAATAAAAAAGTGAATAATCTAAGCATCATGGTAAGGCGTCATGAGTTATTTAATAAAATGAATAGTCATGAATATCTTTAGGATCGTCCGTTTGGTTGGGGGTAATCTGGTATGGAAAAATAATCTCCATATCAGATTATCATGTTTGGTATGAAAAGTGGAAGAGAGATGGTAAAAAAGGTGGTGGATTCTATGCTTATTTTTTGGAAAGAGAAGATAAAATAAATACCATGAGGAATTGGTATTTGATAAATTTTCAAGTGATAATATCCATACTTAACAAAAATATCCCTAATAAAGTTGCATATGTCATCATTAAATTTATTCTGATGTCTTTCCAAATTTATTCAATAAAAAATTTTTATATAAAAATTAAAATGAAGATGGCATTATGCAAAGAGCTATGTAATTATAGTCATTATATACAAACTAATTTAAGATGATAATGCTATCTTAGTATTAAAAATAATTTTATGTTGAAGGATATATTTGTAAATTTGACGATATTCCTATGTAGATTTACCTCCAATCAAACATAGTAATTTTTTTCAATATCATTTTTTAGAATAATTTTTTCATCGATCAAATATGGTAAAAATTATTTTTCTTCATAATAATTTTTTTAAATAAATAATTTTTAAAAATTATCAAATTATCTCATAATCTAATATACCCCAATCAAACTGACCTTTAGAGTTCCAAGTAGTCAAGTTTTTACGTTTTTATATGGTATCTCTTAGGACTCGTTTGGTTCGCCGGAAGAGTTTTTCTAGATTTTTATATGGTATCTCTTTTTTGTATTAATTGCATCTCTTGAGCTATAGTGATGTATTTACGTAAAGGGCATTTGAAGGGCCGTGTTATATCTTTATAAATCCTTGTAGGATATTATCAAAAGTTGAATAAAAATATTAATGAGTATTCTCTTTTGTCTTCCCGTACTCTTGACCTCAAATATTAAGATAGAGTGATTCCCCCCTAGATTTTATGAACAAAGGTATATGTACCGGATGAAGAAAGGAGCAAGAGTTACAATGAAGAAGAACATAAACAGCATAATGCCAAAGGGATCAAATCCCAAGTACCAGGCCTAACCAAGCAACAGATCACTCCAATGGCACCCAAATAACATGGCCACAAACAGCACTAACGAGGTTGGCACAAACAAAGAAAGAAAAAGCAGCTTTATGTAATTACATATCTTGCCATTTCCCCAAGCACCACACCTAATAATCTTGAAAAGAGTGAATGGCCTTTTGAAGCACCAAGATCTCTGATTGTTGAGGAACAAAAGGGGAATTTCTTTCGCACCAAACCTCTCCATACACCACCACCGAAAACATATATCCAGCCCTTCTGACTAGCTTACTCTTGTTTGTTTTCCTCCAACCAGTCCACAAATCAATAAAAGAAGATGGCCTCCTCGAAAGCTTCAGTTACAACATGATGGTAGTCCAAAGGCTTCTAGCAAAGCTACATAAAAAATAAGAAAAAAAAAGAAAAAAAAAAAAGGTGGTTGACCATCTCGAAAGCATCCTCGCATATTGTACAACCAAAACTCACCCTCCAACCTTTCTTGGCAAGTAACTCCTTCTATTTCAGATTGCTAACCATAGAAATACCTTGGCTTTTTCCAGAGCAGGTACTCACCATAAAGTGTTCGCAAATGGACATATGATACCACCAAAGCTAAGAAACTTATAGAAAGAGTCAACCAAAAACAAACCACATTGAGTGAGCTTCCAACTGGTACATACACAATGAGTAAAAACCTAATCGTGGCAAGCAAAGAGTTTAGAGCGTTCAACTAGCACATGTAAAGTTGAGTCAAAAGTCCATTAACCAGTATTTTCTAACTAGATTCCACTAAATCCAAAAGGCCGAGACCGGTTGATTCCTTTCCAAAGTTCTATCATACAAATCTGCAAAACATAAACAAAGAGGAATTACATCGATCCACACATCCTTCTACAACCAAATGTTATTTCCATCCCTGGCCTTGAAAGCCACACAATTCAAAAAAGCTGAATTTTTCATACACACCTCCTTTCAGAGTGGGGAAAGGCCCTTAGTGCCCCTCCTTGATCTCATTCTGAATCTCTTTCTTGAGTAATAAGTTTTAGTCACCTGTTGCCACCAAGGATAAGATGACTCTAGCAAAAATTTCCAAGCCCAATTAGCAAGCAAAGATTGGTTCATCAGCACCAAGCTTTTCACCCTAAAGCCTCCTTACTCCTTGGGTTTACAAACAATATCCTAATTCACCAAACAATGAAAACTGTTACCGCCAAAAACCGGGTGAGGTTGGACTTGGCCTCCTCGAAAAAGAACAAATAAAGGGGTCTTCAACAAAATATGATGTGGATAGATCGTCGACCGAAGATGAGATGGAAGGATCCTCAGCTAAAGATGAGGTTGAAGTGTCCTTGGCAGAAGATAAGATGGAAAGATCCTTGGCTGAAGATGAGATAGAATTATCCTTAACAGAAGATGAGGTGAAAGTGTCCTCAGCTAGAGATGAGGTATGGGAGTTCTCGGCTGGTGATGAGGTGGAAAAATCTTCAGCCGAATATGAGGTGCCGACAGAGATGCCTCCTGGGTGCTGGAACCAAACCTGCAAAAAATTTCTAATTGGAATATTTTTTGGTGGGGACCCTCTGACACTCAACTTAGCCGAAAATTGAAGAATAGTAAAAGAGAGCATTTTGAAGCTTTTCGAGAGCTTATCTTGGGATCCCTATTTTTTCCTATTTATAGAGGAGTTAGTGTTGTGCACGTCCAGAAGAATCGCTAATTCTTAGATTTTACGCATCGATGCACTGGGAGAGATTATCTTTCTGCATTTGCAATGCGGGATTGGCTAATTACTTCAATTTTTTATGGGATTCGATTTGAGCCGTTTGGATTTCGTTATCTAAAATTAATTTTCTTCCTAAAATGGCCATCTTGCAAGATTGACATGACTTGCTGAAAATATTGAGTCCCAAGTTGTGACGTCCCCAAGGTCGGAGATCGAATGATGTCAAAGTCAGGGCCACCAAGGCCGATGTCGGATGACGTTGAAGTCGGGGCTGTCGAGGCCAAGGTAGGACAAAGTTAGGGGGAGCATTAAATAGAGAGCACAAGAATTACTACAAGAAAATAAAATTTTAGCGACTGAAAAATCAGTTGCTAAAAATTAAAAATCGATCGCTAATAATATTTACGATTGATTTTGCAATCGAATATTTTTTATTGCAAAAAGTTTGGTTGAAAATATTTTACGATCGATTTAAATCAATCGCAAAATTTATGATCGATTTAGCGATATAAAAATTTAAAAAATTATTTAAATTCTATGATATATTATTTTTTAAAAATTGATTGCAAAATTGATCGTAAAATCAATCACTAAAATCGATAACAAAATTGATCTCTAAATTTATTAAAATATTTTTTTATTAACAAATCAGTCGCTATTTATTTTTTAATTTTTTATTAAGAAAATTGATCATAAATTGATCACTAATTATTTTTAATTTTTTAATTAACATATTGATTGTAAAATCAATTGCTAATTAATTTTAAATTTTTTAATTAAATAATTGATTGCTAATTATTTTTAAATTTTTTTATTAATAAAATAGATCATAAAATTGATTACTAATTATTTTTAATTTTTTTAATTAACATATCGATCATAAAATTGATTATTAATTTTATTAAAATATTTTTTTATTAATAAAATCAATCATAAAATTGATCGTTAATTATTTTTAAATTTTTTAAATTAAAAAATTGGTTACAAAATTGATTATTATTTATTTTTAAATTTTTTTATTAATAAAATTGATCATAAAATTATTCATTAATTATTTTTATTTTTTAATTAATTTATCAATCATAAAATTAATCAATAATTTTCTTAAAATATTTTTTATTAATAAAATTGATCATTAATTATTTTTAAATTTTTTAATTATAAAATTGATCGCTATTTATTTTTAAATTTTTTTTATTAATATAATCAATTACAAAATTGATTGCTAGTTTTGTTAAATATTTTTTTATTAATAAAATTGATCATAAAATAGATCACTAATTATTTTTAATTTTTTTTAATTAAAAAATTAGTTATAAAATAGCTCGCTATTTATTTCTTATAATATTTAAATTTTCAAAATTGGTTACAAAATTGATCTCTAATTCTTATTTTATATTTTATATTTTTATTATTTTTATATATTTTATTTTTTAAAAAAATAATAAATTATAAATATTTTTAAATATTTTATTTTTAATATTTTATTTATTTATTTATTTATTTTTCATCCTCCTCCCACGTGCCTCAATGGCCGCCTCCATCGCCGCCCTCACCTACCTGCACCACCGCCCTTCGGGCCCCCGCACCCCACCCCGCTCGCTGGCCCTTGGCCACCTGCACCACCCACCGACCACCGACTACCTACGCTGCCCCCTGGCCACCCGCACTGCTCGTTGGCCACCGACCGCCTGTGCTGCTTTCTGGCCACCCCACCATCCCCCGATCGCCCGCCATGCCTCCTAGCCACCTGCATTGCCCATGCTGCCTCCTGGCCATCCGCACCACCCCAGACCTACCCCCGGGCTACCCACACCACTTGTGCTGCCCCTGGCCATCCGCACCACCATCCGACCGCTGCTCTGCACCTCTGCACCGCAACCCCCACGACCGCTACTCCGCACCTCCGGTACTGCTCGACTGTCCGTGTCGGCCCTGTTTCCTCGATGGTGGAGATCGATGGTAGGTGGTGGCAAGGAGAAGAAGAAGGGGCCATCACGGGCGAGCTGGCAAAAGGAGGCTGGAGGGGAGCTGGGGCCTCGCAGGCTAGGGAGGAGAGGGGTGGCCATTGGGGTGGGACCGATGAGGGGAGGCTATCACGAGCAGTCGCTGGGAGGGGAGGGGGGTCATCGTGGCGGGTCGACGAGGGGAGGCCATCGCGAATAGTAACCGGGGAGAGGAGGAAGGACCATTGTGGTGGGCCAGCAAGGGAAGGCCATTGCGAGCAATCACTAGGGAGGGGAGGGGGGCCGTCACAGTAGCCCAGCTGCGAGGGAAGATCAAGCGGGCGATCGCCAACAAGGAAAGGGCGGCCAGGGAGGGGAAGATGGGGGGTGGGGTGGTTGGGATGAGACTGGAGGTGGAACGGGCTTATAAAGGTTTTTTTTTCTTTTCTTAAAAGAAACAATCGATAAATCGATCATAAAAGAAAGGTGCCAATTAAAATTTTTTAAAATTTAAATATATGTTTGAAAAATCAATTACAAAATGACTTAATTAATTTTTTTAATTAAAATAATTTAAAAAATTTATCGATCAATTTTTTGGTCGTAAAATTAATTTTTTGATTGATTTTTTGATCATAAAATTTATGATCAAAAAATTGCTTGAAAATACCTTAATTAATTTATTTAATTTAAAATAATTTAAAATTTTAGTGATAAATTTTTTGATCATAAAATTAATTTTTTTATTAATTTTTCTATCATAAATATATTTTACAATCGAATATAATTTTTTTCTTTTTTTTGAATATGATATAATTTTAAAATTTAAATCATTCATTACCTAAATAATTATTGTTAGATTATCGTCATAAAAAGCCACTTCGATCCAACAGTTCTAGTTATGTCGATCAATAAAATTTAATTTCGACGGTCACGAATGACCATATGATGATCTGATAGATAGAGATCACCGATGGATTCAAAAACTTATAATAATGATCTTGATAATATTATTATCATGATCAATTTAGAATAGGATGATTTAGACCATTAAATAAAAAATGAGTAATTAAAAGGCCAAAAGACGTCCGATTATAAGATAATTTTTTAGATAAATGATCTTTATAACTACTTTGATCATTTGTATGGTGGTGATCATAAAATTTAAACTGTGCATATATGAACGATCTAAAATTATATATTTCTTGATACTCATTTTTAAAGTCCTTAAGTAATTATACTTGTACTTTTGTAACATCTATTTAACATGGATGATTCATATACGTGTGGTTTGAATTTTACGATCATCATCGTATAAATGATTAAAATAGTAGCAAAGATCATTTATCTAAAAAATTATCTTATAATCTAATAGCATTTGACTTTTTGATTACTCATTTTTTTATTTAATGGTTCAAATCATTCTGTACTAAATTAACTATGATAATGATATCTAATTTAAATAAAATTTTGATAGTGTGCTATAAATATTATCGAGATCATCATTATAAGTTTTTAAATCCATCGATAGTTTCTATCTATCATATCATCATACGATCATTTGGGATCATTGAAATTAAATTTTATTGATCGACATAGCTAGGACTGTCGGATCAAGATGGTCTTTTTTGATAATACTCTAACGATAATTATTTAGATAATAAACGGTAAAGATAGACTTTAAATTCTAAAATTATATCATATTCATAAAAAAATAAAAAAAAATATATTCTATTGCAAAATAAATTTGTGATTTATTTTTCAATCTTAAAATTTTATGATCGAAGAATCAATAAAAAATGATTAATTTTGTAACCAAAAAATCACTCATTAAAATTTTAAATTATTTTAAATTAAAAAAATAATTAAGATATTTTGTGATCGATTTTTCAATCATAAATTTTATGATCAAAAAATTGATAAAAAAATTAATTTTATGACCAAAAAATTAGTCCCTAAATTTTAAATTATTTTAAACTAAAAAAATTAATTAAGATATTTTATGATTGATTTTTTGATCATAAATTATGACCAAAAAATTGATCAAAAAATATTAATTTTATGATCAAAAATTGGTTGCTAAAATTTTAAATTATTTTAAATTTTAAATGAATTAATTAAGGTATTTTGTGACTGAAAAATTGATCGCTAAATTTTTAAATTATTTTAAATTAAAAAAATAATTAAGGCATTTTATGACTAATTTTTTTATCATAAATTTTATGATCAAAAAATTAGTTAGAAAAAAATAATTTTATGATCGATAAATCAATCACTAAAATTTTAAATTAAAAAAATTATTTAAGGCATTTTATGATCAATTTTTTGGTCATAAATTTTGAGACCAAAAAATTAATGAAAAAAATCAATTTTATGATCAAAAAATCGATCACTAAATTTTTAAATTATTTTAAATTAAAAAAATTAATTAATGCATTTTATGATCGAAAAATTGATTGCAAAATTTTTATACTAAAAAATTAGTTACAAAATTGGTTGCAAAATTTTAAAAAATTAATATTTTATAAATTTATTTTTATGTTCAAATTTTTGATTGTAAAATTGATCATAAAATTAAAATTTTGCTATCAATTTTACAATCAATATTTTTTGATCTCTATATTAATTTTTTTAATAATCGATCATAAAATTGATTGGAAAAAATTTTGATCGTAAAATCAATCATAAAATTCGATTGTAAAATTACTATTTTCTTGTAGTGAATTAATTTACTGCTCATGGATCAGCTTCACAAGGTTGGCCAGATCCAATCTCTTTTTCTTCTGTTATAGTTAAGGTACGACCTCTCATCTGAAGTCGCACCATACCGAGGCCGAGGATATACCCACAACAGATGTCCCCCACTCTTGAACCCGAATAGAAATTAACGTCGGGTGTCAAGAGTACTTGCTTGAGGCTGAGGCTCATCTGGGGCCTATATCAAAATAGTTTAATTGCCGAGCCAATCAAATCATGACAAATGTCGAGACTCTGTGCCACTGATGTCTCAATCAATCAATTTAGATTGTCGAATTTGAGGATATGTGTCAAGCTGATGATGGTCGATCGTGAGCTGCCAAATGGCCTTCATCCATGGAGGCAACCCAAATCATCATCAAATTGGATATGTCCAACTCCTTATAAATAGCTGATCGCTATTGCTGGAGACTCCACCACTTTACTGCTTTCCTCCTTTCGAGCTCGGAGAGCAATTTTTGGGTGATTTCTGATGAACCTCTGACATTCGCCGTTGGTTGATGCATTCATCCTTGGTGTAGCCGAACTCCATTGTCCTCAGTTGTGGCCAAACTTCGATCACCAAATTCAAAGTCTCGTCCCTTAGCTAGCTCGGTTGCCGAATTTAGGTTGACCTCTTTTCTTTTTCTGCTTCACTTAGAAATATCCAGAGATGAGTGCATCAAGCTCGTCTTCAGCTTTCTTGGTCTTCGGCTGGAGGGCCAACTAAAGTTAATCCCTCCGATGTCGGTTCCCCCTCAGATGGATCCAAGGTTGAAGAGAAAGTCCGATCCTTGAAGGCTAAGCTGAAAACTATGGAGATTGAGGCCACTCAAGCTTGAAGCCAAGCCGAAGTTCATTTGATTGAGGGACTTTAGACCGTGGCGAGCCAATAGGAGAAGAAGCTCGGGTAGGAGAAGGCTACCATCATGGAAGCCTTCTACTCTTTCGAGGAGTTTACCATGATACCATCATGGAAGCCTTCTACTCTTTCGAGGAGTTTACCATGATAAAGCTGGAGTTTGCCTCAAAGTCGTACCTATAGGATCTTGCTAATCATAAGACTCAGGTTCAATGTCTTTTCGCGAACCTCGATTTCAACCTACTAGATGCCAATGAGGAGGACGTCCAGGATAGAGACGAGGTGGAGGGAGCCGACAAAGGTGCTTTTGCCCCCCAGCCTTTGCATGTAGTCGAGACTTCCATGCTAGAGGCTCCTACCAAGGAGCAAGGTGCTCCTACTCCAGTCGAAGCCTAGGACTTGCTTTCTTTTTCTTCTCTCTCCATTTTCTTTATAACCAAGCTCGGGCATACCCGAGGGCCAATTTTTGTCAACTTCGATTTTTTTCGAAGTAATTTTTGTAAGAAGTCAGCCCATTTTGTACAAATATTTTATATAAATGAAAGATCCGAATCTTATTTAGATGTACCTATTTTCTCCTTCTCAAGTTATTGAGGTCAATCTTTAGTGAACTTTTATCCTCATCATCAATATTTAGGGATTTTGTCTGAAATCACATTAAGTTTTATTCAAGGTCATCATGTCGCCATTCAATCATAA
The DNA here is from genome assembly GCA_006176705.1 of Cocos nucifera. Lineage (NCBI taxonomy): Eukaryota > Viridiplantae > Streptophyta > Magnoliopsida > Arecales > Arecaceae > Cocos > Cocos nucifera. The sequence continues at coordinate 2,256,279 of QRFJ01000013.1, forward strand.
CCGTAGTGGTAGCTTGACTCATCTGAGGATGAGGATGAGGATGATGCATTGGCCAATGTCAATGCCTTTGCTATTTTGGCTTGATTTGTTCATGGACGAGGAGCGTCCTGCGCCTATTATCGGTCCTCTAAGCTTCACTCAATCCATCCGAGGATGAGAAGTGCCCATCAGTCAATGTCAGTTGGTGTGGTAGTGGCCTCCACTATGACTCATTCGAGGATGAGGAGCACCCATTGGCTAATGCCAGTTGGTGTAGTCATGGCCTCCACTACAACTCATTCGAGGATAAGGAGTGCCCATTGGCCAATGTCGATTGGTGTGGATCGTGGCCTTCACTGTGACTCATCCGAGGATGAGGAGCGACCATTGGTCCATGTCGATTAGTGTGGGTCGTGGCTTTCATTACGACTCATCCAAAGATGAGGAGCACCCATTAGCCCTTGTTGGTTGGTGCGGATCATGGCCTCTGCTACAACTTATTTGAAGATGAGGAACGTCCATTGGTTAGTATGGATCATGGCCTCCGTAACAACTTATCTAAGGATGAGAAGTGCCCATTAACCTATGTCGGTTGGTGTGGATTGTGGCCTTTGCTAAGACTCATCCAAGGATGAGGAGCGCCTATTAGCCCATGTTGGTTGGTATGGATTATGGTCTCTGATATGTCTCATCCGAGGATGAGGAGCACCCATTGATCGTTGTCAATTGGTGTGGTTGTGGCCTCTGCTATGACTCATTCGAGGATGAAGAGTGTCCATTGATCGATATAGTTTGGTATGGTCACAGACTCTACTCAACTCATTCAAGGATGAGGAGCACCTGTTGGCCATTGTTGTTTTCTTCAAGACCTTCGTTCGACTTGTCTGAAGATGAGGAGCACCCTTTGGCTTTTGGATTTGTGGATCTACATACAAAGAATGAAAGAACTCATCGGATTGGCTTTGGCCAGAACCTTCAATTTCTAAGTCAAATCGGGCTTTGGAATAATAGTAAAGAAAATAATAGATGATTATAGTCATGTTACCCTGTTCTTGTTAGTTTGCCTCTAGTCGGCCTTCTCAGGTTGGCTTTCTCAAGTCATCTTTTCACCTCAGCCTCTAGGAGCTCGGCTTCGGGAGGTCAACTTAGGGAGCTCGACCTTCGGGAGGTCAACTTTGGGAGCTCAGCCTTTAAGAGTCGGCTTTGGGTGATTGGCCTTTGGAGGTCGACTTCTAGCTGGTTGGCTTCAGAAGGTCAGCTTTTGGGCCATCAATTTTGGGTGGTTGGTCTTTGGAGGTCGGCTTTTGGGCCATCGGTTTCGGGTGGTTGGTCTTTGGAAGTCGGCTTTTGGGCCATCGATTTCGAGTGGTGGGTCTTTGGAGGTCGGCTTTTAGGGGGTCGACTTTGGGTGGTCAGCCTTTGGAGGTCAGCCTTTGGGCAGTCGGCTTCAGGTGGTTGGCCTTTGGAGGTCGGCTTTTGAGAGGTCAGCTTCGGGAGGTTAGCCTTTAGAGGTTAGCTTTTGGGAGTTCAGCCTTCGGGAGATCAGCCTTGGGAGCTTGACTTTTAAGAGCTCGGCTTTGGATTCTTGACCTTTAGAGGTCGGTTTTTGGGAGGTCAACTTTGGGAGGTTAGCCTCCTCAGATTGGCTTTACACCTTGGCTTTCTGATGACCTTGATCTTCTTAGGTTGGCTTTCTCATAACCTCAGCCTTCTAATAATCTTGATCTTCTCAGGTCGGCCATTTTATGACCTTGGCCTAATTCTTCTCTTTGCTTGGTCTTCACCTCAACCTTGGGCTTAATAGCTTGGCCTTGATCTCAGTCATCACCTCTACTTGAGAAAGTGCCTTAGGCCTGATATTTCTGCCTCGATCTCCATCTCAGCTCGATCTCCACCTCGGTTCGGTCTTCACGTCGGCCTTAGGCTTGGTAGCTTGGTCTCGATCTCAGACTTCATCTCGACATCGGGCTTCACTTCAATCTTGGTCTTAATCTTTATCTTCACCTCAGCTTGGTGAAGTGCATTGGGCTTGATAGCTCAGCCTTGATCTTTACCTTGGCTTGGTGAAGTGCATTAGACTTGATAGCTCAGCCTTGGTCTTCCCCTCGACTCAATCTTGATCTTTGCCTCATCCTTGGAGTTGATACCTTGGCCTCGATCTTGATCATTAACTCGGCTCAGTCTTGATCTTCATGTTGATCAACACCATCTTGATCGTGCGTGAGAACCTAATAATTAGCCGGCAATCAGAAGAAGAACACCTAGATGCAGAAGAATAAAGAAGATCAAGATGATGCCCTAGCTTGGTGAGGGAAAGAGGGAGAGAGAAGTAGAGAAGATGTTCTTGGGAGAAAGAGCTTTATTCAGATTCAATTCATCTTCGTCTTACAATCCTTGACCTAATTACATGTATATATACCTATACATAAGGGTTAAGCCCAAAGCTCAACAAAACTTTCAATAGCTAACTCAACATGATTGCACACCCCAAATCCATGTACACCCATGTCTTGCTATGCACTCAACACTTGGACTGAATCTTAGCCCAAACTATGAATTAGCTCACTAAGACCTCTCTAACCAATACCTTAAGTCACCTAGGATCAAACCAGCAGATCCTAGCCCTAAACAAAAATCCCAAATTTGCTTCTATCCATAATTGAAGTCGACTCCATCTGAGACTGAGTCGACTTCCTAGGATCAAGTCGACTCCTACTGTAGCTGAGTCGACTCGCTTGTGTGAGAAACACAAGTTCTCAAAACTCTATCTTCTATCTGGCCTCTGTTCTCTGAGAGAGTCGACTTGGTCTCAGTTTGAGTTGACTCCACCTATGTGTTAGGAATAGTGTCCCAAAGTTAATCATTAGCTTATTAACGATTAAGCTAATTTATGCAATTGTATATGAATTGTTAATTGAGTAAAAATTATTCTAGCTTTTTCATCATAAATCTTTCATCTTCTAATGAACTCCTGTCTAATGTGATGAAGTTCTTAGGACTATTTAGAATCGACAAAGAAGAATTTATTATTTAGTTCTTAAAATAGTTCGCGATCAATGATACGTTATTACTAAGGACAATAATATTTATCGAGTATAAATTATTGTGTGCCATATAGCTTAGTTGTCCTCTTAACCAAGAAGTGTAGAGATACTGGTATGGCATGCAGGTGAGATGTAGGGGTACATTTGCACTGAACGTGACCGACTCTAGAGCTTTTCTACTATCAAAAATTACTCTGATGGAATATGGGCATAAGTGTTCCTTCGATCTGAGATCACTATGATGACTTTCAAGCAACTCACTATGCTTTGGTGCCTGACTATCTGAATTGTTAATTCAGTGACGAAAGATTTTTGGGTATAGTCAAGTACTTGAGGAGTCGGTGCATGAGTCAAGATAGGATTGACCACTTCTGAACTCAGGAGCTGTGCTTAATAGAATTTTAATTTAGTAAAGCCTTGGTCAGGATAGTCCTTGTGAGGGATCATAGGACTAATTACTTTGAGACATGATTTGGATGTATATTTTAGGATTGACAGTTAAATCTTATGTCATCCTATGCACAGAGGTCAAAGGGATGAATTATGCGATAACCATATTTATATAGATTTTGAATATTATGACTGCACCATTCGACCTATCCAGACATCGGATACCATTGCTAGATGGTCACTTCGATTAGTATAGAAAATTGATTTCTATGCTACTGGCTTAGGTTCGAACCTATGGGGTCATACATGCTAGAGGTTTCTACTCGATCTAATGACTGATCAATGAAAGATTAATTAATAATTTAATTATTAATTAACTTAATTTAATTGAGTAATTATTTTTTATCAAAATCAATTGAATTGGATTCATTTGAATTTGATCCGATTAGGTTATGAGATGATCTAATCATCAAGAAGGTTTGATCTCTGATCTGATCAGAGATTTGGCCTGATTAATTTTTGATTTGATTAAGATTTAATTGAGTCTAATTAAGCCTAAATAAGTTAGATTTATTCTGATCTAATTGGTCCTAACCAATTTGGATTGGATTGGTTCAATTAGATATCAAATAAGAGACTAGTTTGATTAGTCCTTCCATGGTGCCACATCATCCAAATATTGTGCCATCTATTCTCCACGAGAATTGAAAATTTTTGTGAAGAATTTCATGCATAAGAGGGCGCACACCCTCCCTTCTCACATCCCAAATGGATAGATTTAATCTGATTATAAGTTCAATTCAAATAGAATTTGAGTTTGAATGGATAACTACTTAATCTAGACCTCTCCCTCGTGCCTCTCTTATTTGTGCACATCTATAAAATACCTAATTTTATGGGTGTGCAGATGAGAACTCAAAAAAGAGAGAGAATATGTGAGAAAAAGAAGAAAGAGTCTCTTCTCTGTGTGAGAAATTTTAGGTGCAAGATTCTTGGATGAGTGCATATCCTAGAATTAATCTAGGATTTAGATTCTAGATTGTGAGCAATGAGGGTCATAAGTTCACATATCTGAAAGGAGAACCTCCTGTATTTCTTATCTACATCGATAAATCAGAGCATCCGAAGAGGTGGTGAAGAAGATCGAAGGAGTTCGATCTGATATCAACCATAAAGATTTCTGTAGCGAGCTAGCACTCGGAAGGAACTAGTCGAGATTAGAATCTTATGTGGAACGCCCGTAGAGGTCAAACATATGTGTGGCTATATCATGATGATCAGATCTATATCGAGGAGATCAAATTATAGAGATCATCTACCCATAAAAAGATAACGTATTCTGAATACGTAAAAGCAGTAAAATAGTTTTATTGCACTTGATATTTTATTTTTCAGATATGCGTGCATATATATGTACATTAGATCCTATATAGTATAAAATTTTTAGATTAGATTTATAATTTTTATTATTAATATTATTAATAATTATTTTTATTATGCAATCTTTGGAAAAAGTTTTTAAAATCAAAGCTAAAAACCCTACGCGTTTTCTTCAATTGGTATCAGAACAGCAGGTTCTTTAATGTATAATATATGTATATTTTAGATTATTTTTAGATTAGATCTAAATAATAATCTGATCTGAAAAATAAAAAATGATGATTGCACGGACTGTAGATTGTCCTACTGTAAGATTTATCCCTTATAGTGAAAATGTTATCCTGATACGTTACGATCTATAATACTAATCCTAAAAATTTTAGATTAGATCTAATGATTTTTATAATATGTTTAAACATATTTAATCTAAATTTTATCATGATTTAATGTTTAGATTAAATCTAAATAGTTTCATAATTTTTTTATATAGAGTATATAGATTTAGATTAAATATGAATAGGACTTAGGAAGGTTCTGTAAGCCAGTCGAGTTGGCTCGCTCAGAAATCGAGCTAGCTCGACCAGCATGCTAGCCATAATACACTTTCTGGATTGATGCTCCAGCTGGCTTGGTCAAAAACCCAACCGGCTCGGCTTCAATTTGGGCCTACTCAGATAGGATCTGAGCTTGCTCGATAGGAATGTTAGGCTTCTGGCTTTTTGCTCAAGCTGGTTGTCTAAGAAATCGAGCCAACTTGGCTTCTATTTGGGTCAACTCAGATGGGATCCGAGCCAATCCGACTAAGAAGTTGGCTCAATGTCTATTGACTGATTTTATGAAATCAAACCTACATCTAGTGCTTATTTATGAAATAAGCCAACCCATTTTTAAAATGAATCAACCTATTTAGTGAAACAGTGCTATGATATAGATAACCTTTCAAAATTTAAAAAAGATATTTTCGAAATACCGAACCCCAACCCTCGGTCTTAAACTTAATTGAGAATTAAACATGATTAATAAGGGTCTAGAATTATGAATTAAAGATCCTAAGATATTAATCATAAAATTATGGATTATCGGATTAGTCGAATTAGGTCCATTAATTGAGTTAGACCTAAGGTTGGTTAAAGAATAGACTAAATTAGAGTAATTGATCAAATCTAATCAAATATTGATTTAGATTAGGTTAAGAACTCTTTAGACCAAATTACAATAGTTATAGTTGGTCAAGCCCATGCCTTTAACGAGGATCAAATGAATTTGATTCGTGGCTTTGCGGTCGAATCTAACATTGCTAGGTTGGTCAAAATTAAAACTAATAAACCAGATGGTGTCTAAGATAAGTCTAGCAGCTTAGATCAGTGATTTTTAATTAAAAACTACTCACACTGATTCGATCTTTGATGAGTTAATGATATATCTCTTCTACTGATCTCACTTACCTGACCATCTTGATGAATTAAGTTTTGATTAGACCACTTGGCAATTTGGGCTCATCCATGTCAATTAGGTAAATCAGTTTGACTAATTTAGGTGCTCCTAATGTCGACTTTAATTAGGTCCTTATTGACATGACTTGATGAAGTCAGTGGGAGGATCCAAATTGATTGGTTAATTCTTTTTAAAATTAGTTAATAAAACTCTCTAAAATAATTAGATCCTTAAAATGATTAAGTTATAGTGATAATTAAGTCATAGCCTCCCATTAAGTTGAGTGATAATGGATCCATTAGTTTAATAATCATTTGAGGTCCAAAGACTTGGTGCTTCTTGACTAATGGAATTATCAATCATACTATGATAATTTGGTCGTGTCTTTCTAATGATGGTCAGGTTGGCTGACCAAAGTCGGGCCTAATCATTCATTAATCTGATGCACCAAATATAGTGATATTAATGATTGGACCTAACTGGATCTATTGGGTGGAGGCCAAAACCTACTGATTGAACTTTTGGGGCAAAATTAAAAACTACTAGAAGTTGTTTGGTGAAATAATTGATTATGAATCTACCCATAAGTGCACACGGATTGGTCAACCAAAATTGAGCTTATGTGTAGTCTATGTGGATTCTAGTATTCACTAAGGAATTAGAGATAATTTTTTGAATTAGAGGTAGAGGCCATCGATTTGAACAAAATAATGAGAGAATCGTTAGACTAAAGTCTAAATTTTTAGAATAAATAATTCATATACTAATTAGGTCTATAATTTTTTTATGCAGAAATGGCCACTATCCTATCATTCCAATCATTGTTGGATAATGACAAACTCATGGGACCCAACTTTGATAGTTGATATTCAAAGTTAAAGATTATCCTGGAGCATAAATAGATCTTATATATATTGACTGATCTAGTACCTAAGAAGCCAGCCCCAAATGATATTGACATGGTGAGAGACACTTACCAAAAGTGGCTCAATGACCGCACCACCATTCGATGCATTATGCTGGCGGTAATGAATGATGAGTTCAGTTGCAGGTTCGAGAATGCCTAGTCCAAGAAGATGCTTTAAATGTTGAACGACTCCTTTGGCACGCCTGATGATGTTAAAAGGCATAAGACTAGTTGTACCATTTTTAATACTCGTATGAGGGACTGGGCGTCAGTCACTGATCATGTATTATATATGATCGAGTTGATTGAACGCCTGAGTAACCTAAATTTTCTCCTACATGAGTAGCACGGAAAGGATGCGATCCTGAATTTGTTGTCCAACTCCTTCCTCTCATTTCTTATTCATTTTAGAATGACAAAGCTTAAAGTGAATTACCATGGGTTATTAGGATTGCTGCAGAACTTTGAGAAGGATCTTCAACTTCAAAAGGAGTCGATGAATATTGTGGGAGGATCTTCTTCTGGTCGATCCTTTAAGAAAGAGAAGAAGAATAAGAAGAAGAAGAGCAAAAAGGCGCAGCTGCATGCTGGGATGTCTGCATAGGATCAGACCAAGAAGTGCAAGCCTAACCAGAGCCAGACGGAGTGCTTCTTTTGCAATAAGTAGGGGCATCAAAAGAAAAACTATCCTCAATACATTACTATCCTGAATTCAAATAGACCAAGAAAGAAGCAAGTAGTTGTCGGACAAGATAATTATATGATAACATCTTGCAACTTCTCAATTTATAATACTACTGCTTAGGTATTAGATACCGAAAGTCCTTATCATATTTATAATTCGATGCAGGATTTTTAAGTCAGTAGAAGATTTGGTGAGGGCGAGAGATTCCTAAATGTTGGACATAAAAGATAAGTTCCAGTTCTAGCTTTAGGAGTCATGAACCTTGTAATCAATTCTCATAGAATTATTCTTAGTGATTGTCATTTTCGTCTAAGTTTTTTATTGAATGTAATTTCTATAGGCCTTTTGACTAAGAATAGTTATCAATTTTCAATAAAAATAATTTTTTATGATATCATTTTGAATGATGTTATAGTTTATGTTGGATAATTAAATAATAAAATTTATCTATTATCACAGCCTATTAACGTAGTCCAAACCTTTGGTAAATGTCTTAGAATAGATGATGTGTCAGATGTCTACCTTTGATATTGTAGGCTAGGTCACATCAATAAGAACAAAATAAATAGATTGGCTCAAGAAGAAATTCTTGAAGTTAGTGATTATGAACCACTTCTAACTTGTGAGTCCTATCTTCTTGGGAAGATGACTAAGTCATCTTTTATTAGAAAGGATGAATGTGCCAGAGAACTTCTGGATCTAGTACATACTGATGTATGTGGATCCATGAGTACAAGTGCTAGATGTGGATATTTCTACTTCATAACCTTCATAGATATTCTATCATGGTATGGGTATGTCTATTTAATGAAACATAAATCGAAGTCATTTGAAATATTTAAACTATTTTGTAATGAGGTAGAAAAGCAAATTGAAAAGAGTATTAAAACTCTTTGGTCTAATTGAGGAGGTGAGTACCTTTCTAGTGATTTTCTAACATATCTTAAAAAGAATGAAATTTTCTTCTAATGGACTCCTCCTAAAATACCACAGCATAATGGTGTGTCCAAAAGAAGAAATCGGATCCTATTAGACATGGTTCGATCTATGATGGAATTTACCAGTTTGTCGATCTCTTTTTAGAAATATGCACTCAAGTCAGCTTATTATATTCTGAATAGGATTCGGAGTAAGTCTGTTTCTAAAATACCATATGAGATGTGGATAGGGCGTAAATCAGTACTCTCGCACCTTAGAATTTAGGGGTATTCGGCTTATGTCAAACGTTTAGTAACGGACAAGCTCGAACCTAGGTCTGACAAATGTAGCTTTATAGGATATCCAAAAGAGACCAAAGGATATTACTTCTGCCTAGCTGATGAACAAAAGACGTTTGTCGTTCTTAAGACAGTCTTTTTAGAAAAAAAGTTCTTTGGTGGAGGGACTATTGCCTCTAAGATCGAACTTGAGAAAGTTTGATAGGTGGAAGAACTGACATAAGTAGCTGAAGCTGAACCAGATTTGATTCGATCAAATCTGAAGCCTACTGAACTTGCACCCTTAAGATGATCTGATAGAGTATCACATCAGCTAGACAGATACTATGATTTCTTGGTCCAAAATAAAGATCCTATCAAACTTGATGAGAACGATAAGGATTCGATCACATATATGGATACAATGTAGAGATCCAATTCTGAAAATGGCTTGAAGCCATGAGATCTAAAATGGAGTCCATGAAAATCAACGATGTATGGACATTGATTAACCCATCCGAAGAAATAAAACCCATAAGGTGTAAGTGGATCTTCAAGAAGAAAAGAGGCACAAACGAAAATGTGAAGATCTATAAAGCCCATCTGGTTGCCAAGAAATATCGTCAACATTATGGTATTGACTATGATGAGATGTTTTCTCCTATGGCAATGCTTAAGTCCATTTGGATCATGCTTACAATAGCTGCGCATCTGGATTATGAAATTTGACAAATGGATATGAAAATAACTTTCTTAAATGGAGAGCTGGCTGAAGAAGTATATATGATACAATCTGAAGGTTTCACATTCACAAATGAGTCTAAAGTGTGCAAGTTTCAAAGATTCATTTATGGACTGAAGCAGGCATCTTGGAGTTGAAACATATGTTTTGATAGGACGATCAAGACGTATGGCTTTGTTAAGAATGAAGAAGAGCCCTGCATATATAAGTGGACTAATGGTCCAGCAGTTGTATTCCTCGTTCTGTATGTAGTTGATATTCTCTTAATCAAAAGTGATGTCCCTACATTACAACAAATAAAGATCTGACTGTCATCACAGTTCTTCATGAAGGATCTAAAAAAAGCTTCATACATCTTAGGAATGAAGATCTATAGAGATAGATCTAAAAGATTGCTTTAATTATCCCAGTCCACGTATATAGACACTGTACTGAAGAGGTTTAGCATGAAGAATTTCAAGAAGGGCCATCTATCGATAGACCATGAAATTTTTTTCTTGAAGAGAAATTATCCGATAACACCTTAAAAGAGAGAGCATATGAGTAGAATTTCATAAGCTTTGGTAGTAGATTCTATTATGTACGCCATGACATGTACACAATCAGATATGGCATACTAATTAGGAGTAGCGAGTAGACACCAATCTAATCCAAAAAAAAAATCTTTGGAAGGTTGTTAAAATCATCCTGAAGTATTTGAGAAATACTATGGACTAGTAGCTTGTTTATGGTGAATCAAAAACTTATAGGATTTATAGACTCCAATTTTCAGTCTGATCATAATAACAACAAAAGTATGTCAGGATACGTGTTTATCATTAATGATGATACTATCTACTGAAAAAATTTTAAGCAGTATACTATGGTCGATTCAGTATACAAGATAGAGTATGTTGCTGCATCAGATGCTGCCAAAGAAGTAGTATGGCTGAAAAAATTCATCATCGAGCTCGAAGTAGCATCCTCCCTTGATGGTCTAGTTCTGCTCTTCTGTGATAGCTCTAGAGCCATTGCTCAAGCGAAAGAGCCCAAAGCACACCAGTGGATGAAGCACATTTTATGGAAGATCATGGATCGAGGTGATATTGATCTTCAGAAGATCGATGGAAAGGAGAATCTGACCATTATGGTGAAGGAGTTTGATGACTTCAAGTCGAAGATGGGTATACGATACTGCACCAATTGACTTTAGGCCAAGTGAAAGATTTTTGGGAATAGTATCCTAAAGTCAATAGTTAGCCTTTTAATGATTGAGCTAATTTATATAATTATATATAAATTATTGATTAAATAAAAATTATTCTAGCTTTTTTATCATAAATCTTTCATCTTCTAATGAACTTCTGTCTAATGTGATGAAGTTCTTAGGACTATTTAGAATCGACAAAAAAGGATTTAGCATTTAGTCCTTAAAATAGTTATGATCAATGATACGTTGTTACCAAGAATGACAATATTTATCGAGTTTAGATCATTATGTGCTATATAAATTGATTGTCCTCTTAACCAAGAAGTGTGGAGATACTGATATGGCATGCAGGTGAGATGTAGGGATACATCTACATCGAATGTGATCGACTTCAGAGCTTTTCTACTGTCAAAAATTGCTCTGATGGAATATGGACATAAGTGTTCCTCTGATTTGAGATCACCACGGTGACTTCCAAGCAACTCACTATGCTTTGGTGTCAGACTACCTGAATTTCTAATTTAGTGACAGAAGATTTTTGGATACAGTCAAGTACTTGAGGAGTCGGTGCATGAGTCAAGATGGGAATGACCACTCCTAGACTTAGAAGCTGTGCTTAATATTATTTCAATTTAGCAAAGCCTTGGTCAGGGTAGTCCTTGTAAAGGATCATAAGACTAATTGCTTTGAGATATTTTGATGTATCTTCTAGGATTGACAGTTAAACCCTAAGTCATCCTATGCAAAGAGGTTAAAGGGATGAATTATGCAGAAACCATATTCACGTAAGTTCTAAATACTGCGACTGCACCATTCGGCCTATATATCCGAACATCGGGTATATGGTTACTTCAATTAGTATAGAAAATTGGTTCTTATGCTACTGGCTCAGATTCGAACCTGCGGGGTCACACACACTAGAGGTTCCTACTCATTTTAATGGCTGATCAATAGAAGATTAATTAGTGATTTGATTGCTAATTAACTCAATTTGATTGAGTGATTATTTTTGATCAAAATCAATTGAATTGGATTCATTTAGATTTGATCCGATTAGGTTATGAGATGATCTAATCATCAAGAAGGTTTGAGATCTAATCTGATCAGAGGTTTAGCCTAATTAATTTTTAATTTGATTAAAATTTAACTGAGCCAAATTAAGCCTAAATAAGTTGGATTTATTCTGATCTAATTGGGCCTAACCAATTTGGATTAGATTGGTTCAATTAGATGTCAAATAAGAGACTAGTTTGACTAGTTTTTTCATATGCCACATTACCCAAATATTGTGCCATCTATTCTCTATGAGAATTGAGAATTTTCATGAAAAATTTCATGCACAAGAGGGTTTACGCTCTCCCTTCTCATGTTCCAAATGGATAGATTTAATCTGATTACAAGTTTAATTCAAATAGGATTTGAGTTTGAATGGATAACCACTTAATCTAGATCTCTCTCTCATGCCTCTCCTATTTGTGTGCATCTATAAAATACCTAATTTTATGTGCGTGCATATGAGAACTCAGAAAAGAGAGAGAATGTATAAGAAAAAGAAGAGAGAGTCTCTTCTCTACGTGAAAAATTCTAGGCATAAGATTCTTGAGTGAGTGCATACCCTAGAATCCATCTAGGATTTGGGTTCTAGATTATGAGCAACAAGGATCATGAGTTCATAGATCTGGAAGGAGAACCTCCTATATTTCTTATCTACATCGATAAACCAGAGCATCTGAAGAACTGGTGAAGAAGATCAAAAAAGTTCAATCTAATATCAACCATCAAAGGTTCCTACAGCGAGTTAGCACTCGAGAGGAACTAATCGAGATCAGTGCCTCGTGTGGATCATCCATAGAGACCAGACGTGTGTGTGGCTACGTTGCGATGATCAGATCTACACCAAGAAGATCAAATTATGGAGATAATCTATTCATGAAAAGATAACATGTTCTGAACATGTAGAAGCAGTAAAATAGTTTTACTATACTTGATATTTTATTTTTCATATATGCATGCATATATATGTACATTAGATCCTGTATAGTATAGGATTTTCATATTAGATCTGTAGTTTTTATTATTAATATGATTAATAATCATTTCTGCTTTGTAATTTTTGAAAAAAAATTTTAAAGTCAAAGCTAGAAATCCTGCACGTTCCCTTCACTATGTGCCAGCCTCTATCCAAGTTGTCTCTTCCCTAGAACCAAACGGATCCTAGCCAAACCGATCTTAGATACATTGAGCCAACTCCATGGCTTAACTCATGGCCTCCTAAGGCTTGGAAGTACTATACTAACTTCTACAATCTCCATCTTGGTGCCTCCAAGCCTTGGCAAGCCTGGCAATGTTCTCTTGCATGATCCCATTGTCACTGCATATCCTGACAACCTCTTGTGCAAATATTCTTACCGCTGCTAATCTTTTTCCGCTTTTGAGCTCCTTTAGAGACCTTTGGGATAACTGCCACTATAGCTAAAGACCTTTGCTTACTTCTTGGCACCATCTTGGAAGTTGTTGTAGGCTCCCTTTTGCTTGGTAGCTACACCACTTGTTGCCTTAGACTTTTCTAGAAAGACCATAGAGTTCCTCTACTGGCGCTTGGTACAACTGATACTCCATCTAACACAGTCTCCTCAAAGCCATGCCCCTCCATCTGTGCACTTGACTCCACCTAGCTCTGTGCAACTCTGGAGCTGGTGCTGGAATATTGCTCCTCACTCTGCACCCCTCCTCTCTGAACTCGTGCCAAAGCTCCCTCTACTTGTGAAGCTGCCTCTGCTCAGTGCTCCACCTGAATCTGAAGTCCACCTGATGATGTTACAAATGTCAATCCTGTACCCGAGGCAAGCCATCCAATGCTCTCCTATTGGGCCTGCTGCTGCACCTCGATCACCATCACTGTCCTTTCGAACTCTCTGCACTCCACGGACCTCTTCTAAGTAGTTTCATATCCTCTGCTTCCTACGGGCTCCTCTAAAACTATTAAGAGCTCATCCGATTCTTCAAACTTAGCGATTGAACCTAGGAAATCTAAATCTTTTCTTTCTCTCTCCTTATATTTCTTCCAAAGCAGACACTCCCGCTTAAAGTGTCCTACTTCACCGCACTTGAAGCACCTAGCCTTCTTGCTGCTTTTTTCAGATTATCTCCATCCCACTTATTCACTTTTTTTCTTCCATTTCTTGTGCTTCTCTGAAACAATAAGGCTCTCCTAGAAAGCCTCTCTTTTTATCACCCATTCTCACTACTCATTGGACCTGAGCATTGATACAATCTTCTCGTATACTAGTATCTTTTTACCATACAACAACGTTGTAATCCACTGATCGAAGCTCCCAGATAGCGAACATAACAGCAATAGGCTCCTATCCTCCTCTTCAAGCTCGATCCTAATATTAAGCAAATCCATGCTCATCCAGTCGAACCGCTAAATGTGCCTCGCAACATCCTAGTCCTCCTGTATCCAAAGATTGTATAGTTGCTTCTTCAGCATCAACTTATTATATATATTCTTTTTCATATACAATATGTGCAACCTCGACTACAAACTTTTGGATGGTCTCTCCTCCAACACACCATACAATACCTCATCCATCAGACAAGCCCTAATCGTGGCACATGTTCTTTTCTCCAAGGACACCCATTGCTTATCAGTCATCTTCTCTGGCCTATCCTCTAAGGCTGAATCCAATCCTATCTGAACCAGTAGATCCTTTATCCTAACTTTTCATATGGTGAAACTTTTTTTTCCATCAAACTTTTCAAATTCAACCTTCAATCCATTGCTTTCTATGATCAAATCCAAATCACAAATGGCACAAGGCAGATCTGAAAAATACTTAACTAGGGAGGATGGACGGTAGCTCCCAGATCTCTTCCTTTCTTACAAAACTTGGAAAACCTTAATCTAAAATCTTGCTGCTATTCTTCTAATGTAGAGAACCCTAGGCGCCTTTCTTTTTTTCTTCATACAAGCCCACTCTGATATCAATTGTTGATCAACACCATCTTGATCATGCATGGGAACCTAGTAATCTACCAGTAGCCAGAAGAAGAACATCTAGATGCAAAAGAATAAAGGAGATCAAGATGATGCCCTAGCTTGGTGAGAGAAATAGAGAGAGAGGAGTAAAGAAGAGGGTCTTGGAAGAAAGAGCTTTATTCATATTCAATTCATCTTCATCTTACAATCCTTGACCTAATTACGTGTATATATGCCTATACATAAGGGTTAAGCCCAAATCTCAACAAAATTTCCAATAGCTAACTCAACATGATTGCACACCCCAAGCCCATGTACAACAATGTTCTGCTATGTACTCATCCTTTGGACTTAATCCTAGCCTAAACCATGAATTAGCTCCTTAAGATCTCTCTAACCAAGGACTTAAGTCACTTAGGATCAAACCAGATCCTAGCCCCAAATAGAAATTCTGAATCTACTTCTGCCTACAATTGGAGTCGACTCTATCTGAGACCGAGTCGACTCCTACTATAGCGAGTCGACTCGCCTGTATGGCGAACATAGGTTTTCAAAACTCCATCTTCTATCTAGCCTCTGTTCTCTGAGAGAGTTGACTCAGTCTCAGTTCGAGTTGACTCATCAGCATCCGAGTCTACTCCACCTTCGATCAAGTTGACTCCACCTACGTGCCAGCCTCTATCCAGGTTGTCTTATTTTCTAGACCCAAATCAGTCCTAGCCCTAGAATCCAAACCGATTCTAGGCACATTGAGCCAACTCCATGGCTCAACTCGTGGCCTCCCAAGGTTTGGGAGTACCATACTAACTCCACTTCACCTCGACTTTGGAGTTGATACCTCGGCCTTGGTCTTGATCTTCACCTCGACTTGACCTTGACTTTCACCTTGGCTAAAAATGATCTTCACTTTGGCTCGGCCTTGAGTTTCCTCGGTTTGGCCTTGATTTTCACCTCAAGTCGATATAATCTTCACCTCAACTTAACCTTGAGCTTGACTTTAGTTCAGTATGATCCTTGCCTCTGCTTGGCCTTGATTTTCTTCTTGGCTTGATCTTGAGCTTGATTTTGGTTCGGCCTTTATTTTCACGTTGGCTCAATATTGTCTTCACCTTGGCTCAATCTTGAGCTTGACTTTAGTTCAATATGATTCTTACTTTTGCTTGGCCTTGATTTTCTCCTTGACTAGATCTTGAGCTTAACTTCAGTTTGGCCTTTATTTTCACCTTGATTTTGGCTCCAAGACCTATGGTCTTGACTACGGGATTGGTGAGTGCCTATGTTGTCCTTGGTTGAGCTTCTAGGTTGATTGCATCTACCGTGCCTCTATCTCGGACTACGAGGAGGTGATTGCTGGATTGCCAGTCTAGCTTGGACCCTATGTGGAGCATTTGGCATAGGTTAAGCTGCAGCGGCCTACTACGTTCCTTATATCGTGGCAGTCAAGGCTTGCACCTTTTGAGTGGTGGGAGGCATTTGAAGCTCCTCTTCATGGCCTCATGGTGAAACACGGTCTCTCAAAATAAGCTCCAAGTAATGATTGGGACCCTTCCTCTAATGCCAATCTGTTGCTGTCAAAATTAGCTCCAGGTAATGATTGGAACCTCCAAATAATAATTGGGATCCTTCCTCTAACACTAATCTGTTGCTGTCAAAATTCAAGCTAGTGAGGTCAGACTTGGTCTCCATGGAAAAGAACAAGATAAAGGGATCTTCAGCATAATATGATGTGGATAAGTCCTCGACTGAAGATGAGGTGGAAGAATCCTTAGTGGAAGATGGAAGGATCCTCGACTGAAGATGAGGTAGAATTATCCTCAACAAAAGATGAGGTGAAAGTATCCGCGACTAGAGATGAGGTATGGGAGTCCTTGACTGGCGATGAGATGGAGAAATCTTTGGCCGAATATGAGATCCCGATAGAGATGTCTCCTGGGTGCTGAAACTGGATCTGTAAAAGTTTTTAACTAAAATATTCTTCGGTGAAAATCCTCCGATGCTCAAGTTAGCTGAGAATTGGAGAATAATAAGAGAGAGCATTTTGAATCTTTTCAAGAGCTTATCCTAGGGTCTCTGTTCCTCCTATTTATAGAGGGGAAGTTAGTGTCTTGCACTCCCAAAAGAATCAATTGATTCGCAAATTTTACATGTCGACGCACCAGGATAGATTATCTTTCCACATTTGCGACCCAAGGTTGGTTGATTACTTTCATTTTTTATGGGATTCGATTTGGGCCATTTTGGTTTTCGTATCTAAAATTAATTTTCTTCCTAAAATGGTCATCTTGCAAGATTGATGCAACTTGCTGAAAATGTTGAGTCCCAAGCTGTGACGTCTCTGAGGTTGGAGATTGAATGAGCCCGAAGTCGGGGCCACTGAGGCCAAGGTGGGACAAAGTTGGGGGGAGCATTGAATGGAGAGCATAAGAATTAATTTACTACCCGCAGATCAGCTTCACAAGGTCGGCTAGATCCAATCTCTTTTATTTTCAATTATAGCCAAGGTACGATCTTCAATTAGTTCGATATCATTTGAAGTCGCACAATGCCGAGGCCGGGGGTGTACCTACAACAAAAATCACTAATCTTGTCCAATCCACACCATAGGAAAGCTCTTCTCATTTTATGCAACCTCTTAACCACCCATTTTTGCAATCTATAAACCGATATGAAATGGGAAGGCAAAGCAGAAAGCATGGAGTTTACTAGAGTAAATTGATCCTCCCCTTCCCCCCAAGAAATAGGTCTCCCTTTCCAAGCTACTTCAATCAATGGCATATAGCATTATTTAGGGAGCTTCTTATAATGCAGAGGCAACCCTGGATAGACAAAAGGCAAGGAACCCAGCCAACAATTCATCCATGAAGCAAACATAGCCGAGTTATTTTCATCCATGTTCAAACTAATAATCATGCTCTTATAGAATTGATCTTCAGTCCCGATGCAACTTCAAATGCTAGGAGAATGGACTTGGTTGCAATCACACAATTATGCTTTGCAGTATAGAACAATAGGGTCTTGTCAGCAAACTATAGGCTCAAAATGTCATTGAACTCTTTCTTTGTACCAATCCTCTCAATTAGACCAAGATCACCTACATCTATTTTGCTTTTGTTGTTGCCAACATAGTGGTATATATTGGAGCTCAAATGTATGAGCTCACCATACATCTAATATATATATATTAAAATGGAGGCTTCTAGCCTCCATCTGCCATGTGTCCATGAAAAAGCTTTTTTCTTTGAAAATACATTTATACCATATTTATATATTGTTGGGTGTGAACCCTTTCCTGCCAAAGTCGAACAGGGTATCTAGCCTTAAGAAAACTCTATTCGACGAGGATAGCCATGCCGGACTCTGGCCAGTGAAAAGTTTATACTCAAGTGCCGAGACTGCAGACTTCTAACCTAAATTTATCGATCGATCTTCTTCATTCAAATTCCTAGCTCCTTCGGATATTTTCAGAACCTATAAGACATTATAGATTTCGCTCAGACAAACTTGAACAGTGATGATAGCCCCTAAGTAGCGGAGTAACAGATCTAATTATGGCTTGATTTGGCCGATCTTGGTGCTCTTTGAATCTTTTTCAAATAAAAAATCATCCAAGCTATTCGATATTGGACCAATGCCGAATCAACAAAATTTTTCTCCAGACGAACTCCTACAATATACTAAAAATGGCAGACCTCGAGATTCCTGCATCAAGAACTCTGAACACGTAGGCTAAAGGACCTCGTTTCCTTCATATTAGCCTCCAGACGGCCTCGAAAGCAGTCGAGCTTCAAAGGAATAAATAAGCAGATTCTCTCCAAGCAGATCTCCTTCTGCTTCTTTCAGGCAAAATTTTTTCAGCCCACATTCTTTCAGTTAATCTCCTCCTGGATGCCAGATAAACCTCCTTCGGTTGACCTCCTTCCAATCAAACTCCTTCCGAACATCAGTTGATTTTCTTCCTACAAACCTCCATCCATCCGAACTTCTTACATTAGCTAAGAGGGAACTCATCGTTATATATTTGCTCCTCCAGTAGATCTCCTTCCAAATTTTTTTAATAGAATTATTTTTGAATTTTTGCTCCTTCAGTCGAACTTCTCCTTCCAGCAGAACTATTTTCGAATTCCTCCAACGGACTTCCTTCAAAATTTCTTCAGTCACAGGACTTTCAAATCCCTTTTGATCGAACTCACTGCAGTTGCTTAGAAAGGCCTCCATGCCTATGCAAATCCAGCTATCCATACAACATGTACCCACTTACATACATACGATCTTGAAGGAGTCCGAACTTCTCTAGGATTGATGAAATTCAAAGCTCTTCACCACCAACACCTACCTCCTTCGAACTTCAACTATCAAGTTCCAAAAGACTGGTGCATCGCGACAATGGACACTATCCTCTATAACAAACTTCACGTGGCTCTGAATGATCCACTACTAGATGGTTATGGCTGTCACTATCAGTTTATTATGGGCTCCATCTATATAAGAGATTTTTTAGATATGCTTTCTTCAGAAGCTCTCTTCTCCTTCTTGACACTCTGCTACTTTCTCTACTGAGCATTCCATTTTTGTTGATCGAAAGAGTTGACTTGACCTTTAGAGGATTCTGTCGAAGCCACCCCTCCTCCAGTTTGGACCTCTTTTGTAGATCCCGACGGCGACCTCGACTTCTCCGGCTCCAGCCAGTTCCAATGTCAACCAAATTCTGCACCAATAGAATTGACGTTAGAGAAAGGAGCCCCTTTTTCTTGAGGTTTTTTTATTCTTAAAGTAGCGCTCAGTAGAGATCTCTCTTCTTCTCTCTCAGAGTTCTTCTTCTCCAGTCGATCTCATAAGGATGCCTCCTAGGGAAGGCCTCGACTCGACGGTCAACCACCTCTGTCGCTAAATCTCATCTAGATTTGCCCACTCCTATCTCATCTCCGACATCTCAGATTTCGCTGGCAGTAATGATGGATGTAGAGTAATTTAACCTACTGATCCTATAAGTTAGGGGCCTCACTGAAGCAGTGCAGGCCATGCAGCAGCGGCGGCCTCCAATGTCGATCCAATCAGAATAGGCTTTTTTGGAACACTAGGATCCTGTCTGGGGATGACCGACTTGGATGAGTCGATCAATAACTTTCAGAAAAGAGAAACAAAGGATAGAGAGCCCCTGCTTCGATCATGATTCAACCCCTGGGGGGACCTTACCTCCATTCAATCAGAAGACTTTGGAGATCCATGACTCTGAGGATCTTCTAGATCGAAAACTATAAGAAATGAATGATGGATCGAGAAACGCTGCCATGCTCCTTCCTCTTACGGTAATGATATCTGCATTGACCCTCCTTTCTCCCAAAAAATTATGCAAAAATCTATCTCATCGAACTTCAAGCTTTCTCAATTCGAGAGCAATGATGGGACTATCGATCTGATCGATCATCTGGAGTTCTTTTAGATAATGATGTTGCTCCATGGCATGTCTGATGCCATCCTATGTCGAGCTTTTCTCTCCATCTTGAAAGAAGCAGACAGAAACTGATACTCAATTCTTAAGTCGGATACTATTTTTTTCTTCGATCAAATGAGCTATTAATTTATGGCTCATTTTGTCAGCAGTCGACATCCTCGATGAGGCTCAAACTTTCTCATCAATATTAAGCAGAAGGAGGAAGAATCCATATGGGCCTATGTTACCCGTTTCAATGCCACTGCACTGAAGATCCAAAACTTGGACCAATCTATCGTAATGGCCATACTAAAGGGCGGCCTTTAGAAGAATAATTTATTATACTTTCTAAAGAAGAAGTATCCCAAGAATTTTACTAATATGCTGGCTCAGGCTAAAGGTTACGCCTAGGCAAAAAAGGCCTTTAAGGCCAAGGATAGTGAAGCCACTAGAGAGCGACGAGTGGGCGAATCAAGTATGCTCGCAGCTGAAGAAAAGTCGAGCGAAGCTCGATCGCACTTCCAAACTCCACCTGAGCATAAGCGAGTACGAACTTCTCCTCGAGCTTGAAAGCAAAGAAGCCCTGATAGAAGGGCACGGTAGGGCTCCCCCCTCAGAAGGTTCCACAATTATGCTCGCCTCAATGCTCCAAAAATCGAAGTGCTGATAAAAATCAAGAAGAAGTTGCCAAGGTCGGAGAGGATGCACATTCATCTAGACAAGCATAATTCCAATAAATATTGTCTCTACCATCATGACTATGGTCACGATACTAAGAAATGCATTCAGCTCCAAGACAAAATCGAGGAGCTTATCAAGTGATGTCGGCTTGGCTAATTTTTGCGACATCGATCTGAGGGAAGAGAGGATCGGCCAAGGGCACTACCATAATCAGAACCATCAAGGAGGGAGGAACTATAAGAAGATCGACTGTCTCTCGACATCATCAACACCATTTCTGAGGGACTTTGACAAGAGGAGGCCAGCGGAGCTGGGGGACCAGCAAAGAAATAGAGAACTAAGGAGCCCCTAACTTTCACTAAAGCTGATAAACTGGGAGTTCAGTTCCCGCATAATGATGCAATTATAATTATTTTAAATATTACAAACTATGATGTACGTCGCATTCTTGTTAATAATAAATATTTGGTTGATATCTTATTTTATGATGCTTTCTCCAAAATGTCTACACCTAATAGCTGGCTTGGACCAATGAACTCTCCATTGGTAGGCTTCACTGGTGATGCAGTACCAATTGAAGGCATAATAACTTTGGTTGTGGCTACAAGATAATATCTGAGATAGTCCAAGGCATAGGTGGACTTTCTAGTAGTAAAAGCTTCATCGACTTACAACATAATTCTCGACCGACTTGATCTAAACATATTTCGAATAGTGGTGTCGACCTACTATTTGAAAATAAAGTTTCCAACAAACTATAGGATCGGAGAAGTCAGAGAAGATCAAGCTCTGACAAGATATTGTTATTCAATTGCCTTGCAGAGGGATGAGCAGTCAAATCCTTTTCTGGTTGATGAGTTAGATGTTCGTGATGATCTAACTAAAGAGCAGGGTGAGCCCATGGAAGATCTTATTTTCATCCTACTGAATGATGAGAATGCAGAGAACATGGTACAGATCGGCTCCAACCTGGCAAAAGAGATATGAGAGCAGCTTATCGAATTTCTATGAAGAAACATAGATATTTTTGCTTGGATCCCCAACGATATGCCCAGAATAGATGCTGAAGTTATGAAACATCGTCTGACTGTTGATCCCAAATATCGGTCAGTGAAAGAGAAGATGCGCAGCCATGCCCTAGAGAGATATAAAGTAATTGTAAAGAAAGTTGACAGGCTCCTCAAGGCCATATTTATCCGAGAAGTCAACTATCCGAACTGGATCTCCAACATCGTGCTCGTCAAAAAGACAAACAACAAGTGAAGAATGTGCATAGACTTCAAAAAGCTAAACAAAGTCGATCCAAAAGATAGCTACCTCCTACTCAGGATTGATCAACTGGTGGATGCGACCTCGAGCCACGAGCTCCTCACTTTCATGAACATCTTTTTCAACTATAACCAAATTCGGATGGCACCAAAGGATGAAGAGAAAACTACTTTTATTATTGACCGTGGTCTTTACTATTACAGGGTTATGCCTTTTGGACTCAAAAATGTAGGAGCAACATACCAACACCTGATCAATAAAATCTTCAAGGAGCAGATCGATCGCAATATGGAGGTATATGTAGATGACATGCTCGTCAAGAGCCGAGCTTCAATAAATCATATTGCCAATCTTGAAGAGATCTTCAGCATCCTTAGGAGGTACAAGATGAAACTGAATCCAATCAAGTGCACCTTCGATGTGACTTTGGAGAAGTTTTTGAAATTCATGATGTCGAGACGTGGAATTAAAGCAAATCTGAAGAAGATTCGGGCTATTCAAGAGATGATTGCTCTAAAATCAATTAAAAAAGTTCAGCGCCTGACTAGAAAGGTGGCAGCCCTGAACCACTTTATCTCGAGATCGGTCGAGCGATGCATGCCCTTCTTTCAAGTCCTAAAATAGCCAAAGAACTTTTGTTGGACCACTGAATGTCAATAAGTCTTTAAAGAGCTCAAGGACTACATTTGTTCACCTTCCCTATTAGCAAAGCCCAAACCCATTGAAGAATTATTTTTGTACCTGGCGATCTCTCCAACGACCCTTGCAGCGGTTCTAGTCAAAGAAGAGACGAAAGTACAGAGGCTGATCTACTACATAAGCCAAGTCTTGAGGGACACCGAGATCAGGTATACTAAGTTAGGAAAATTAACTTTTATCCTACTGATTGCAGCTCGGAGACTTCGATCTTACTTCCAAGGGCACACTATAATCCTCCTTACTAATCAACCAATCAAGACAATTCTTCATCGAACGGATACCTCCAAAAGAATAGCAAAATGGGCAATTGAGCTCACCGAGTTTGACATCAACTACCAGCCTTGGCCATCAATCAAAGCTCAAATTTTGATAGATTTTATGGTGAAATGCACCATTCCGGATGAAGCTGAGCCTGAATAAAATGAAGTCAATGTTCTCTGGTAACAATCGAGTTCCTCTGAAGGAAGAGCCGATCTTCCTAAAAATTTTTAGGCTCTATATGTAGACGGCTCATCCAATGCTTTTAATGCAGGCACAAGGCTGATCTTAGTTAACCTAGAAGGAGTCATCACTGAATATGCACTGCACTTTGAGTTTTCTGCAACTAATAATGGGGCCGAATATGAAGCTTTAATTATAGGGTTAAGGATCGCCAAAGAATTGAAAGCAGATCGACTCTATGTATACAATGATTCTCAATTGATGGTCGGACAAGTTAATGATGATTATGAGGCTCAAGAAGAAAGCATGATAAAATATCTAGAAGAAATGAAGAGCTTGACTCTGACCTTCAACAGTTTTGACATCAAGTAGATCCCAAGAAAGTCTTTTTTGAAGTCCTAATCCCAAGAAAAAATACTAAAGCTAACCTTCTCTCAAAGTTGGCGACATTGGCCCCGATTGAGCTGCTCAAGAAAGTCTTCTTTGAAGTCCTAAAACACCTGAGTCTAGAAGAACAATAATCTGTTATGCAAATCGACCATGAGCCATGTTGGATTGACCCATTGATTGCTTATCTCAAAGATGGAGCTCTTCCTCATGATCCGAAAGAAGCTCGAAAACTCAGAAATCAAGTCTCTCGGTATATTCTGTATGAAGGCAAACTATATAAAAGGTCATATTTCTTATCGCTCTTGAGACATCTCAGATCTTTAAAAGCCAACTTTGCGTTATGAAAAGTGCATGAAGAAATCTACGAAAGTCATGTGGGGGCCAGATTCTTATCACACAGACTACTTTGGTAGGATTACTATTGGCCGACCTTGTATCATAATTCTATAGAGTATGTCAAAAAATGTGACCACTGTCAGAAAAATATAAATATTCAAAGGCTGTTTGCTCAGTGGGAGATGGACATGCTCGGACCTTTTCTCATGACACCTGGACAGCACAAGTTTCTCTTAGTGTTAATAGATTATTTCACAACGTGGATCGAGGCTGAACCTCTGGCAAAAATCACTGAAGCAAAAGTGCAGAACTTCATCTGAAAGTCAATCATTTATAGATTTGGCTTATCTCGAATCCTCATAATAGATAATAGATGGCAGTTTATCGGAGCAAGATTTACCAAATTCTGTGAAGATTTGAACATCTCCTACCATTTTACATTAGTAGCCCATCCACAGGCAAACGATGAAATTAAAGTAACAAACAGAATTCTACTGCAAGGTATCAAAGCAAGACTTGAAAGAATAAAGGAGACTTGGATAGATGAACTCTATCATATACTCTGGGCATACCAAACTACCTAAAGATTATCAACTGGGAAGATCCCATTTGTCTTAGCTTTTGGAATAGAAGCGATCATCACAATAGAACTCAAACTCCTGTCAGCACGAGTCGTGATATTCAATGAGCAGCATAACTCACAGGATCTCAAGACTAACCTCGACTTATTAGAGAAAAAATAAAAAAAAGCTCAAGTTTGGATGGCAGTCTATAAGTAAAAAATGACTCGTTACTACAACTCTAAAGTCAAAGACAAAATATTCAAAATGGAGGACTTAGTATTTCGACGAGCAGCTATTTCATAATTTCAGAATCAAGAAAAGCTCACTCTAAATTGGAAAGGCCTATATGAAGTAGAGGAGATCGTCCAGTCCAAAATTTATCGCTTGAAGAAACAACACTCTCGTGGTCTTGAAATTTAAAAAATCTAAGAATATACTATCAGTAATTTACCTTCAATAAAACTTCTCTATTTTAATATTATTATTTCTTATTACAAAAATCATGTGATAACTTTCGAAATAACCAAAAATAGTTCTGTTAGAAATAGGAGGAGAACATCATCCTAACTTGAGCAAGCTGAAGGTTTCGTTAGTCTAAGATGAGATGAGAGGAGAGGCTCTTTCAACGGTCCTTATGTACCCCTACAGTTCTGTTAGAAATAAAAAGAGAACCTCATCCTAACTTGAGCAAGCTGAAGGCCTCGTTAGTCTAAGACGAGATGAGAGAAGAGGCCCTTTCAACGATCCTTATGTGCCCCTATAGTCTTATTAGGAATAGAAGGAGAACCTCGTCCTAACTTGAGTAAGCTGAAGGCCTCGTTAGTCTAAGATGAGATGAGAAAAGAGATTCTTTCAACAGTCCTTATGTATTCCTACATCCTATTATGAATAGTAGGAGAACCTTATCCTACCTTGAACAAAGCAAAAACCTCGTTAACCTAAGACGAGATGAGGAAAGAAGTCCTTTCAATGATCTTTATGTGTCCCTACAGTCCTATTAGGAATAAAAAAAGAATCTCATCTTAACTTGAGCAAAGTGAAGATGTCGTTAACCTAAGACAAGATGAGGAAAGAGATCCTTTCAATGGTCCTTATGTGCCCCTATAGCCCTATTAGGAATAGAATGAGAATCTCATCCTAACTTGAGCAAAGCAAAGACCTCGTTAATCTAAAATGAGATGAAGAAAGAGGTCTTATCAACGGCCCAACTAAGTCCCTACTATTATGATTAGAACAGAAGAAGAATCTCATCCTAATATGAGCAAAACGAAGACCTTTGGTTACTTAAGATAGGAGGAGAGAACCTTTCAACGACCACAATAAAAATAGGAGGAAGGCCTCATCTTAATAGAAGTAAAAATCAACCTCATTGAAAATAGGAGAAAAATCTCGTCCTGACATAAACAAAGACCTCCGATTACCTAAGGCAGGAAGAAGGACCTCGTCTTGATAAAAGGATGAAGAAAAATCAATGAAATCGAACATGGAAGGATAAACTCATCCCAGCATAGATAAAAAATCTTCGATTATGAAAAGATCGGAGAAAAATTACTTTTTCGATAATCCTTTCAACGAAAATCAAAGTAGAAGAGAGAAATAAAAAAATCAATAGGCATTGAATCTAAACAAAATAAAAAGATGATCGAAGAAAATATTTCTTCATTAAAATTAAAGTTCATTACAAAGTGAAGGTCCATGAGACCATGTACAAAAAAGAAAAAAAAATGATAAAATCCTAAGAAGGCCCGAAACCCTTAGACTTCGGACTATCGACCCCTGCCATTACAAGAGACTGCTTCAAGCTAAAGATTTCTTCCTCAAGATCCTTCTTCTTCAGCAGACCCTCCATGTACATCCTATCAGTTCATCGGTAGTTGTCTTCAGATTCTCTCAATTGTCTCCTCAGAATCGCTGACTCAACCTCCGCATCCTTCACAGCTTGACGCTCATGTACCACTTGGATCTTCAGTTGTTGGAGTTCGGCTTTATCCTTCTCATACGCAACTGAAAGACAACCGAGGGACTCCCTCAAGAAGGCAAGCTGCTCTGACTCTTTATCAACACCGGTCTGTTGATTATTGGATAATTATTTTCGAAGATGAGCCACCTCTTCATTTGCCGATTTGAGATCATTTTCAAGTCTACTCGCCTTCTCCGCCCAACCAATCCTATGTCTATCATACCGAGCTTTGGCATCATGAAGCTGCCTCTGGAGCTCAAAAAGTTTCTTCGACCAATCCCAATCACATCGCGCCTTATCTGAAGACCACGACGAGCTCCATTCCAACAGTCAGATTATCTCTCTAGTCAAATTAAGTTCGACTTCAAGGGAACTGACCTTCGCAGTCAACGCCCAGGACTTATCACTGGCGCTCTTTCTAAGTCTGGCCAACTCTTTCTCAAAATTGCCTTTCCTAATGCTGAAGCTCATAGAATCTTTCATGTGTAGCTTTTGGAGATGGATGACCTCAATCGTCGCCTCTGAAGTATTCTTTCTGAATCTCCGAAGTTTGTCTTCTATCTTCTTCAACTTTTTCATCAGGTGATGAATCTTTCTCTTTAAATTTTTGACTATGGGCTTCAGAGGGATACCTTGGGATAATAGCTTAGCGTCAGTTGGAGATGATGGACCCTGACTACAATCGCTAGAGGGGTTCTGAACAACATCCACCATGATACAAGTATAAAGAAAAGAAAGTTCATTTTCGTTCCTCAAAATATTCGGTATACATCGAAAGAAAAGAGAAGAAAAATATAAATTTATAAAAAATCTTAGACCTCGACCAGTGCAGAGGTAGGCAAGGTCGGTACATTCTTTGTGGTATCGAGCTCGAGAATAGACTCAGGAGCTTCAGCTACAAGTTTAGGAGCAGCCAGGGTAGGTTTGGTGAAAGGAGAAGCGACGCCAGTGTTGGAGGGACCGACTCCCTCGCTGAGTTCGTCTGTCAGAAGGTCGAAGTTCACTACAGAAAAGTTCTTTGCGATCCTCCTCATACAGATCTCGAACCCCTCCAAGAAGGCTTCCTGGATGAACACGATCTTGATGTCCTCCATTGCTTTAGAGGACTTGAAGACTTCAACAACCCTCTCCCTCTCAACGCCAACCTCCTCTTCAGCTTTCTTTCTTTTATCTTCGGAGAGGACCAAGACTGTCCTCAGCCCTACAGAAGCTTCTTTCTCTCTCTGCGATACCTCCCAAAGGCGCTTGACTTCTACAGTTTAAATTTTTGAGGCCACCTTCAAACGATCGACTTCAGCCCGAATCCTCTCAACCTCCGCCTGAACCTCCTATAGGGCTTTGAAAGCCTCGGCCTAGCAAAGATCGATGGCCTTCGAATGGGCAAACAAGTAATGCCCCAGCTATAAGATAGGAAGAAATTAAGTCAAAACTTTAAAAGTGCACCCTTCATTCAAACAAGTTCAGAAAAATGGATTACCTCGAGATAGGTGGAGAAAGACTCATCAAATCTCTCAGCATCCTCCATCTGAACCATTTTCTCAATAATATATGAGAGGATGCTGCCATTCATCAGGAATTGGATGACCTCTCGATCATCTAAGGAAGCTCGCTCCTAACCAGAGCCTTTGCCACTTAAATTTTCAGCCACCCTCCTTATCTTTTCTTGATGGCATCCTTTTTCTTCTTCTTCTCAACGACCTTGCGCTGCTCAGGAAGCATGATGACGGCATCCTCTCAGGATGAGATCAAAGTTGGTGCGGCTGCGTCGGACTTGAGGATGGGCGCTACCTGGATCGGCATGGTCGAAATTAGCTCATCGATGCGAGCTTTCTTGGATGTTTTCCCTATGGAGCTATCCTTCCTCTTGGGAGACTTAATCCCCTTGGCCAGACGATTTTGCTCCTCAAAAGTCATCTCTACAAAAGAAAAAAAATAGAGTTAGAAAAAAAAAGAAGACCATGTATAATTGGCAGGCTACAAAGGACTACCTATCGGATTGAGAGGGCTGAGATCGAAGTTGAATAAGATTTAGTCCTCCAGGAGCTTGGAGATTGGACGAGCTCGAAAGTTCTTCAGTTTGTCGATCGAATCTCGATCCTCTTTCTCAAGCCTAGGAGCTCGACAGACTGAGTCTCTTATTTCTTCCCAAGAAGAAAGTCCTAATTCTAGGAAAGGATAGGAAACAAAAAAAAAATTCTTCTTCCACTTATGAATAGAAGAAGGGACACCCTTGAGCAATCTCTTCTTACCGAACTGGAAAGACACGTACCACCAATCTTTGGTGATCGGATGATGTTTGAAAGTGAAGAAATTATAAAATAGAAAAATGAAAGGTCGGACGTCGGCCATAATGCACAAGAAGAGAAATCCTATGATAAACCTAAAGAAGTTCGGTGCCATGGCGGTGAAGAAAATATTTAAAAACTTGAATAAGTCAGTTACAAAAGAAGATATCGATAGCTGAAGTCTCATCTGAAGGGTTTTAACGTACAAACAAGTTCGATCGGAAAGAGGAGAGCAAGCTCGATTGCTAGGATCAGGGAGTTCAAGTTCGCAATTGGAAGAAATTTCGAACTGGATCCTAATCACCGAAAGATCTTCAAACTAAAATTTACATGAAATGGTATCAGGGGCAAAGAATGGCCGAGATAATTCTACAAGCTTAGGGTCCTTATGAGGAAGATCCATTAAAGCTAAATGAGCCAAACTTCTAAAATCGATCGATTAGGACTCTTCAGAGAACATGAAAATCAAACTAAAATGAAGAAAATCTCTGAAAAATCAAAGAAAATAAAATCTAAGACTTTCTTGAAGAAATAAAATGGGTAGAAATGCTAAAAGACACAGATAATCAAAGAGAAAGATTCAGAAACTGACCTAAATCGACTGAAAAGAATGAAAAGATGGCAAGCTCGATGAAAAATGAAGGAAAGAATCTCCAAAAATCGAAGGAGTCGGTAGAAGATGCTGGTGCCCTGGAGCAAGAAGGGAGAAGAAAGCCAGAAGGAAGGAAAAGAAGATCTAAACAAAATGAAGCTCCTGTGGAAGAAGAAGAGCTTAAATAGCCACTGGGATTCGAAATGGTTATGATTGCAGATCTTCACTGATCAACCTCAGATTGACGCTTGTCCCACTCATCATAGCGGCAGATTGGCAATGAGTAGAATCTTTATTGCACCGCATCTTGAGTAGTGCTTCAACGAAAATTTTAAGAATTTATCTTTTCGGATCATCTTATATTTAAGAAGTTTCGACGCCAATGCAGAAAAAGTTGGGACTAGCTGTTCTGTTGGCGCGGAAAGAAAAAAAAGACTTCGACACTCATATTTTTTTACTCCCTTCATTCAAATTTCAAACTCGAGAGTAGGAAAACTTATGTTGGATGTGAACCCTTTTCTATCGAAATTCGATAGGATATCTGGCCTTGAGGAAACTTCGTCCGACGAGGATAGCCACGTCGGACTCCGGTCAGTGAAGAGTTTATGCTCAGGCATCGAGACTGCAAATCTCCAACTTGAATTTATCGGCCAATCTTCTTCATTCAAATTTTTAGCTCCTTCGAATATTCTTAGAATCTACAGGGCATTATAGATTTTGCTTAAACAAACTTGAATAGTGATGATAGCCCCTAGGCAGCTAAGTAACAGGTCTAATTATGGCTTGGTTTGGCCAACCTTCGTACTCTTTGAATCTTTTTCTAACAAAAAATCATCCAAACTTTTTGATATTGGACCAACACTAAATTAATAGAACTCCTCTCCAGATAAACTCCTATAATATACTAAGGATGGCAGACCTCGGGATTCCTGCATCAAGAACTCTAAACACGCAGGCTAAAGAACCTCATCTACTTCATATCAGCCTCCAAATGGTCTCGAAAGCAATTGAACTTTAAAGAAATAAATAAGCAGGTTCTCTCTGAGCATATCCCCTTTTGCTCCTTCCAGACAAAATTTTTCCAGTCGACATCCTTCCAGTTAATCTTCTCTTGGATGCCAGACCCCCTTCGGTTGACCTCCTTCCAGTCGAACTCCTTTCAGACATCAGTTGATTTTTTTTCCACCAAACTCCGTCCATCCGAACTTCTTACATTAGTTGAGAGGGGACTCGTCGTTATATATTTGCTCCTCCAGCATATTTTCTTCCAGATTTCTCCAATAGAATTATTTCTAGATTTCTACTCCTTCAGTTGGACTTCTCCTTCTAGCAGAACTACTTCCGAATTTCTCAAGTAGACTTTCTTCAAAATTTCTCCAGTCACAAGACTTCCGAACTCCTTCCAGCCGAACTCACTACAGTCGTCTAGAAAGACCTCCATGCTTATGCAAATCCAACTATCCGTACAACATGAACCCACTTACATACATACGACCTTGAAGGAGTCCGAACTCCTCTAGGATTGATGAAACTCAAAGCTCTTCACCGTCAGTGCCTACCTCCTCCGAACTTTAACTATCAAGTTTCAACGGACTGGTATATCACGACAATGGATACTATCCTCTGTAACAAACTTCACGTGGTCCTGAATGGCTCACTACCAGGTGGTTATGGTTGTCGCTATCAGTTTATTATAGGCTTCATCTATATAAAAGATCCTCAAGATATTCTTTCTTTAGAAGCTCTCTTCTTCTTCTTGATACTATGCTACTTTCTCTA
Organism: Cocos nucifera; assembly: GCA_006176705.1. Lineage (NCBI taxonomy): Eukaryota > Viridiplantae > Streptophyta > Magnoliopsida > Arecales > Arecaceae > Cocos > Cocos nucifera. The sequence goes on from QRFJ01000013.1 coordinate 2,287,633, forward strand.
CTGAGCATTCTATTTCTGTTGATCGAAAGAGCTGACTTGACCATCGGAAGATCCTACTGGAGCCACCCCTCCTCTAGTTTAGACTTCTTTTGCAGGTCCCGATGGCGACCTCGGCTTCTCCAGCTCTAACTAGTTCCAACATCAACCAGATTTCACACCAACATATATGATATATGAAAAGACTTTCTTTTGAAAATATATTCAATAAATGACTTATTAAATAGTATTTAATTTAGTAAATGACCTATTAAATAGCATTTAATTTAATAAATGACCTATTAAATAATATTTAATTTCATCAAATTTGATATATACTATGAAGATAATTATGGCTCTTCACCTCTTTCATATTTCTATAAATTTCTCTATTTTTTCTTCTCTCTCCCTCTCCTAACTCTGTCGATTGCCCTCAAAATTCCAACACTAGAAAAAAAAGATTTTTTCCTCCATTTCTAAAGTTTAATTAGATCTCTTGCAAGCCATTAGTTGGAGATATGCTCACCAACTGATTTTTGATTGGGATCTCACAAGGCCGCTGCCCATCGCTTCCTCTTCCTATAAGAAATGGAAATGTCATCATCAAAATTATTTTTGCGATCAGATCCTGTACGTTGGAATAGTCTCATTCTATCCTTAGCTTGAAGATGCTGCTACCATTAGTGGTGGTAGTGGCCGGTCGGCAACATTATCAACTTTGCCATTGGGAGAGTTGAGGGGTATGGGAAGAGAGAATCGAAGAAGTAGAAAGACAAATGAAAAAAAAAAAAGATTTTTAAAGTTTAGATCTCTAAACTTTTTTTTTAAAATAAAGGAGTTTTAAAGTTTAGATCTCTAAACTCTTTTTTTTTAAAAGAAAGATTTTTATATCAAAAAAAAAGAGAGATTTTTTCTTGATTTCTAAAGTTTAGATCTTTGGAGAGCCATCAATTGGAGGTATACTCACCAACTGATTCCTGATCGAGATCTCACAAGACCACTGCCTCTTCCTATATGAGACAAGAATGCTGTTGTCGTCAGATATATTTTTTCGATCAAGTTCCATATATTGGTATATTTTCACTCCGCCCTAAGCCCAAAGATGCTACTACCATTGGTGGTGGTGGTGGCACACAATCGTCAGATCTTCACAAGATTTGTCCAATAGCTTATAATCTATACTATATAAAAAATATAATTTTTATTATTTTAATTATTTTTAAAATATATACATAATAGATATAATAGAATAGATAAACATAATAAAATATTTTTTAAGAAAAATCGTATCTTGCGCATCATATGGGGTTATAAGCTAGTATAGAGTTAATAGTGACATTAATTAGGATGGAAAAAGTTCAACTGGTTCAGTAATGGATGGTTGCACTTGGTTTGAGCCAAGCTAGGTGTTAGTGACTCATTGGAATACCGAGAATGCTCCATTAATCCTTTTCTTTCTTTTTTCTTTTTCAATTTTTTCCTTATATATTTTTCTTCTTCCACTAATAATGTCTCCAATGAAATATGTAGGAAAGTGCTATGGTGCTCCAAAGGATGGTTACGCCATTTTTCATTTAAAAAAATCCTGATCGTTTGATTAAGAAAGGATGGTAAAAAATGTTTTACCAAAAATTTTTCATAGCCAGTCATAATCGTTGCTGGTGCAGGTAATTCTTCAAAATCTAGTAGCATTTTCAAACTTGGAATGATTGGTATGGTAATTGTTAAGAACTTTAGGGGCATTTTCAAAGTCTCCTTCTTCCTCATTTCTCGATCATTTTAAAACCCACTTTCTTCCTCATTTTTCAATCCATGGCTGGGGTGGGGGGGCACTGATACGAAGGGCAACGCTACGGTGACACTACCATCATAGGGAGGCTTCGACGTAAGGAGGGCACCAGTATGGGGATGCACTGGGGTAGGGTCTAGGGGCAGAAGATACCAGGATGCAGCGTAGGAGGTCCAAAACTTGGGATAAAAATCAGATGGATGGTGTGATTATTAGAGGTTGATCAAAAGAAAAGAATTTAGGTTCAAGTTTATGAAGTAATAGAGGCAGATCAAAATTCAAAAGAAAGAAAAGTAAAAGCAATTACTGTAAAAAGGAAGGACACTGGAAATTTAATTATCCTAAACTCAAAGAAAAGAAGGGAAAATCCAATAATACCTCAAATATTGGTGATTCAATTAGTGTAGCATAGGATAGTTCTAATGGTGCCAATATACTCTCAATATATGTTAATTTATTTGGAGATGCTTGGATTCTTAATTCAGCATATTCTTATCATATATGTCTTCATTAGGTATGGTTTTTCACTTATCATCCTATTGATGGTGGCGTTATGCTCATGGAGAATAAATAACATGTCTATAGTATTATTTATATAGGAACCATTCAGATTGGGATGTATAATGGTATTATTACGATCTTGTTTGATATGTGGCATGTATCAAATTTGAGGAAGAACTTGATTTTTTTTAGTACTCTTGATTCATATAGTTTTAAATATTCTGGTGAAGGTGGAGTTTTCAAGATTTCAAAGAGTGTTCTTATGATGCTTAAAGGTAGATTATCTTATAGCCTCTACTTGCTTCAGGATAGCATAATTATTGATGCTACATCAGTTTTCTAATCAGATCTAGATTTGGATAATACTCGTTTATGGCGTATGTGTTTGAGTCATATGAGTGAGGTTAGCATGAATATTTTGAGCAAATGAGATTTGTTGTGTGGTCAGAAAATCGAAAAGTTTGCTTTTCTGAGTATTGTGTCCACAGAAAGCAGTCTAGAGTCAAGTTGAGGACAGCTATACATAAGACAAAGGGCATGTTGGATTATATCTATTCTAATCTTTGGGTTTGTTCAATCTAAAGGTGATTCTCGGTATTTGTTGACTTTTATTAATGATTTTTTGAGGTTTGAATATACTTTTTGAAGCACAAAAATGAAGTCTTTCCCACTTTTAAGAAGTGAAAAATATTTGTTAAGAAATAGTCCAGCAATAAGATCAAGAAATTGAGAACTGATAATGATGTAGAGTTTGTGAGAGTCAATTTAATGAGTTCCATGAGGCTGAAGGCATTATGAGACACTGCATAGTTAGAAAGATATCACAACAGAATGATGTTGCAAAATGCTTCGACATGATTCTTTTGAAGAGAGAGCATGGTAGATACTTTCTTAATCTAATTTGTCTTAAGATTTTTGGGCTAAAGTTGTTAATGTAGTCTGATACTTAGTGAATAGGTCTCCATTAAAGACTTATATTGAGGCATGCTTTGATATACCTACTGATTATTCTATTTTGAAGATATTTGATTGTCCTACTTATTTACATGATAGTGACTGTAAATTTTGGAAAAGGGAACAGAAATATATCTTTCTTAGTTATCAATCTAGAATGAAAGGCTACATATTGTGGTGTGTTGAGCCTCGTTCTCAAAAATTCATAATCAGTAGAGATGTTATCTTTGATGAATAAACTATGCTTCATTCGAGAAAAGAGTCAGTTGTTATAGATAAAGATCATGATGTTGATGAGCAAGTGGAGCTTGAGGTTAGATCTTAATCCATCCCAAGGTGATACTTTAGTTTAGCTAGTTCAAGATAATGAGCCTAAGATTATTGATAAGAGAGATGCCCCACAAGAGCAGTAATACACCATAGCCACTAGTAGTTCGATGAGGCAGATTAGATCCCCTTAGAGATATAGATATATAAATTTGGTCTCTTTTACATTATCTATGATAGAGTCTATTAAAGTTCAAGATCCTATCAATTATCAATAGGTCATTGCTTGTAGTGAGTCAACATAGTGGTCTATTGTTATGAGTAACGAGATTAAGTCTCTTCATAAGAATTAGATATGGGAGCTTGTGAAACCACCATAGGGCTAGATGATTGTTCTGTGCAAATGGGTCATAAAGAAGAAAAAAATAATCCCAAAGATTGAAGCAGCAAGGTTCAAAACATGCTTGGTTGCAAAAGGCTATAGTTAGAGGGAAAGTTTAGCTTTTAATAAAGTTTTTTCTCCTATTGTGAAATATAGTTCTATTCATATATTGCTTGCCATTGTGATATTGTTTGACTTAGAGCTTGAGCAGCTTGATGTCAAGATAGCTTTCTTGTATAGTAAGCTTGAGGAATAGATTTATATGCAGTAGCTAGAGAAATTTATTGTTCAGGATAAAGAGGACCATATTTGCTTGTTAAGAAAATCATTGTATAGTTTGAAGCAATCTTCAAAGCAATGGTATAAGTAGTTTCATGTATTTATACTTGGACATGGTTACTCTCAGAGTGACTATGATAGCTATATTTATCACAAGAAGCTTCCAGATGGTTCTTTGGTTTATTTGTTGCTCTATGTTGATGACATGCATATTCAAGCAAAGATTATGTCTGAGATTATGAAGTTAAAGGCTCAGCGTAGTAGTAAATTTGAGACGAAGGACTTAGGTGCAGCAAAGAAGATTTTGGATATAGAGATTTAGAGGGATCAATGCACATACATATTGTTCTTGAAATAGAAAAATTATATTATGGAGGTGCTTCAGCACTTTGGTATATAGGGTCGCAAGCTAATTAGTACTCCACTTGCAGCACAACTCATAATTTTAGCTGCTTTGTCTCTACAGTCATATGAGGAGGAATACATGTTAAGCATTCCATATGCTAGTGCAGTTGGGAGTCTCATGTATGCCATGATTTGTACACGTTCAAATTTCTCACAAGCCATTAGTGTTGTTAGTAGGTACATAGGACATCCAGGAAAGGTCCATTGGCAGGCTATGAAATAGATCTTACACTATTTAAGAGGCACTATAGATGTTGGTTTGGTATGTAATATAGGTTCAGACATTTGCAACAGTATTATTGATTATATGAACTTTGATTATGTAGATGATTTGGACAAGAAGAGCTCTCTAATAGGCTATATCTTCACTCTTTCAGGTTGTGCCATCGGTTGAAAAGCGACTTTACAGTCTACTATTGCTTTATCTACTATAGAGGTAGAGTATATAACAATGATAGAAGTAGTGAAGGAGGCCATATGGTTGTAAGGTTTGATTGGTGATCTTGGCTTACAATAGAATGTGACTACTATTTATTGGATAGTCAAAGTGCTATATATCTAACTAAAAATTAGATATATCATGAAAAGATCAAACATATTAATATCAGATACCACTTCACTCTGGATATTTATATCATAAGGGATTATTGCACTGAAGAAGATTCTTATAATAGATAATCCAGTAGATGTAATGACCAAGACACTTACCACTTTTAAGTTCAAGCACTGCTTGGACTTGGTTTATATTTTGAGATGCTGAGCTTGACCCTTACGAACATTGTAGGAGGAGATGGAGAGAAATTTACTATTTTGTATTACAGCTTGATGGAATTCAAGTCAAAATAAAGATTTATTGAGTGTGACTTGAATTTGATGTGATCTATGGTTACGAATTCGATCAGTTTTGGACTTTGTTTCTATCTTACATTATATTTATGTATAGAGCGTAAGATCGTACGAATCCGATCTTATGCTATATATATTATAATCATATTTCTTTTGTTATTTGAGCTATTGCATATTCTTTGTATTCTAGCTTTTTGATATAGTGAAATCTCGATTCATCTTCATTCGTGGACATAGACTAAAAATCAAACTATGTAAATCATTATATCATATATTTTTCTATATGATTATTTATTATTATTTGGAGTTTCATACTAATTAACAGATAATCTTGCAATAAAGGCCATGGTCATATAGCTCACTTTTGAGCTCAAGCTTTTCCATATTCTCTTTAAGGAGATCCACAGCGTATGGTGTACTCTTGTGATATTTCCCTCAGAAAACATTGAATTATGCACATTTAATTTAGTAGATCACAAGCTAGTTTCTTGCAATTAAAAACACCACTAGGCAGCCTGATGTTGGGATTAAAATATTGTAGAGTATGCTCCAAATATTTAAGTTTTATACTTTGATGCAAATGGAGCTGCACTAAGATTTTTTTTTTTTTTTTGTGGTTGTGGGGGGGGGGTTTATTCAGAAATGAGGAGAGGAATATGCTGTCTGTGTATATTACATCATAGATCAATGAGAAAAGAAAGCAAATAAGAATGTACAGAATGGGAGGTTAAAATACCAATGCTGGATCAACATAAATCTGAAAGACCACCATGGATTAAAGGCGAAAGGGAGACTCAGAAGCGTAGTATCTATCATCAGTTATGCACCGGAACAGATACTACTTTTTCAAATTATGTAGTTGACTTAACGGACTGTGAAGGGAAGACCACCATGGATTGTGCATTGGAACTTCTTATTCGCAAATATGTAGTTGACTAAGAAGGCATGTACATGTCTAAGAATAATAATTTTTCAATTATTTTCCAAAAAAGTTGAACTTCATAGATGATTTTGGTAAGTGATATATTGAGAATATTATAAACGGCAATAGTTTATTTACCTGAAACTGTGGGGCTTTGCTAGAGAATGGAGCACTGGATGCATAATATCTTTATAAGTTGTATTTGATACATCGTCAGATAATTTTGAAAGATAATGTAAATTATCTTCAAGATAGATTGTTATCATCAAATTATATTATTATATTTGATATATATAGATAATATTATAGTAAAATTATTAAAAATCTTAATTGATATATTGGATATAATAATCAGATTATCAGTAATATGAAATTAAATTTCTAAAATTTTTCTAATAATATTGCTCTTCTTTCTTTCAGATGAAAATAAAAATAATATATATATATATGAGCCGCAGATGGGGCTTGCACGTAGAGGAGCTGTTGATGGCATTGAGAGAGGGGGGAGGGTTGGGCGGCTGATTTTTTATAATTTTTTGAGGAATAATTTTATCCAAAATTTTTATTACAACATTGTCAAAGAAGTGATAATATGAATAGCCACCCCTTCCTAAGATATTATAGATTGCCTCCTAGGAAGCAATATAGATTGCCAAGACAATTGACTTGTCATCCAAAAAGTATACTAAATATAATAATTTGATGGACCTACTTTAAATTATCGATAATCTGGATAAATTGCCAGCTACCAAATATAACCTTAGATCATCCCTTCAATACCTAAATTTGTCTATGTTTGAATTGTAAACTAGTTGAGTTTAAGAGAGGACTTAAAATAACTGATAATCTTTGGTGTTGCTATATCCAGAATCCATTTTTTACCGAGCAATCTTATTTGAAAGTTTTAGTAGGATGTTGGGAATAATTGAGGAAGAAAAGACTGCAATCCTGCTTTGCTAGATAGCTAGGAAGACTAACCAACCTGCAATAATCCCAAAGGTAAAATATCTAGTTAATACATTAATATTACATGCAATTACGACGGTATGCCCCTTGATATTTGGAGTTTCTCCGGCACCTTGCTACCGTATGATCAACTGATTGATTGTTTGCCTAACTTCACATCAAAAAAAGCCATGATGTGACCATATATATATGGATGGGCAACCTTCTCTTCTCCAGCAATTGCATAATTTTATAATTTTATACTCCATTGGCCCACGTAACGTCAGCATCCAATCTAAGAGAAAATAAAATTATAACAATGATGATATTTTTATCTACCCAGAAATAATAAATGCATTATTATACGGTGAAAATATATAACCTCTTTTCTTTCTCGCCTAGATATGTTACTATGTAAATAAGATAAATAAAATAAAATATGCCTAACTATATTAATATCCTTGAGAAATCAATTTAGTGTGAATAATTTTCAGTCCAAGAGTTCTAAGTTACTCCTTTCTTGAGATCCAGATGGAACATGACTAAGATCCAATCATTTAGAATCCATCAAAAATTTATATCTTTCTAAATAAATATTTTTAAAATAATATTTAGTTAAAAAATAATTTATTTATATTCTTTTATATATAAAAAAATGACTTTAAAATCTGTTATTCATGTTCTTTTACATTACTACTTTTCATAGTAAGTTGCTAAAATTTATAAATTTTTTCTATAATATCATTTATGCTTTTTAAGTTTGAATAGAGTAGACAATTAAGTTACTAGACATTAAATGATGGAGGCATTGAAAATGAGGATGGGATATCTTAGAAATAAAATTAAATATTTACTTTACTGATCGATAAAAAAATAATTTAGCCATCTTTTAGGTAGACAAGATTTTCTTCTATTTTATAGGCAAATACTATTCATGAAAAATTAACTTATCTATCTTGAAAATTATGAGATCATAGTTAAATTGGCCAATAAAATGGTTGATCAATTTTTTTATGATATTTAGACCTACACCTAAAACCCTTCGCTTGTTACATGTCTAGATAGTTCTAAATTAGGGATGAGATTAAGAAGAAGATTTAGGGCCTGTTTGGCCAAGCTTTTAGAAAGAAAAAAATATTTTTTATATAAAAAAATATTTATTTAAAAAAATAAGATGTTTAGCCAAGCTTATTTTAAAAAATAATTTACTTTTGAATGGTAGTAGAAGCAGTTTTTCTACTGTGAAGAGGAAATAGAAAATTTGAGCTTCTCCTTAGAAGCAGAAGCAGAAAATTATTTTTTTAAGATAAAAATATCTTTACTCAAAATCATTATTTATCATAACTATCCCTATTTATTTTCATTTAACCCTTCCATTATTTAGTGAATGATGTATTTAATTTATTTTGATACATATATATTATCGTATAAAAATTATGTAAAATATTTAATATGTATTATCTTTGATTCAATTGTATTTATATTGATTAAAATTTTAATATTTTTTATTTTATTTTTTTATTTTAATTAAATAAAAAATAAATAAATTAAATTAAAATTAATCATAATAAATATTTAAAATTATTTATTTATTTAAATAATATTAATTATAAAGTAAATCTATATATATTTTTTTTTCATAATTTGATAGATAAAAATATTTTTTTAAAGATTTATCAAACATAAACTGCTTCTTAGATACTGATAAAAGTATTTATTAAATGATTTTGCCAAACATAAACTGCTATTCTTTTACAATACTTTTTTTGAAACTCCATTTGAAAAAAAAAATGATTTTAAAATAAGTTGATTTTCACAGCCAAACAAGCTATTGATTTCTTAGACTAACTTTTGTGATAAGGTGTATGTAATAATTTCTATATCTGATACTTTTATATCCATGAGTAAGCCGGTTGGCACATTTAAGATTAAAAGACACATATTACCCAACGAGTTTCAGTTCTATGTATGGCTTGGGCGTTGCAGGCATGAGTACAATAAAATCCAGCCCGACCACAAACCAGCCTATAAATTAAATGGGCCAACCCACAACTTGGGTCCGTCCCAGCCTCTCCCATAATCGGCCCATTCTCAATGTAGTACTCCGACAACTTTAGTATATTACACATATCTTTAATCTGATAAGGGATTTGCTTTTACCGTAAAAGCGCAGACATTTACCACATCTTATTCTCATGAGAATTGAAGTATTTGGTTTAAAACTAAAGAACGGATAAGACTTTAGAGTCTTGTGCCTGCCAAACTAGTTTAAAATAAATATGAAGAAAGAAGGAATAGTTATTCTGATCCGATCTTTTTATTTCTAAGATAACTATTTTTGTTTTTAACGAAGAAAACATCTTCAGCTTACAGTTATTCTAGAAATTTTGCCAGGAAAAAAAAAAAAAAAATCTGGAATGGCAAATGGAATAACCATTCGCATGCAATGAAACTATTCCTTTTCCACCTTTTTCTTGTACTTAAGAATTAAATGGAAACTTGAATCGTGACAGTAAAGTCTTTCTTCTCAACTGCGTACAACATTTATTCAATATCATACAAGCTTTGCTTCACTCCCGGCGAAGCAAACGCCAACAAAGGCTGTACATGCAACTTTCATATATATATACAACGGACCTGAGTTGCGTTTACATTTGCGTTCTTCCTTGGTGCTACCTCATTTGGTCCTTGAAGTTAACCATACGACATTTGTTATCTTCTTCCCTTCCGTAAATTTTGCTAATAATTCTAATACTTCGATGAAACACTACATGATATATTACGCAAAAGAGCGATGCTACTCGGCATGCAATCGTATAAGATCAAACATGGACTTCGCCTTGAGCCGGCTGGCCTGCTGACGCTCCAAGAACTCTCCATACCTCATGCCTCCAAACATCATCGGGTGCTCATCTCTCACCAGCTGGGAGGCTGGCTTGACAATTGCATCAAGTGATGGTGCCACCACGGTTGCTATGGACATCCTCGTGCTTTGGCTGTTCACCTCAGCCCGGTGTAACACGCTTTTATACCTTCCATTGCTAACGATCTTTCATCATCCAAATTTCAAACCATTAGATCAACAAGCATGAATTCATTATAAGAAATGATCGGTTTAGAAGGATTGAAACCAAGGAAAGTGTTACCTCCATCTGATCGCCAGTGTTGACGAGGAACGAGTTAGGGAGGGGTTCGACACGGACCCAGTTGCCTCCGTGCTTTACTTGGAGTCCGTTGACATCGTTCTGCAGGAGGATGGTGAGAAGGCCATGGTCCGAGTGGGCCGGGAGGCCGATGGCCAGCTCGGGCTGTGGGCATGGAGGGTATATATTGCCAGCAAGAACCTGGAAACAGGAATGGAGGTCCAAGGCCTTGGTCATGTCATTCTCTTCTAATCCCAAGCTCTCCCATATTCCTCTCAGAAGTTCCATTCCCATGGCTCTAGTGCATGCCGTGTACTCCTTTGATATCTCCCTGCAATGAACAAGGGCAAGTTTCTCCACTAAATACTTGTTTTGTTGTAGTTACGGTTAGTTAACTAATTAGTTGTTCACATTTTACTTTCATAAAATGAAGCAGGGCAATAAATACAGGGTGAGAAAGGAAAAGAAGCAAAGCGGTGTGAATTAAAACATTGTTTAACAAAAAAAAAAAGAGTGTGTTGGGGTGGGGCGGTGTGGTTGGCGTGGGGGGCAGAATCAATAATTCATTTCCAGTTAAGATATTTAAAAGAAGCAAAAAGGGGACATCGTGAGATCGGAAAAGCAGGAAATCAAGCTATATATCCAAACAAAATTGACACCACACCAACCATCTGAGAGAAGTTTCCAGGGGGCTAGTTGGACGGAACGGGCGCTTGTTGTGCCTCCTTAATATTATAAGAATGCGGAATACTACAGATCATTTGTTTTGTTTCCATGCATCACAATTCTTAGATGTAATGAAATGTTGATGGGAAAACAATTTAAGAAGCAAACTCCCCATAAGGACTGACATCATCCACATAAAACAAAAATTTTATATAATTAGCAGATGATATTTTTTCTTAGGTGTTGTCATGAGATCCCGTCTTTGGTCGGAATTGTTGGAGGAAACAGGAGACTGGGGAAGTGAACAGCGACCGACCTGCATAATAAGTTTCTCATCAAAGTCGACTCCGACGGTGATCCTTGGACGCTCAAGTCAAGGATCTATGGAATAGGTAAGAAAGATGGAGCGTGATGGAATGGATTGCGTACCTTATCAGGAGTCTTTTGATTTTTCTATTTATTGGTTGAAGTTGGAGCCATAAAAAAGAAAAAATAGTTGAGGAATTCTACCATCTCTCAGTCATTTTATTCCGATAGTTTCATTTAGATTTTTTTGGAGTTGGCTAAAGCTGCTCCGTCCAACAAGAATCAGTCATTTTTATTAAGGATTTCAACGTGACCTCTTAGGATTTGATAGTTAACGTGACTACAGTCAGTATGCGGTCAGCAATCTCTCTTAATGATATAATTTGATGGAATCTATCAATACTGTTGAGGGTGGCAACTGCAACAAGGATCAATGAGGATGCAGCTTCATAGCTTGCCGCATGGATCCAAAAGAAAATTGATGACGTCATGATCGAAATGCCATGATCGCGTAACATTAGGTATATAATTTATTTTTTCATCATATGATTTATGAAATCCACATCATCAATCCAAAAACTTTAGCAAGTACACTAGCTAGCATCTTCAGACCTCAATTTATATTCAAGTTATTTGATCAACAAACTTTTCATAAATTACAAGAAAATCTCATACAAAACTGTAAATTAATTTTTTTTATGGAGCTATAAATTAAAAATTAAACTAAACAAAATTTCTCATCCATTCCAAACCCAGTAGTTTCATCAAGAAAGAGCGAACTGGCAAATATGAACCCCAAGCCATGATCAAAATATCCTAGGCTCAAAACTAAACCAGGTGAACTCATAGCTTAATTAGTTAGCATACCTGAAACTTGGAGGCTTGGCAGGTGAATAGAAAACCGGGTGCGCAAAAACCTTTAGATAGTCCCTCCAATACCTGATATCCTCCACTGTTGAATTGAAACTAGTCCCATACCTGATGGGATCCATCACATGCTTTCCAGCATACTCTCCCTTCTCCTCCTCCATCTGATCGAAGAATTCCTTCATCGAGTCCAGCATCGCCCCCCTCAGTCTATCCGGTATACCGTGGTTCACCACCTGCAATCAAAGATCAGAAGATCAAGCGGGTGAAATATGACCAGCTCAAGCATGGTAACAGCTTAAACATACCATGAAGAAGCCCCACTCCTCGCAAGCCTTGCCGAGGTGGTGAACCACCTGAGACCTTTGCTCAGGTGTTCCTTCGGTCAGCAGAGAGAAATCAACGGTTGGGATTTCTTCTTGTATGATGGGTTCGATGTCTATGGTGGTCTCGGGGTTTCGGGTGGCATACAGGGGAGGAACGGAGCGAAGGGATGCTGAGTTGGTGAGCTCTTTGACGGAGTTGGGGGAAGGGGAGGGTATAAGAGAGGAGTGTGGAAGAGTTGGATGGGCCATGAAAGGATCGAGGAGATGGAAATGGCCAGGAGGGAAAGGAAATGGAGGTGGAAACTGAAGGTGTGGTGTTGCTGCGTGGAGATGGCCAGATGGAGGCTAAGGCTTCAGAATGGCAACAAAATAGAGACAGACGGGCAATAATTTCTCCAGAAACAGAGCAAAGAAAAGGTCGAATAGGACAAATATGATACATATAAAACATCTGGGAGATGTGCTCATCCAACCATTTCTTGGTGTGATATACGGGATTTTTAAATCATTCATTAGATATATATAAAACAGAATTGCTTTTTATGCTTTATATTTGTCGCATCTGGCGTCCGAGGAGAGGAGCACATGCTGAAGCTCTGGAAATGGCCCATAATTTTCACCTTTTTTGGTCTAATTTCCATGATAAATGGGGATTTTTAATTTCCATGATGGAGACGTACCAAAGCCAGCCACAGGATCGGTCGCGAAGATGCTGGTGGTGACCACGCGGTCGAGAAATTATAGCGGCTCATTAAGAGGGAGTGCTGTTGGATGTTACACCCAACTTGGCGGTATAGTACTCCTTTTTTATTTTTTATTTTTAAAAAAAAAATCAGAAAGTCAATAATCTAAGCACCATGGTAAGTAAGGCGTCATAAGTTATTTAATGAAATAAATAGCCAAGAATATCTTTAGAATTCCAAGTAATCAAGTTTTTAGGTTTTTATATGGTATCTCTTAGAGCTTTGTATTAATTGTTTCTCTTGGGTTATTGTGATGTATTTTATGTAAAAGGCATTTGAAGGGGCATGTTGTATCTATATAAATCTTTGTATCTAGTCATTTGGATATCGCCAAAAATTGAATAAAAATATTAATGAGCATTCTCTTTTATCTTTTCTTACTCTTAACCTCAAATATTAAGATAGAGTGATTCCTCGCTCCCAAGATTTTATTAACAAAGGTATATGTACACGATGAAAAAAGGAGCAAGAGTTGCAACGAAGAAGAACATAAACAGGATAATGCCAAAGAGATCAAATCCCAAGTACCAGGCCTAACCAGGCAACAGATCACTCCAATGGCACCCAAACAAGTTTGGCACAAACAAAGAAAGAAAAGTAGCTTTATGTAATTACGTATCTCGCCAGCGACTTGTGAAAAGAGTGAATGGCCTTTTGAAGCCCCAAGAAAACAGATCTCTGCTTGTTGAGGAATAAAACGGGAATTTCTTTCACACCAAACCTCTCAACACACCGCCACCGAAAACATATCTCCAGCCCTTCCGACTAGCTTACTCTCGTTTGTTTTCCTCCAACAGTCCACATATTAGTAGAAAAAATAAACGGCCTCCTTGAAAGCTTCAGCTACAACATGATGATGGTTCCAAGGCTTCTAGCAATGCATGATAAAAAAAAAAAAAAAAAAGGAATGGCTGACCATCTCGAAAGCACCCTCGCACATTGTGCAACCAGAACTCGATCCTCCAGCCTTTCTTAGCAAGTAACTCCCCGGTATGGATCCTATTTTAGATCGCTAACCATAGAAATACCAGCCGTAGAGCATTCGCAAATGGATATATCCTACCACCAAAGCTAAGGAACTTATAGAAAGAGTCAACCGAAAACAAATCAGGTTGAGCGAGCTTCCAACTGGTACATCCGCAACGTGTGAAAGAGTGATTGTGGCAGGCAGAGTTCAGAGCGTTCAACTTGCACACGTAAAGCGGAGTCAAAAGGTCCATCAACTAGTAATTCCCAACGTTGATTCCACTAGCTCCACAAGGCCGAGACCGCTTGATTCCTTTCCAAATTTCTATCACACAGATCTGCGAAACATAAACAAAGAGGAATCCCATCGATCCACACAGCCTCCCACAACCAAATGCTATTTCCATCTTCGGCCCACATGATTCGAAAAAGCTGAATTTTCCGTATGCACTTCCTTCCAGGCCCTTAGTGCTCCTCCTTGATCTCATTCCGAATCTTCTTCTTCTCGAGTAATTAGTCCCAAGTATTAGATGACCCTTCCAGAAATTTCCAAGCCCATTTAGAAAGCAAAGATTGGTTCATCAACGCCAAGCTTTTCACCCCTAAGCCTCCTTACTCCTTGGGGTTTACAAGCACTATCCTAACGTACCAAACAATGGAAACCACTAATCTTGTCCGATCCTATGTCATAAGAAAGCTCTTCTCATCTTATCCAACCTCTTAACCACCCATTTTGGCAATTTATAAACCGATATGAAATGGGAAGGCAAAGCAGATGGCATAGAGTAAATTGACACCCCCCCCCCCCAACAAAAGGAAGAGATCTGCCTTTCCAAGCTGCCAGACTCGAGCTCATCTTTTCAATCAACAGCATCCAGCATTATTTAGGGAGCTTCTTATAATGCAGGGGCAACCCCAGATAGACAAAAGGTAAGGAACTCTGCCGACAATTCATCCATGAGGCAAACATAGCCGAGTTACCTTCATCCATGTTCAAACTGATAATCTTCTCTCATGGAATTGATCTTCAGTCTAGATGCAACAACTTATTAGTGAACCTCTCAATTAGACCAAGACCACTTGCATCTATTTTCTTTCTGTTGTTGCCAACATAATGGTATCAGGGCTCAAATATATGACCATGGCTCTTCATCGCTTTCGTATTTCTATAGAATTTTCTTTTCTTTCCCCTCTCCTCAGATCGCTCCCAAAATTCCAACACCAAAAAACAAAAGAAAAAAAAAAAAAAAGAGTTTTTCCTCCATTTCTAAACTTTAGATCTCTCGCAAGCCATTAGTTCGAGGTATGCTCACCAACTGACTCCTGATTGGGATCTCACAAGACCGTTGTCCATCGCTGCCTCCTCCCGTAAGAAATGGGAATGTGGCCATTAAAGTTATTTTCGTGATCAGATCCTGCACATTGGAATAGTCTCCCTCCATCCTTACTGCTGCCATTAACGATGGTGGTGGCCGGCAGGCAACATCGTTAGCTTTACCATCGGGAGAGTTTGGGGGCGCGGGGGGGGGGTGGAGGAGGGAATCGAAAGATAAATAAAGAGAGAGAGAGAGAGAAAAAAATTTTAAAGTTTAGATCTCTAAATCTTTTATTTTTTAAAGAAGAAAGATTTCTACACTTAAAAAAAAAAAAAAAAAAAAAAAAAAATCTTTAATTTAAAAAAAAAAAAATTAAAGTTTAGATCTCTAAAATTTTAATACCGAGAAAAATGAATGAATTTTTTTTATTTCTAAAATTTAGATCTCTGACGAGCTATTAGTTGGAGATACGCTCACCAACCGATTCTTGATCGAGATCTCATAAGACCACTACCTTTTTCTATAAGAGACAAGGATATAGTTATTAGAGATATTTTCACGATCAAATTTCATACATTATTATATTTTCTCTCCATCCTGAACTTAAAGATGCTACTGCCATTAGTGATGGTGGTGGCCGAGATCATCAAATCTTCACAAGATTTGTCCAATACTAAGAAATGATAAAAGGTGCTTCATGAAATCTAAATTATCGGGTCTTCATAAGATTTGTTTGATAATTTATAATTTATGCTATATAAAAAATATAATTTTTTTTATTATTTTAATTATTTAAAATATATATAATAGATATAATAGAATAGATAAATAAAATAAAATAATTTTTAGAAAAAAATCGTATCTTGTGCATCATATGGGTTTATAAGCTAGTATAGAATTAACGATGATGATAATTAGGATGAAAGAAGCTCAACTGGTTCAACAATGGATGGGAGAACTTGGTTTGAGCCAAGCTGAATGTTAGTGACTTATTGAAATATCGAGAATGCTCCATTAATTATTTTCTTTTTTTTAAATTATATATATATATATATTATTTTTTCTACTAAGAATATTTTTAATGAAATATGTAACGATGTCTTCTATCTGCTTAAAAGAATATATGATCTAAGTATGACTATCACGCATGTGAATGCATGATTGAAAAAATCTTACTATGTTGAAGCATTTGATAGTTTAATGAACATCAACCCAAACCTAACTTGCGTCCACACACATCGCCGTTTTTAAATACCATGCTTTGATTAGCCAATAACGCACAAAAAGCAAATTCGACAGGTAGTCTATTCTTCGTACATAAAAAGGCAAACTCGATGTAGATTGGCACTAGCAAGTAGTTTTAGGATGACAGATGGGACCACATAGTGAGATTCCACCGTCCCCTCACTCGTGCCCAATTATTTGGGTGCAAATAGTCGTGATGCAAATTGTTTCCCCTCTAATAAATCAAAAGTTGCATCTATGCATTAAGTGGCCGCCAACTTACCTCTACTTACCCACAAAGAAACTTCCATACTAAGGCTCCAGCTCGTGCAAAGGAACTTTCCTCCCCTGGCACCTAACATGAGGAGCCGTGGAATCAAACATGCATGCCCGAGCCTGTGGCCTTTCCCTTTCATATAGAGCTAGTGTGTAATCAAAATTTACCTTCAATCAAAACAAAATTTTAAAATATTTTATTAATATATAATTTTTTTATATAATATAATATAAAATATTTTTATTAGCTTGATGAACTTACATTCATGCTAGTCTTCATCTATCATAACTCCTTCATCTAAATTAAAAATATGTATATAAAAAATTTTATTAAAGTATTACTGAATTAAGTTCCATAATAAAATATGAATCAGAATGATTGAAAAAATAACCCATAATTTTAAATATTTAATATTAAATCTTAAAATCAATCAAAAAAATATAATCCATAATTTTAAACTTATTTTTATAATATATATATATATTATAATTTTATACAACCAAAATTATCAATTTTATTGATGTTGATCTTTGCATTTTTTTTGGACCATATATAATAAATTTATATATATAATCCTAAAATTAATCTTAAAATATTAAAAAATAATTTTTTTTGATAAATTAGTATTATCCCATTAATACAGCTAATTCTTTTTTATTTTTTAATATTTTTCAACTATATATAATAAATCTATATATTTTATATACTTAGACATAATTCTTAAAATAATTTCAAAAATCCAAAAAAGAATAATTATAAAATACAAAACTATTATGAAAATTAAATTATTTATTTGACTTGGATTAAATGTTAAATTGATATGAAAGGATTATCAGATGATTCATCTTTCATGATCAAAATTAATATGAATTTTATAATCTATATATTTATCTATAATTAAAAAATCCATGCATAAAAAGGCATGCTCAAAAACTCAATTTTTTTCAACCAAATATTATTTAAAATATAGAAAAAACCTAAGTTTTAGATAAGGCATCAAGTACAAATAGATGTGGAATCTTTCTGATCTCATCAAATATAATGCACTAATTAAGTATATTATATACTAATATTCATGCTTTATTGGTATCCTGTAAATGAATATATGAAAAAAATAAATAATATGTACTCACACGCATAGCTCATTCAAAATTTTAGATCAGATTTTATATTGTATATTTCAAATGACAAAAGATTCCAACAACTTATTAGACCAAATTTGATTTTAAGACACATTCAAATAACAACTAAGAAAGATACCATTTGGTTCCTCCAAAATATATTCTTCATTTTAATTTCAACATTCATGTGTAATAATTAAAAGAAAGTAGTGTTGCTCTTGATAATTAAAAAGCATCAACAATATGCAAATAAAAGATAAGCATTAGTCAAAAGCAAAATACCGAAAGAAGAGAAGACTGTTTCACTATAATTAACTTCGCAAAATTGGTATGAAACATTGAAAGGCACTCAACACCTCCATCCTCTAAACTTGCTGTAAATCCTAAAGAAAAAAAATATATTTACATAAGTCGGTGAATAAAAGGCATGATTGATTTATGAATTACTCCTAAAATTTTTTGCTAATGGATAATGAAAATAATAAAGAAAGAAAGCAATATTTATCTTTCTTCATATGCACTCCTCTATAAATAACTATTGCCTTCTTCATAGAAGACTCTTTCATAGTAACTGACTTTTCATAACCAGAAGAAGACATTAGCGCTTATTTAAAGAGATACTTTTTTTTGTTCTAAAATAACTAAAAGTTTAAAATTTATGAGTCTAAATCAACCTAAAATGGTACTGAAAAATATTTGAAAATTTTTTCATCTAATTTTTTTCTCATCGGGTTTATAGGAGATTGATGTTTGCAAGATTACAGCCTTTCAGTCTCAGAGAAAATTATCATTTGAGAAAGAATTTATAATCTTATCTAATTTTTAGAAAATATTGATGCAGCAAGATAATGAATGAAAAATTAAAAAAAGAAAGAGAAAAAAATTAATTCATAATTTTGATATGTTTTAGATCCAAAAAAATTTAGCACTCATCTTTTTTTGATTTCTTACCTGCCAAATATTCAAAACACCACCATTTTTAATTCTTTGTATCATCCAAAAATCTAACCAAATATTAAAAAATAATAATTATAAAAAATTAAAAAAATATTTAAAAAAGATACTATCAAACTCATCTTTTTTTCGAAGGATAGAAAGACTCAATTCCACTGTCCAATCCCTTGCTCTCCCGTAATTCTCCCACCACCATTACCCCAACTGAAGTAGATAGAAATTTGAAGGGCCGAGAGAACGAAAAATAACATCCTTCATCATTAGTATCTCGTAACTTTCGAAGGCTATCAAATACAGAAATTTGGCTTTCAAATTGATCATACTCTATTATGAATAATTTATTAGGTTTAATCTTATTCATCAATTTAGATCTCAAAAAAATTATTTAAAAAAATATATATATTTTTTAAAAAAATTAAATTTCTATGTTATTATTTTTAAAATTAAAAAATAATTTGTTATTTTTTAAAAATAGTAATAAATTAGTATTTTTAAAAAAATATTATTATTATTTTTATAATTTTTTAAATAAATAATATTTTTTTAAAAAAATTCATCTCTTGTCCCCTACTTTTATTTTTTTAAATATTTAAAACTAATATTTTAAATTATTATTAATAATAACATAATAATTTTTTTTTCCTTTTCTTCTCCCTCCCCAAATTTTTTTCTTTTTTTTCTTTTTTTCCTTCTCTTCCCTTCCTCCCACTCCCCCCAACAGCCTGCCTCTACCGCATGGGTCGCAGCTGTCTGTGCCGCCCCCATTGTGGCGCCGTCCATGCCGCACCCATCATCCCGATCCCTCCCCTCTCCCGACTCTAGCACCACCAACCACCCTCCTCTCCCCTTTCAGGCCTCTAATGCCTCCCACGCCATCCTCCACCTCCCAAACCCCCTCCTCCCTCCACCACTCTCTCGCCGTCACGTTGAACCATCCTTGGCTCTTCGTCTGGTACCGTGGCGGTGAGAAAAGGGGAGAAAGAGGTGGCATTCGGGAGGCTCAGAAAGTTTCCAAATGTTTCACCCCTGCACCTTACGGTGCTCGGCCGGCTGCTGCGCCTACCCCCACGGCTCGCCCTCACCGTCGCCTCCACCTGAGCACCTGTCTCCATGGGTGTCTAGAAGAAATATTAGGATGGTTCGGAGAAGAAACAAAATGAAAAGCGTTGACACTTGGTGCATTGGAAGGCCAACAATTGTCGCATAAAAGAGGCCAGGGCTCTTCTTTCATATATAGTATAGATATGTGAGGACCCGAATCATTAAATTTCTCGTGCATAAATCTTAAAGCAAAAAAATAAAAAAAATCAGAAGAGAAGGACTATCGATGGGAGCCGGCCTCCTCTTTCTAAGTTTGGTAAGGATCAGGAGATCTAGGACTTAATGAAGCTCTAGATCTTGGCTATAAATAGACCATCCCCTCTTTCTCTTAGCACATCAACCCTATCCCCATTCAAACCGCCAGCAAAATCAAAAGTTAAAAGATTTTTTCGTCGAGTGTTTCCAACAAAGTTACCATCGATTGGTTGCGAGAGTTGAGGTATTGACCTCCTACCCTTCTTCTTCTTTTCTTTCCAAACCTTAGGAAGCTTTTGACAGCTGGATTATGCTGTCGGCTGTCAGATTTCTTAGGGGATCAAACCCCCCCCCCCTTTTGCTTTCTCCTTCTTTCCTTCCATCGAAGTAACCATTGTGGCCGGCCATGCTTGGCTATCTAAGGCCGAGGCCACCGGAGATCCGCCACCACTAGAGGTCGCCACTCGTCAGGGGCAGCCACCATGGGAGGTGGCCAGCCTCATAATTTTCCTCCTTCCATTGTTTCAATGAAGAAGAAAATAAGAAAACAAGAAAAAGAAAGAGAGGAGAAAAAAAAGAAAAGGAAAAAGAAAGAAAAGGAAAAAATGAAAATGAAAGAAAAGAATGAAGGGGAGAGAGTTCTTCTCTCTCTTCTCTACCTTCTCTCTCTACTTTTGATCACTAAAAATTTCTCTCTCTATTTTCACTCTCTAGACTTTTCTCTCTCTAAAGATTTTATAGACCAGCAGAGGATTCAGATATATGATAGATTTGAGTTGATACTAGAAGATATTATAGACTGCATTGTGAGATCTGAAGCCATATATAAAACATGGCGTATCAGTTGCGAACTGAGATGTTTTGATCTACCACGAGCTAAAGCATCGTTGTGACTAAGTTCAATGGTGAAATCAAATCAAGATGATAGATCGAATCAATTGAAGGATATCTAGACTAACCGGCACATGTAAAACATAGCATTTGTGATGTCAGCCATGGGCTGAAATGTGGTTACCACCCATGGTCATGGTATGTGTTTGGCCGGCTATGGGCTGGAGGATGAACGGATTTAGTTCAGTATCGAAATAATAATGTTGTTTGAATCAGAACTGCGATGACCAGCTAATGATACATAATCAAATAGAATTATTATGGAACAAAAATTATTGATTATAATTTGTGATGTAATGATATTATCAAATTGATGAGATATGAATCTTATTATTTTTTTTATCAATTATATATATTTATTAAAAAATATTTCATATTCATGCTGCTATGAGTGTGAATGATTCTTACTGGGTTGTAAAACTCATAATTCCTTTTTTTTCTTTTTTTAGAGTTGCAGGATACACTGTTTCGGATGGATTTGACCTATAGTTTAAGCTACAGAGTGATTTTATAGGTCTTGCATGATCTCTAGAACGTTGCTCTAGAATTTATACGGCTATGTCGTTTGGCTGGCCTAGGTATTGGATTCACAGCGTCGCATAATTGATAGGTGAAACTTAATCAAGTAATTATATCAACAAACTTGCATCAAATTCCTCCTCTCGCTGCTAATACTAGGGCTCATAACCTTATCATTGTGGCCAACAATGCTTGGGACCGACAAAACCACCAGCCATAGGACGAAGGCCGGAGGGGGAAGGATATAGAAGAAAGGGAAAAAAAAAAAAACGGAAAAGACGATATGAAAAGGGGAGAGGAAGAAAGGGCGCTTCCCTAGCCGAAGTCCCAAATGAGTTTCTCAGAACTTCTCTCTATACAAAGAGCTAGAGAGGGAAGTGATCAGAAAAAATGATTGGAGGTTATTAAGAAGCCAACATCACTCCACGTAATGCATACGCCTAGCAATGCATTAAGAAATTCTGATGCATTTTAAAAATATAATATATCCAAGTGAAATGTAACCTAATCCATTTTTTTTCTTGACATTAGAATAAAGCATTTCCAAAATATTTAGCTAGCATATTTAGGTGAAGACAACTTGCGGAAGAAAACTTTGATGATTTCTCATTTCCCCTCTGTAAGCGATCTAATTAAAAGGCTTCGATATTTGTTAAGAGAGATCAGGAGAAGGGCAATGATATAAGAATTTAAGAATGCATTCATAAATCATCTAGCATAATTTAGGGAGATTGAGCCCTGTGATCAGAACCATCTTTTCTACTTCTTTTTATGTGTTTGATCACAAAATGAGGATTATAAAACCTTAAAATCTTGAAACCAAATAACAAAATTCCAAAACACAAACACATCGACTTGTTACTTGTCTTCAGTAGCAAACCATTGAAAATCTTCTAAGCGTGATATAGATGTGACATTTAGCATATGTTAACTTACTAAAGAGTAAGGCATGCATAAACAACAGTCTCCAGATATGTCTTCCATACATCCATAAGCACAGCGTAACCATGCATTGTCCCAGATATTACATGCCCTGCAGTCTTATACGATCCAAAACAGACTTGTCCTTGAGCGGGTTGGCTTGCTGATGCTCAATAAACTCCCTATATCTCATGCCATGATACGCTACTGGACTGCCCCCATCACTCACTAACTCCACGGCAGGCACAACAACCGCGTCCAGCGATGGCCCTATCGCATTTGCGATCGATATCCTCGTGCTTTTGCTATTGACCACCGCCCGGTGCACCACGCTCTTATACCTTCCATTGCTTATAATCTAGCTTCATGTATCACTTGGATCATTTACTTAAAACAATCATGAATTGTATAAAAAGAGAAAGCTTGTTAAAGGATTATGATCTCGTTAATTACCTCCATGTGATCACCGGTGTTGACAAGGAAAGAGTTGGGGTGGGGCTTGACATTGACCCAGTTGCCTTTGTGCTGCAATTGGAGGCCATCTACGCCATTTTGGAGGAGGATTGTAAGGAGGCCGTGGACGGAGTGGGGAGGGAGGCCCATGGCTAGCTCTGGCTGTGGGCATGGTGGGTAGTAATTACCAATGAAGATTTGGAAGCAAGAATGGAGGTCCAAAGCCGTGGTCATGTTGCCCTCCTCCAGTCCCAAGCTCTCCCATATTCCCGCAAGGAGATCCATGGCCAGCACTCTTATGCATGTAGTGTACTCCTGTGATATTTCCCTGGCAAAAACATTGATTTATGAGGATGCGTGTATGTGTATGCACACATCCATTTAATTTAGTAGATCACAAGCTGGTTTCTTGCAATAAAAACCACCACCACGCAAACTGATATATGGGTTAATATATTGTAGAGCGTGCTCCAAATATTTAAGATTAGTACTTTGATGCAAATGGAGCTGCACTGGAACTCCCTTTTCTTTTTTTTTATTTTGGGAAGGAGAGTAATGTGAGAGACCCATATTACTCACCAAATTTTAATCAGAAAAGAAGAGGAGTATGCAGCCTGCATAAATTAGGTCATAGAAGAAGAAAAGAAACCAAATAAGAAGGTGCACAATGAGAAGTTAAAATATCAATGCTGGATCAACATAAATCCAAAAGACCATCATGGATTGAAGATAAAAGGGAGACTCAAGAGTAGTATCTGTCTCCCTTTTCTCTCAAGCAAAAAAAAAAAAAAAAAAAGACAAAAGAGAGATTCCGAAAATAGTATCTGTTCCCAGTTGATACTATTTATTTAAAATATGTATAGTTGACCTAACCAGTTGAGAAGGGAAGACCACCATGGATTGTGCAGTGGAACTACTTATTCAAAAATATGTAGTTGACTGACACAGCATGTGTATGTCTAAGAATAATAATTTTTCTATTATTTACTAGAAGAATAGAACTTCATAAATGATGTTAGGTAACTCATTATAAATGGCCGTAGTCTTATTATTTACCTGAAACCGTGGGGCTTTGCTGGAGAATGGAACACTGGATGCACAAATACCTTGAGGTAGTCCCTCCAAAACCTAAACCTATCTACGTTTAAATTGAAGCTAGTGCCACACCGAATTGGATCCATCACATGCTTCCCAGTGTACTCTCCTTTCTCCTCCCATGTTAGATCAAAAAATCCTCCTAATGCATCAACCATTTCATCTCTCAACCTCTCTGGCACACCATGGTTCACAACCTGCAATCATAGATCATACAATCAAACAAATGAATTTGATTGGTTCATGAGCAAAATATTTTAATGATTATATTATTGGAAGCAGTTGAAACATGTAAAGTCTACAATAGTAATATTTTGTGCACTGTATGCGGTGCAGTAAAATTAATGAAAAGCACACCATCCAATCATATTCGATCACGTAGCATAAGTAATAATGGAACACCATTTAATATCACTCAACTTCTCTTTCTATTAGATTTTTATTGATAAAAATATCCTTTCCCTCCATAGAATAACGAAAAAAGTTAGTATTATAAGCTCTTGATGCCATATAGCGCAATAAAAAATCATAATAAGGCAACAGAAAGTCATATAAAGATGTAAAAAATTATATATATTATTCAAGATGTCATATATATTAACAAAAAGTCATATAAGATATCAAAAAGTCATATATAATGTTAAAGATGTCATATATATTCTTCAAAATGTCATATATATTTATAGGAAGTCATGTAAGACATTAAGGAACTATATATAATATTTGGAATATCATATATATTTACAGCAAGTCATATATAATGTTCAAAATGTTATATATATTCATAAAAAATTTTATATATATATTATCCAAGATGTCATATATATTTATAGGAAGTCATATAAGACATCAAAAGGTCATATATATATTATTCATAATATCATATATATTATTTAAGAAGTCATATATATTCATAAGAAGTTATATATATTATTTAGAATATCATATAATGATATTGAAAGTCATATATATTATTCAGGATATCATATATATTTATAGAATATCATATAAGACCTCGAAAAGTCATATATATTATTCAAGAAGTCATAATATATCCATAGAAAGTTATAATAACCATAGATCAATATCATATAAAGAGACAGGAATCAAAAATAAAGTTCAACATGTTATATATACTCGCAGAAAATCATATAAGGCATTATAGAGAAAAATGACATTTTTATTAGTAAAAATCTAATAAAAAAAGCTGAGCGGCATTAAATATTATTTTATTATTTCTTATGCTACATGGTCTAATATGATTGGATGTGCATCCATATTAATTTTGCTGCACTACACGTGATGCATAAAAAATTACTTAAAGTCACAATAGGCTCTACACAACCTATGCGATCATCTTGATGAATGGCCCACAAGAGGGAGATGATGTGCATGGTGCACGGTTACGTCGAGGGATGCAATATATAAGATATAATTTCTTAAGTCAGTTACTTAGCCACAAACAACATACGTACCATGAAGAAGCCCCACTCTTTGCAGGCCTTGCCAAGATCCCGAACCGTTTGAGAATGTTGGTCCGCTGTTCCATTTTTCAGCAGCAAGAAATCAATTATTGGGACTTCATGTTCCACAGCATCAGAAGCCTTGGAGCTTTGGGAGGCATAGAGAGAAGGGATAGAAGAGAGGCCACCACCATCTGAGAGTTCTTTGATGGAGTTTGGAAGGAGGGGAGGGTGGAGTGGAGCTGCCATTGGAAGAGATGAAGATAGAGAAAATGCTTCTTTTGTTGCGGATTTATGTACATTATATCAATAGAACACCGAGGGTTTAAAAAGATCGAGACTTCAAAAAGATTGGTCTATGGGTGCGGAATCTAAAAATCTACGAAGTTTCCAAAAGATTTCTAAAAGTAGACTTAAGAGACAGGTCATTGTTTATATTATAATTTTTTGAAGGAACATGGAGAAAGTAATAAACTTCCCTCTAGCTATTTATTAGTGAAAGAAGTTACGTGCAAGTAAAACAAGTATTGGGTAAGATGAATTAATAAGTCTCCACTAAGAACAAGTCCAAATTGATTTAGAACACCAATTATATGTTAGCCTAATCTGATTACTATAGGAACACCAATTTGAGTCTAAGTCAACTTATTTTATTATATATATCTCTTGTAACATTGAAGGAGGAGAGCCGTTAAGCATTCTAGAGATTAGGTATATTGGGATTTAGGATTTGTGAGGAAATCTTGTATTCTGTAATCTTCAAATTTTGCTATAGTGAAGCTTTTGCATTATTCTTCTCTTGAAACACATTAAAAAGAAAGGAGAAATTATTGGATAGCATATCCGATGGAAATAGGGGGAGTTATTATTGGCGAAGGCATATGGTATGATTTCAATTATATTTGGCAGAATAAATACATTGAAAAAATATATATTCATTGAAAAAAAAGATAGCAGTTGGACTATGGTTAAAATTGAAGAATAAATACATGATCAAGTCAATCACAAGCAGATTATGCTTGAAACATTGGCTCTACCACCTACACAACAAAAAAAGATATGCCTTTGAAAGATCATATAGAAGAATTTAATAAAACTATTTTAGATTTAAGAAATATTAATATTCCACTTGATAATAAAGATCAAACCCTTATTCTATTATGCTCACTACCACCCTCTTATGGGAACTTAATTCGTCGATACTGTGCTATATGGTAAAAAATATTTTTCAATTAGTGATGTAAAAACATATCTTGCAATATAAAGAATTGAATAAAAAAGTTTTTGAGAGTTATATTAAGAATCAAGTAGAAGGCTTGATTGTTAAAGATAGGGACAAAGAAATGTGATCTAGTAGTAAGGTAAGTCTTGATCAAAGTTACAGTATAGAAACATCTACTGTTTTCATTGCCACAAGGAAGGGCATATTAGAATTCTCTATTCAGAGAGAAATGGAAAGGGTGAAAAGAGAGAGTCTGTCTCTGAAGTTAATATTAGTATAGCTCAAAAAATCCCAGTGATACTAGTAGTGAGATTTTGTCAGTTAGTGCATATCAATAGCTCTAAGAGAGAGTGAATTCTTGATTCTGGTTGTTTCTTTCATGTGACTCGTAATTGCAATTAGTTTTCTACTTATCAGACTAGGGAAGGAAAAATTCTATTAGGAAATCCATTGTTAAGATTGCAAATGAATCGGATTGATGAATGACCTGACCCAATCGACTTGCTTAGACTCAATCCGACCCATTTTAAATCATCTATGGAGCTGAATATCATGTTTTAAAATTGGATCCATTCTATTTTTTGGATCTAATCCAGATTTACTAAATTCGGACTCGACCCAACCTGATTCCAGTACACCATTAGGACCCAAAACTATTTGAGCTTCTAAATTATGATTTAAGATTTGTATAAGCAATATCTTTAACATAAAGACATGTTTGAGATTATTTGTCATATCCATTTTTTTAGAGAATATTATTTATTGCATATTTTGTATGGTTAATGATAGTTGGCTATGTGGTAATTAAAATGTACTTGGCTATGTTTAATTTAGATCCAATCTAGATCCGAATTTTTTGGATTGGGGCCAAATTATATATGGATCCGATCTAACACAAATGATCTGTTGGATCAAAAATCTTGACCATGGACTGTACCCGACTTGACTTGATCTTCTATTGGATCTTGGTTTGGGTCTAACATTAAGACCTCATCAAGAAGCTGGATCAGGTCGGGGTTACTCATGATCCAGTCTGACCAGATGACCCATTTGCACCTCTATCCATTGCAATCATTGATATTGGAATCCTTCGAATTGATATATACAATGATACTATGAAGACTTTAGATGCCTAACATATTCTAGAATTAAAAAAGAATTTGATTTACTTAGGTACTTTGAATTCTTAAGGAGAAAAGTACACAAGTGAGAATAGTCTGCTGAAAGCCTCTAAGAGAATCCTTATAATAATGAAAGAAAAGTTGGTTAACGGCTTGCATCACTTACTGGATAAAACCATAATTGGTACTATAATAGTTTTTTCATCGTCAAGGTTATTAATTAGATACGAATGCTACTTAGTTATGGTATATGAGTGAGAAAAAAATGATGATTCTGTGTAAGAGAGACCTCCTTGATAGTGTAAAGATTGGGAAACTAGACTTTTATGAACATTGTATATTCGGCAAGTAATGCAAGATAAAGTTTAGTATCGGTATTCAAAATATCAAGGGCATATTAAATTACATCCACTTAGACCTAGCTCTTAGGTCCTTTAAATGCATCAATGAGTGGACATCATTATTTTCTGATGTTCATTGATGTTATTCTAGAAAGATCTAGATATATTTTTTGGAATATAATGATGAAATTTTTGTCAAATTCAAATAGTAGAAAGCCTTGGTTGAGAATCAGACTAGAAAGAAAATTAAAACATTGAGAACAAATAATGGCTTGGAGTACTATTCGAACAAATTTGATGAGTTCTACAAGAATGAAGGTACAGTAAGATACTACATCATATGAGGAATACCGTAGCAGAACAGAGTTGTAGAATAGATAAATAAGATACTTATAGAGAGAGATCATCATATCCTCTCAAATGCAAGACTCGGTAAACCTTTCCTTGATGAAGCACCTAATATAATACAATACCTAATAAATTGATCTCCATCAAGTGCAATTGACTGTAAGATTCCACATGAGATATGATCCAGTCACTCTATTAATTATTTTAATATGAGAATATTTGATTGTCTTACATACATTCATGTGAATAATGGTAAACTTGAATCGAAGGCGAAAAGATGAATAACCTTAGATTCTACAAATGGGGTGAATGGCTATAGACTATTGTTTAAAGATGATTTTGGGTCATCAAAATTATTGTTTGCAAAGATGTTATTTTTGATGAGTCCACTATATTTAACTAGAAAAATAAATCTATTAATAGTGTAGATACAGATCGTAATGTCAATAAATATGTGGAGCTTGTTGTTTAAGCTTTATAGAGAGAGTGTCACAAAACTCGCTAGTTTAGCCTAATAAGATATAAAGATGCAGGATTCTATAAAAAAATAATGCATTACAATAATAATAGTAGTATAGTATTGCTACTGGCAGGGAGATGAGGTTGATTAGACTATCTTTATGATATGCAAATATGGTTACTAATGTTCTTATTAGCAATCAAAAGTGTTGAGGATAAGAAACATTCCTCGTATCATGATGTACTTAATAGCATGTAGTCTGCAGAATGGATGTAGCCACTAATGAAAAGTTTGGGCTACTTCTTGTTGACAAGTTAAAGCATTGCATGCATTTGACTGGTATTTGTAGAGATGTCCTCAAGGGTAGGTCTGAAAGAGACGGTAAGAAAAGTATTTATATATTTGACTTGGTAAATTTCAAGCTAATATAGAGATGTGTTGAGTATGTCTTAAGTTTTTAGTCCTAAAGATCGAGTTCAAATATATTTAGGATATTAGTTATATATTGATCTAGCATGATTATTGTAGAAATATCAATTCGAGTCTAAATCGGCTTAGTTTATATATATCTCTTATAACCAAAAGAACAAGAGCAATCGAATGTCCTAGAGATATGGTTACGGGGGGCTAGGTTTACACAAAAATCTTGTATTCTTAATCTTCATTTTTTCTATAATAAAACTTTTGCATTGTCTGTACCTATGAATGTTGATCGGTAGTTTTTTTTTTTCTTTCCTTTTCTTTTTTTCTTCTGACTTTGTTATTCTCCAAGTCAACGGAAATGAAGTAGATAAATACAAATGGCAACGTGCAGAGTTCAGTCGGGTAGTTGATCGGGCAATTCCATAGTTTATCGTTGTTTGTATTATTAAAAATGCCAAATGTTCAATAAGCAACGTGGGAGGGGTAGCCGACTCCTTTCATTTCCCTCTCTAAAAAAGAGAAGAAAGAAAAAGAAAAAGCTCAATGTCACTGCTACTGATGAGGTGTTGATGTGATTTGCATTATGGCCTTATCATTCGACTCATATTGCATCAATCACGGATCGCCAATTCGACCGGTGAACTGAATGATGAATGAAGCAACGATCGTTGAATTCTGTATTTGGTGCAAGTTGAGGTCTAATAATTAACCCTCCTCCCACAGTGTTGTGCTGTAAGTTAAAAGGAAATAATGACTCTCTTTATTAATATATTTATAATGCAATAGATTCTCTTTGAAGCAACTAAACAGCTATCAAAACTTCATAAAAACCATTTTTTTTATTTTTTGAGGAAGTAGGTCACTTCCCCTTACTATTAATTAAATGATATGTATATACAAAAAGTGAAATAAAGGAATATATAAAGAGATTCAGTACAATGATCGTGAAGCGATCTAGAAGATGAACATCAAATAGGAGACAAAGTGCTCCAAGTTAATTTTTTCATAAATTTCAGCATCTTCGACAATGGCAATGTTACCCCAGAGCTTGAATGTTTGAAGGATCTTAAGGACAGCTTTAACGGAAGATTTTTTTTAAAGAAAATTCATGAATCTCTCTCTCGACCCATTATTTAAACCTTGCTTCTACTGCATACTTCAGGCTGTTAAGGGGCCAAAAAAAAAAAAAAAATGATGATAAATAGAATTGATGTGAAGGAATGATGCAGAGAAAACATAAGCTGGACGATGAAGAAGACAAAATACTCTCATGCACCAAATGAGAAGCTCACAGCTGAATGGTTAATTAGGTGGCCGGGGAACTGATTTCTGCTACGTTTCACAGTCTGATTTGTGGCTAAAGTAGTTCTTTGTACTCACCTTTTGTTTTGCACTGTAAGATACCAAGCATTTGTTGTATTTGTTAATTGTTCCTGATCACTTGATAGAGGCCGGCAGTGTTGTTTCAATACCATCCAATACATGCGTTGCATCTAAGCTAGAGTCTGGATACGAGGATCCGAGCCTTTTGAAGCATCTCTAGTGGGAGGGGGATGCTTTTTTGCTGGCGAGCAGCTATGTTCATGGCATATATCCTAGAAATTACATACAATGATCCTAGCGTTGGAGAGTCACAGCTGTAGTAGGATGAGACGCTGTCTTACTGGCTACCACCTGGCATATATTTTAGACCAGACAAGCAGGATCCCACTTAACTGTCATTAATATATGTGGATGCAACACGGGGATCCAAATGGCATTTGCCGCTTCTAATCCTTTGAAAAGTAAGCTGGGCTCATTATTCCTCTCGTTATTGCACAATACTTAGTTCTATTTTTCAAGTTTACAGATTGAGTATACCTTGTTTTCTTTTTTGAGTAGAAAGGAGACTAATGGGCACTGTGGGCCATGTCAGTCACCCAAATTTTAACAGGCAAAGGATGCAAAATATGTAGAGTCTAGAGATACAGGTAAGAACGTACATTGGAAAGGAAGAAGAAAGAGAAAAAGAGACAGAAGCTATAAGCATGAAAGCAGCATGCTGCGTATCCTTAGAGAAGAAAGATGTCCTCCATTTTGTGCAAAGTTTTTTCAAATCGGACAAGGGGAGCATTTAGTTGGAAGCAGAACATGGACCACATCTAGGAGGCGAATGAACAAGAGATGAAGAGATAATTAACAGTTTCGAGTGGTGTTCAGAGCAAATAGGACAGCCAAACATTATTTATTTTCTCATATCTTGCAGCAAACACATCCTCTATTTTTTTTTTCCCAAACATTCTCTCCAAAAATGGCCGCGTTCATGGGAATCAATTGCTACCGAGTCACTGCACTCTTCCTAACAAGACAACTAGGGTTAATATAGAATGCTTCTAGCTGGATCCTAGAAAGATCCAAGCCCAATCTTGTTAAGTTGATCTGATTTCAGATGTCTTCCCATATGAGTTTGGTTTGGCATTAGATGTGGATAGCTTTTGAGGGAAATATCATAGGATTAGATGTAGATATCTCTTCAATGAATCTCCCAAAATTATTGTTTCTTTAAATAATTTACCCCAACACCTTAAATGCTTTATATGATGTTACCTTGAGATGTACAAACTATCAAGTTTAGATTTGTTTTGCGTTCGCATGACTCGTGTTTGGCATATGCAGTGCACGGTGGTAGCTCCGCGAATGGAAGGCTGTGGAGTCCAACTTTGCACGCTGAACTCCCAAGTCTTTCCTGTTAAAATTTATATGGTTAATGAAGCTTTTACTTGAAGGGATAAGTCCTGCATGCTGAAGATTATTCAACTATGCACTATACGTTCACACGCTTCAAGACTTGGAAAAGGACTTAACCACTTGCCAATATTAGCTATTCATTTACAATATTTTGTTTCCCGTTGTTTTCTAATCTTATCCACTCCTAAAGGGGACAAAGATGGAATTGTTGTATGCCGGATGTAATAAATGTTTCAGATCCAGACACAAACTACGGATATTATAATATATCGAGATGAATGCCTTGTAGGTACTGAAATATAGTTCATCTATGGTACTAATACATTAAAAAAAATAACTATAGCAACCTACCGTTGCAGGATTAGCAACCTTTCTCATATCTTCTCATTACTAAAATTTCCACCTACATATAGAATCATATAAGATACAAATAAATTAGTTGGATATCCAAGCACGGCCATGGTATGCCAAAAAGTTGTATGAATCCTCAATTGCACAGCATAGGCTGTTTAGTTTGTATTATTATAAACTCATAAAGTACATAATCACAATAAAATTAGGCAGGCATAAATTTATTTACATAATTTTTTATTTGTTGGGGTCTCACCAAACCTGCATGGATACCAATGTCATCCTGAATCAATTGCATAAGCATAGAATATTAATCAATTAGAAACAAAACCGTAATGAACAATTCTATTTAAGGAACAAAACCTCACTCCGTAGGCCTAAAAGATGTACCTAAGTATCAAGTTGTACTTTGTATTTCATATACATTGTATATTGACTGGTCTGCCTTGGATTCAATGAAAGAAAATTATGAACAAGAATGCTGGGTCTATTTTTTTAGACAAAAACCTTTTCTAGGTGAAAAATTATCCATTTTCCTGAGTAATTATTTGTTTTTTTCATTAATGTGGTAACTTTCAGAACATGTGCATCCTCAAGTGCTGGCTCCTCCCTTTTTGTCCTTTTTCTTTCTTTTTTCCTCCTTTTACCAACTCAGTCCACCCACCTACTGGGAAAGCGATTCCATCCGATGCTTAGCTTTTAGGGTTCAAATGCATCCCATTGCAGAAGTTTAAGTTAATTTACTCACATAATTATCTACAGTAAATCCTGCTTCTGCTGCACTTAGAACAGTGTACAGCAGCTAATCGTAAGTCAACAGACCTTGGAAAATAATAAGCTTGCAGCCAGACACCTAACCCATGACATCAATAAGATAATAACCCCTTCAGATTTAAAACATGGTAAACAATCAAAGTGTCTCTTTCCTTATTCTCTGTTCCAAACGAAAACCTAACCACGCTTGGACCCTGACTTTTTCTTATCTATGTTTTGTCCTATAGATTCTTATAATCCCCGCCATCACTGACAGAGACAAACCTTCTTCCACGCCGGGCGATGGCCGTCTTCCAGATCACCTTCAGACAAAGAAAAAAGAAAAAAAAAAAATCCATTGCACCAAAAAAAATTCACCGAAAAACATCCACCATCCATTCGATGGTCCTCAGTCTTATCCGACGGTTGGGATATTTTAGGGACGAACCAATAATTGTGGAATTATACAACTGCATTCTATGTACATATCTGAAACGAAAGGTCCTAGCAACAGCTGTTTGATGGAAGAAGACTGGAACCGAGCGTCACCACCGCCGCCACGTCACCACCGTGTGTTTGAATAAATGTTCTTAATATAATAATGAAATAATAAATTAAAAGAAACTTCGATGCGGTCAAACTCGCCGGCCGAGTGCGGCAGAGGATGATTCCTCCTCTTCGGTGATGCCTTCGGCCTTCCCGACCGGGGCGGCGGCGGCTCCGCCGCCTAGGCAGTCGAAGGGCGCCATGACGGCGGAGCGCTTCCCCCTTGTGGAACCCTCTCCGTCCCCCTTCTTCACCGACCCCTCGCCCTCTCCCCTCCTTCCCGTCGCCCACGCCGGAATCTTCGCCGATAACGTCCTCACAAGGAAGGATGGCCACCTGTCCGACCGTCCCAGCCGGATGCTCCTCCCTCCGCCGCGGCTACTCCCCTCCCCTCCGCCGCCTCGGTATCCACGCCGCGAGCTCCCTTCGCCGGCGGTAGGGAACGCGACGCAGCTCGTCGAACGGTGGAACTTCGCGGATGCGAAGATCTCCCGGCGGATGTGCTCCGGCAGCCGGAGCGTAAACCGGTCGACATTCTCCCCCGGCTGCAACACGGAGTGTCCCGTGGAGTGAGACCTCGGGAACCTCGCCGGCAGACTGCCCGACCCCACCGGCCGCCTGCCCGACCTCGAGCGCATCGCTCGCTTCCTGCTCACGATCCTCTCCAGCTCCGCCGCCTCCTTCCTCCTCTCGCTCTCTACCACCTCCTCGTCCACCGTAATCACCACCTGGTCCGCCGACGCCGCGGTCCCCTCCGTCGCGGGTGCCGCATCGGACCTCTGGCCGCCGCTCTCCATCCCCTCTACGGTGGCCTGCGACGGCGGTTGGAGATCGGTGGAGTCCGTCGGGGGAGCTTCGGGATCGGGGACGAGATTGGAGCGGCAGACGGGACAGGTGACATGGGAGGCAAGCCAGGCATCAATACAATCGGGGTGGAACACGTGGCTACATTTGGGGAGGACTCGAAGCGTCTCGTCGTCCTCGAACTCGCTGAGGCAAACCGCGCACTCTAGCGCCCCCTTCCCGATCTTGAGCCCCTTCACCTCCGAGTACACCAGCGTCGGGAACGTCTCCAGCACCGCCGAATCCAGCCCCCGCTGCCGCCGCGACCGCCCTCCTCCCCCGCGCACGGGGAAGCGAACGGACTCCGCCCGGTCGCCGGCGCACTGCCGGATATAAATCGAGAAGAACCCAAGGAAAAAGAACGCGCTGATCAGCACCACGATCACGATCGCCATCGACGGGTTGAAATTCGTCGAGCCAGGATAAAGATTGTTGCTGTTATTGTTGTCGCCGCCGCCGCCGGCGGAGGGGGGGGAGGGCTGGGCGAGGGAGCAGCAGGGAGTGAGGAGAAGCAGGGGGAGCAAGAGAAGGGTCGCGGTGGGATGCCCTGTTCCGGGCCCGTGGATCGGACGGCCATGATTTGTCGGCGCCATGGGTGGCTACGCCGCGAAAGAGAGAGAATACTGGGGTCGGGGAGTGGAGCTAGTGGTGGTAATTATAACGGGAAAGGGAAGGTGGGGAGACAATGCCGTGCCCGTCAAGATACACCCTGATGGGTCAAAAGTCTTGGGCGGGAGAACCAGTTGAGTCGTCCCGTCGCCCGTTCGGGTTTGGCACGTCGACGTCGTCGGCCGTCCGACACGTGTGAGCTCTCGATGTGGGCTCTAAATCAACGGTTCGGATTCTGGGGTACCGTTTTCTACGGTGCATTGATGGTGCTCTCGTCAAAGGTTTGACAACTGTGGTGGTCCACCGGGATCCTGGAAGTGTTCAAGAATTAAGAGAGAGTGGCGATGGGTTCTAGAAGAGCCTACTTTGGGGCAATCGGTGGTGGCGTGACCGCCAGGTGGGAGCGCGGTGACCGAGGAGCCGGGCGGCCCGGTGTGGGGGGGTTGGGGCGCGGTGCAGGTGTGGGTGTGGAACCGGAAGTCAGCGGTGTCACGCTGCGGTTGGTTGACCTGGAGGGGAGCCTTTGGATCGCTTCACCGTTCCCTGCATCTCTGCTGCCGGATTCAGCGCACAAAATTGCAAATGGCATGCACGCTAGAGACGTTTAGCTGTTTGCATGGTGCTATTTTGTGATTAAGCTTGGAAACAAAATAAGATCTAGGTATGGTGATCCATATTCAAAATACAGCTCTACATCACTTGTTATTCATAAGTTGTTTCCTTTCGTTATAATTATTCATAAGTTAGTTATTTTGTAATCATTGCTATGGAATCAATTTAACTTCACAAATAATATTTCCATTGATTTTTTTTAGTGATTTCTGATTGCAATAAGTTGATAGATTATTAATATCTATGTATTTAATGCTGGCTGTTAATACTAGCTTTCCCATAATATGCTTGCTTTAATATAGGTTATCTTAGATGGAAGTCGTTAGGTTCTTTTTTTTTTTTTTTTTTTTAATTTACAATCATGAAATAACATGCAAATCATGGTGATTTTGTATAAAAAATCTGCTAAATTATTAATTTTGCAAGAAAAAGGTTAGATTTATTTCTTTATAGAAGATGATAGTGATTGTCTGAATGAATGTGTAACG
Organism: Cocos nucifera; assembly: GCA_006176705.1. Lineage (NCBI taxonomy): Eukaryota > Viridiplantae > Streptophyta > Magnoliopsida > Arecales > Arecaceae > Cocos > Cocos nucifera. The sequence goes on from QRFJ01000013.1 coordinate 2,324,290, forward strand.
AATATTTGAATATTCAATACATACATATCAGATATTTTAAGTTTTCATATTTACCCATCACGTAGTTAAACCCAAAGGCAAAATCATTTGAGAACATCTAAATATATATTATTTTATAAAAAAATCAAATCTTTTCCTATAAAATTATAAATTAAATAGATTTTTATGCAGAATTGACCAAAAAATTTTGCTTGCAAGTAGCATAAGATACATAAGATGAAGCCCCTCGTTGAACAATATGCAACATCTCGGTCATTATCTACATATTTAGTTAGTTTAATTTAACTAAATGATACTACCATCCAAATTGAATTTAATTCGGTTTCCTTTCTAACATTGACAGATTCAGTCAACGATCAAACGCATTGTCTAGAAGACGATATGAAGTAGACTTTATTTCTTTTCCAAACCAAATTTCATGTGCCATATTAATTTTATTTGACAAATTTAACCAAGCAGACACCATAGTTTCGAATATCATCAATTCTAAACAAATGCAATTGTTTTTCTTAAGTTTGTTTCATGATTCAAATCAGTAGCTTCCAATTTAACAACCTGATTTTATAAATAACGGATATTGTAATATTCTTTAATATGCGGTTCTTACCTATCTAAGTAAACAAGGGTACAAATCTAAACCATGTATACATACCTTTAAGCTTATATGCAATTGTATAATTAATCCATATTGTTGTTACTAACCACCGTCCACACATTGATAATAGCATATAGAAAAAGGTTTACTGTAGCATTTAGTCTCGATTTGGTTGGTCTTTATATATTATTTTAGCTAGTATTCATCAAAGAATATATTTATGATTAGAACATCTTTTTGATAAAATTCTCTGGCTATATTAGCGAGGAGGTGCAACTTACCATTTCTTATTTCACATAGGTTCGGCCTCTCTGAAACAACGGTGGCAATGCCACCACCAAGATTGAAACTCTGAGGTTTCTTCAAAAATAAAATGTTAGGTTGAAGGTGCCAACAAATGGATCCAAGTCAAGATTGCCTGCCTTGGTTATCACTTTTACTCACCCTCTTCTTCCTTTCTATATCTATACTACTACATGCTTAGCCTGCTATATTGAAATTGCCCAGCCAATATATAGCAGCAGAAGATTTTGTTATCTGGTAGGGAAGCCGTCAGCAAAAGAGGAAGAAGAGAATGCTAACAGAGAATAAACGAGGGTGAAACAACCAAATAGGTCAGCTTCCCCTCTGGCTTCCAATAATATGGCATCAGTAGCATCACCCGACCACATATTTTAATACCTAGAGAATGGTACAACCAGAAATTATCTTTGCAAAATATTAATCATGTCTCCTTTTATTGAAGCCACAGCGTTCCCAGATGACTTAAAGAAACTTATATGGAAGGTCTGAGTTAAAATGGCTGCCAAAAGGGCCCAGCCAGCACAAAGCGCACAGAGGATGGCATATATGCTAATATACCAGCCAACTCTTGTCCTCTGGTAGTGGGAAGAATAACGCATCATGTTACTTATCCTGCTAGCTTTTTAATTGCTACGTGGGCCTCTCTGTTTGTGCTACTTGGTTCCGGTATCTATAACATGTATGGTTTCGGTTGGCGAAGAAATAAATGCTAATGTTATCCTATGTTGAGAAGGGTGCAGAGGAACTGCTCATATATATACACCAATCCCTCTCTTCTAGCCTCGCAAGGAACTCATTTATTATAATTTTAATGTAGGATATAGTCACGTCTGGCCCTTCCATTTCAGCTTCCACCACCATGTTATACCGATATAATCATGCACCAATTTGATGGTGATAGTTGTCATTAGGCTGTAGATTACATCCTTTGCCGAAGTTATACTTTAATATAACTAAAAATTGATGTGTAGACACATTGCTGTTCTAAAAGTTAGTTAACTTTTCATAGTTGGATGATTAAAAGGTGCAAGATAACATTATTTTTCTGAATGTAAAAAAGAATTTCGAAGTTAGTCATGGGACACCATAATTTAATAAGTATACTAATTAATATAATATCCATGATAATGTCTAATTTGTTGCTAAAAATACCATGATAAAGCAATTCTTTTTCGAATTTCATTATGCCAAAATGTTACATGGTTAAATGATGAAAAAGGCAGCATCAAGGCTCTCGTGACCAATAATTTTTTTTTTCTTTTTAGCATATTTTGGTTATGAGGAAGGATATTTTTAAAAATTAATTTATGATGGCACGATTTTCTTGTTTGGTTCACGAAAAGTAGAGGGAGGAAGAGACAATTCCTGAAAAATGAAAAGAAGATCTTTTGTTTGGTTAGAATTTTAAAAGAAGAGAGAATGAAAAAACCTCTAAGATACTTTCTATGTTTCATGAAAAATAAAAATTTATAGAAGAGATGAATTTTGTGACTTCATATTGGATTGAAAGTAATGATATTTTTTTCTCAAAAATTATTATTTATAAATATATAATTGTAGAGCATATAAATTCTCAAAAATATCATTAAATATTATCCTTATAAATATTAATATAATATTATATTAATATTATCTTAATATTTATATTAATATAATATAATATTTATATTTATATAATTAATATAATATTGATAATATATTAATATTATTTTAATATTTATACTGATATAATATTTTTATTAATATTAATATAAAATTTATATTTATATATTAATATAATACTATATTAATATTATATTCATATTTATATTAATAATATTAAAGTATTAGTATTATATTAATATAATAAATTATAATATATTAATGTTATTTTTAAATTAATATAAATATAATATTACTATTTGTATAAAATTTGGAAGTAAAATATATAATTTTATATCTATTAAGAATATAATAGATATTTTATATATTTTTTTAAAAAAATAAATATTTAACTAAATATAAATTATTTTAAATTATTTTTATAATTAATTAAATATATTAAAATTATATTTTTTAAAAATAATTTTTAAAAAAAATTATTTACTTTTTGCGAACCAAACAAGTTTCCGATGAAGAGCCATCCACCCAAGTAGAGGTAACGTTCGCGCCGTGGTGACCCGTCTTGGCCTGACCGAAGCGCAACGGTGTTGGAGTTTCCCCCTCGGACGCGCATGGAGAGAATCCTGACATCACGCTGCGACGTTTCGGATGAAAGAGCCCTAAATTTTATTCGGTGCCCAGAGCCTTTTTTTTTTTTTTTTCCGGCTCCCTTTTTTCATCTCAGCCACGGAACACGAATAAAATTAAAATAAACTGAAAAACCACAACATTGTGCTTGTCCCATCCCATATAAAAAAAAAAAAAAAAAATCCATCAGCCCCTCCGCATCCCATCAACGGTCTGAAAAAAATATAATATTTTAGCATTTATGCTCCACAGAAGATCATTTCCCTTCATCTAATAAAAGAAAAAAAATTTATGATGATTTGAGATGCGTACTCACAAATCTTACAGGAGGGCTTTGCTCATCCCAACCGTTAAATGTTTCCCATCCCATTCCATGCACCGTAAGGAGAATAATTCGCAACACTTCCAAACATGTGCTCATCCAATGATTTTGACAATCTTATTTGATATGAAATTAATATTAATTTTCATCTTTATTATAAAAAAAGATTTTTTTTAAATAATATTTTTTTACTATTTTATTTTTAAAATATCTTTATCTTTAATTTATTTTTGAATCTATTATTCTGATGCCATCTGAACTAAAATCATGAGTTGAACCAATGAGCTTTCGTGCAAGCCAAAACATCGTGGAACCTCGCAAGTTTGAAGCTATGACCTAACCGATACTCAAATTATGAAATCATGGGTTAAATTCATGATTTCACCTACCCATATTTTCACAATGAAATGGTGGGTTAAACCTATGATTTCTATTAAATTTCAAAACCTAACCATTGGATAAAATTATGGGTTCAGGACATGATTTTATTATGAAATCGTGAGTTGAACTTATGATTTCATTCTTACATCATTGCAAATTCAAAAATTAGCTATTGTGAAATCATAAGTTTAAGTCTTGATCTCACAAACTCGTGATCTAAACCCATGATTTCATTCCCTTTAAATCCAACCCAAGCCCAACTCATTCTCCATTGAGTTTTTCAGAATTTATCTTCTATTCTAGTCCATTACAACCACCCTAAAGTCAACCACACTGATCTCTATTCTAAAATGGCTTCAAAAAAAAGTGAAGTTTTGTTGAAAGAAAAAAAAAGTTTGAGTAGAAAAGAAAGAACTGTCACGTAGATATGAAAAGATTTTATTTTTAAATAATAAGTGCAGTGAAAAATTTTGATCTAATTTTTATCGAAAAAAAGTTGTAGGAGATAGAATAGTCAATTTAAATAATTTTAGTGACTTTTAAATTAGATTTTTATTTCAAAGAATAGATTGGCTATCTATCATCACTCTTAATAATAATAATAATTATTATTAAATTTAATAATTTAAAATATAATATTAAGTTATGAATATACTTCAATAGATGATGATTGATAAATATTAAGTATGTTGATTTATTTACCAATAAAGATTATAATAATAAATAATTTATAAATAATATAATAAAATATTATTTCATTGAGTATAAAAAATCACATCAATTAATAATGGAGATATATATATACTAGCAATCCAAGTCATATAATATATGCTTAAAAAAATAAATTAATAAAAATATTAAGAAATTAAGGATAAGAGATAAACCAAGATGGATGGGGCCAAAGGATACCGACGAAGGCAGGTGGTGGCAGGATGGGGCACAAGGCCAAAGAGGGCTAGCGGTGGGGTAGGCCGGCAGTGGGGCGGGGCATAGGGCCAAAGGGGGTCGATGGTGGGGTGGGGCTAAAAGCGGCTGCAGGGCAAGTTATAGGCCAAAGAGGGTGACAAAGAGGGGCGCAGGGCCGAGGCCGAGGCCAAGGGAGGCAGGGCCTACAGCAGGGCGAGGCGCAAGGCTAAAAGGGGCTAGTGGCAAGGTGGGCTGGTGGCAGGGCAGGTAGGGCTCAGGTAGAGAGGAGAGAGAGAGAGTCTGAGAGGAAAGTGAAAATATTGGCACACTTCAAAAATTTAGTATAAGTCTATAGCAACAGTTATGTATAACCACTACTGTTGGTTTATAACAGTAGTTATCCACCACTATAATAGAACCTATAGCAGCGGTTGCTATCAACCACTGCTATAGATGCAGAATATAAATTTTTTTCATATTTTTTTTGAATATGATATAATTTTAAAATTTAAAATTTATCTTCACTGTTCATTATTTAAATAATTATCGTTAAAATGTCATTACAAAAAATCACTTCAATTCAATAGCCCTAGCTATGTCAATTGATAAAATTTGATTTCGATGGTCATGGATGATTACATAATGATCTAATAGATAAAGATCACTGATTAATTCAAAAACTTACAACAATGATTTCGATGACGTTTGTAGCATACTATCAAAATTTTACTTCAATCATACATCATTATCATGATCAATCTAATACGGAATGATTTCAACCATTAAATAAAAAATGAATGATTAAAAGATCAAATAACGTTCGATTATCAAATAATTTTTTAGATAATTAATCTTTGCTACTACTTTAATTATTTATATGATGGTAATCATAAAAGTCAAACCATGTCTATACGAATTATCCATGTTAAGCATATCTTATAAAAGCACAAGAATAATTACTTAAGATCTTTAAGAATAAGTATCAAGAGACATAGAGTTTTGGATCATTCATATATGCATGGTTTGAATTTTACGATCATCACCATCTAAATAGTCAAAATAGTACCAAAGATCATTTATCTAAAAATCATCTTATAATTGGATGTTGTTTAGCCTTTTAAGCACTCATTTTTTATTTAATGACTGAAATTATCCTGTGCTAGATTGACCATAATAATGATGTTTGATTGAAGTAAAATTTTGATAGTATACTACAAACATCATCGAGATTATTATTGTAAGTTTTTGAATCAATCGGTGGTCTTTATATATTAGATCATCATGCAATCGTTCATAATTATCAAAATCAAATTTTATTGATCGACATAACTAAGGCTATCTGATCTAGATGATCTTTTATGTTGATACACTAATAATAATTATTTAAATAATGAACGATAATGATAGACTTTAAATTTTAAAATTATACTATATTTAGAAAAAAATATGAAAAAATTTATATCCTATATTTATAGCAGCGGTTGGCAGTAATCACTGCTATAGGCTCTATAATAGTGGTTATACGTAACTACTATCCATAGATCAAATCTATGACAACAGTTATTAAAAAATTTTGCCATAGGTTAAATCTATAACAGTGAATATATATAACTACTTCCACAGATCATACATATGCCAGCGGTTAATCAACCGCTGCTATAAATCAAACCTTTGGCAGCGGTGTATAACCACTACCAAAGGTTTGATCCATGATAGCGATTATAGATAACTGCTGCTTTCTGTGGCAGTGGTTACATATAACTGCTGCTATAAATCAAACATATGATAGTAATTTTTAAACCACTGCAGTAGTAAGCACTGTCATAGTCCTGTTCTGTAATAGTGATCAACATTATATTATTAAACCTATACAAATAATTTATTGATATGATTTTAATAATACAAATATATACCTGACCATCCCATATGGTCAAAGAATGATGAGTAGCTTGCGCATTAAGTATAGAATAATCGATCAGATCTGACTCTATGTATATAATATGCTATAGATACTAACATTAACAAAAAATGTTAATTTTCATCACTACTCATGTTGAGTATACTACTACTCACAATGAATAAATCCAGTGAAATATTTTGCAATTTATCGATATTGAACTAAAGATAACAAACAAAAGTTCATTGTTTAGGATCAAAAACCAATAAAATATCATGAATAACAATAACAAACAAAGGTTCAATACATCTCATCAAATTATAATACTAAATGCAAATCCTCATTAATTTTCATGTGAGGTTCATGCTCTATTTCTTGGACGTCTATCATGTCCTTCTTCGCCATATATCCGACACTTAGGCCTATTGTTGACTTCCGTCCAATCCATTTTATTCTTAAGTCTTGAGGATCGTGGTCTTTTCTTCCATTGCAACCATTCTCTATATGGTATTATTAACATACCATTTGTAATTTATGACCAATACTCAGCATGAGGTATTGGATTAAATTAATGGCTGTAGCTACGATTGTAGCCCTCCACACTGTAGCAATGTATCGTGAGAAATCAATCAAGACATGAGCACAAACAACCATTAAATGTGAACTTGGTAAATGATAGCACTACCATTTTTTATGCATACATATATGCTTCGATATCCATACGATCTACATCCAATTTTACATTCATAAAAAGTTAATATATTCATTTATTACAAATAATAATATGATCTTAAAATGAAGGTTTCCCATTTATGTTCACTTGAGTATTGTTCGTTTTGTTCATATGCGGCCCATGGAATACCGTTGCACTTGAAATACCTTGATTGCCCTATCGAATCTTGTAATAATATGTCAGGTGGCTTTGGATTGATTTGTGATTATGCAAGTTATAGCAAAATGGATAAATCTTTCATCCCTATTTAATGCATCCTTCGCTTATATACGTTGACCATCAAAATAAGATACAAGTCGAAAAAATGTGAGTTGTACCAATAAAGTTATCGACAAGAAGCGAGTATTTTTGAGGACTCTCTATTAAAGCATTCAAATAAACTAGTGGTTATCATTCCAAATCTTCGACCACCATCATGTGCAAGGGACCATTTGTCTACAGGGATTTCATTTAATCATTGATAGGCTTACGAGTTTCTTTTTTTCAATCTTGCTCATTCAAACAATTTCTTTACTACCATCCCAATTCCGAAGATGGCAATTATGACTACTACTTTCACAAGATCCCATATTTCATTCGTGATAAAATTTGAATCAAGCCTAGAATAATCTTGAGAAAGTATGGCCGAAATACAAGCATGTGAATCAACATAACATGTGATTTCAAAAAAATCATGCCGCTTGATTGCTCGAAGCATCTAATTACATCCAGACTTTCTATTTTTACACTTAACCATCTAAAACTTAGGCACTAACTCAACAACCTTAAATTTATAATGTGTATCGATAGAATATTATTTTACTACACTTTGTAATTTTACCTTATTTATAAAATAGAGCCCTTTATATAATTCATCACCTCTTTGTCAAGTGGTACACTATGCCTATAATGTTGCAGATGACATTGATATGTTAGCAGCCGCCCAATCAATACTCCCGAATATTCTAAAAGGAGCTTCAAATACTAGCAAATTTGGACACTCCACAATAGGTCAGCACTCTACATCATGTGATGTACCAGCTGAAGAAAATCGATCTAGGATTCCAAGGTTAGCTTTTGAAATTTTTTCAAAATTACAGTGGATGAGATGAATCAATCATATTAATTTATAAATAAAATAATATAAAATTCTAGATCTAAGATTCTATTACATGATTATAGCATGCTATTAAATCAAAAATTAAAATATTAAAAAATTATATATTGATCATATCAACAGCAAACTATTCTAGATCTAATATAGATATATATTAGGGAGATCAAATCATTCATACCTTTGAAATTCGAGTTTCTTAACTCGTTGATCCAGGCCTGAGATTGTTGCTCCGAGCGGCTCACGCATCCAGTCTCTACAAGTTGTCCACATGAGCCTTTGATCGTATACTATTACAAAAAAAGCCTACGATAACGCATACTATGACAGTGATTTTTGAAATCGCTATAATAGAATCTACGATAGTGGTTACAAGAAACCATTGCTATAGGTCCGACCTATTGCAGCAGTTATAAGGAATCACTGTTATAGGTCTGACTTATAGCAGCGATTACAACAAACCACTATCATAGTCTGACCTATGACAGTGATTTTTGATAACCGCTGCCATAGATCCAATCTATAGCAGTGATTTTTTGTAACCGCTGTCATATATCGAATCTATAGCAGTAGTTTTTTATAATCATTGCTATATGTTAATCTATGGAAGTGATTATTTATAACTATTACAATAAATTTTTTTTTATTTTTTTAAATAATACATAATTTTAAAATTTAATGTCCATCTTCATCATTCATTATCTAAATAATTATCATTAGAGTATCTTCACAAAAGATCACCTTGATTTGATGGTCCTAGCTTCATCGATAAAAAAAATTTGATTTCAATGACCACGAACGATGATGCGATAATCTGATAAATGAAGACCTCCGATAGATCCAAAAACCTACAATGATGATCTCAGTTATATTTGTAGCATACTATTAAAGTTTTACTTTAGTTGAATATCGTTATCTTGATCAATTTAGTATAGATTAATTTTGACCGTTAAATGATAAACGAGTGATCAAAGAACTAGATGGTGTCCGATTATGAGATAATTTTTTTTATAAATAATCTTGATTACTATTTTAATTATTTTTTATGATGGTGATTATAAAATTCAACTCATGAGACTAAGAACGATCTAAAACTATATATTGCCTGATAATCATTCTTAAACTTCGTTGGTTGTTATATATATATGCTTGTGCTTTTGCAATATCTGCTTAACATGAATAGTTCATATAAAAATAATTTAAATTTTACTATCATCGCCGTATAAAATGATTAAAATTATAGCAAAGATTATTTAACTAAAAAATTATCTCATAATCGGATGTCGTTTAGTCCTTTGATCGCTTATTTCTAATTTAATAGCCAAAATCATTCCATACTAAATTGACCATGATAACGATATTCGATTAAAGTAAAATTTTGATACTATGCTAAAAATATTATCGAGATCATCGTTGTAGATTTTTGGATCGATCGAAGATCTCTATCTATCAGTCATCGCATCATTCTTCGCAATCAACGAAATCAAATTTTTTTGATCGATGAAGTTAGGACCATCAGATCGAGATGATGTTTTATGATGATATTCTAATAGTAATTATTTAGATAATGAACGATGAAGATGAGCATTAAATTTTAAAATTATATAATATTTTAAAAAAATTATTTTTAATTTACGACAGCGGTTACTAAAAATTACTACTATATATCTATGGTAGTGGTTATAAATCACTACCGTAGAGCGCTGCTGTCATAGATATATGACAGTGGTTCGAGAACCACTGTCATAGGTTAGGTTAAAAATTCTCAATTTTTCTTTCCTCTTGTGCGCGCTTTCTCTCTCCCCATCCTTTCTATCACCGATGAGACTCCATCCATCCTCGACCGCGGCCACCCATCCTCCCCATCCTCGACTGCTGCCCGCCCCTTTTCCTCCCCATCCTCGGTCACCCGCTTCCTGCCCTCCCTATCCATGATCGCCGCTGTCCCCATTGTTGGCCGCCGCCGCTCGTCCCCTAGCCTCCCCATCCCTGGCCACAGCCGTCCGCCACCCCTTGCCCTCCCCATCCTGGCCACTCGCCTCCTATCCTCTGGCTCCATCCCCAATTGCCCACCACCTCTGCCCTCACCATCCCCAGCCGCCCACCCCCTACCCTCCCCATCCCCTGGCCTCTCCATCATGGTGCCCCTCCGGGCCCCCCCTCTCTCTCTCCTCTTTTTCTTTCTCTCTCTTTTCTCTCTATCTCACTATCTTGCTATTATTTCGTAGGTTACCTCTAGTGCTGTTGTCTTCCTCCAGCACCATCGTTGACGACCCTCGAAGCTTTCGATATGAACCCCTCTCTATAGTTATAGGTATATTTTTTATTTTAATTTTATAGTATTATTTATTAATTACTGAACTAGACCTATCAATGAGTCGGATTCGTATCAAAATCTGGATATTCAGATCCAGATCCAATTTTAATTATCGATGCCGGACCTGAATTCGAATACTCGATGGATCCATACTTGAAGTACCAGACCTGGATCCTAATGGATCCTGAATATCCTGACCCAATTTTGGGATCTAGAACTAAGAAAGAGAGAGGGAGAAAGGGAGGGAGGGGGTCTGATCTCGCTGTCATCATCGACGAGGGAGACTGAGAGAGAGAGAGAGAGGGAGGAGGGGGGTCCGGCCTCATCGATGAGGTAGATCGAGAGAGTGAGAGAGGGAGGGAGGGGTTCGGCCTCGTCGTCATTGCCAACGAGGGAGATCGAGAGAGGGAGAGAGGAGGGAGGGGGTTCGACCTCGCCGACGAGGGATGAGATCGAGAGAGGGAGAGGGGGGAGGGGGTTCGACCTCGCCGACGAGGGATGAGATCGAGAGAGGGAGAGGGGGGGAGAGAAGGATTAGGGAGGGGGTCCGGCCTCACTGGTGATGGAGATTGAGTGGGAGATGGATAGTCGAAAAGATAAGGAGAGGGTGAAGACAACCAAGAATAGGGGATGGCACATAGCCGAGCCGGCTCGAGTCGAGATCGAGCCAGCTCGGGTCGAGATCGAGCTGGCTAGGGGAGGATCCGAGTTAGATGTCTCAAGCACAGAGCCGGCTATCTCAGGCATGGAACTGACTCGACTTCTGAGCAAGCCAGCTCGATGGGTACGAACAAAATTTGATATATCTCTCTAAGGTTCCAACTTTAAGCCCTAAGGTGCCGCCATCATCTACTTTGTTCTTCTTTCAGATTTCTGAATTAACACCTAGATTTATGCAAGAGATTGGATCTATGACTATTGCTCATCCTTAATTATTTATGAATGTAATTCATGTTATAGAATTTATTGAATAATAATTTTTGAATGTTTATATCTTGTTGCTTTTGTTTATTGCATTGCATAGCGATAGACCCGTCAATTGATTAGTGTACATAATCTTTGGTATACGTATATTTATATATAATTATACGGATGATACCTAGGCATATCTTTGATTAATGTTCAACATGTTATATTGGTTAATGTTTATTAATGTTGCAGGTCACGATGGTACCAAAATGCCATATAGCTTTTACCCCTACCTCTCGATGGATTATGCGGAGTTCAACATCTGAGGAGCAGTCAGAGCATACTCTATCCACCTCCGCATCGACTACTTAGGGACCTCCACCATCGACATCTACTCCACTGATAGCATCTAGTAATCCATTGATATCTGAGTCTCTACCATCACTTACATCTCCGACATATGCTACTCCATCGACATCTGAGTATATATTTTTATTATATTATTTATTTATTTTTTATATAATATTTGTATACTTATATATTTATATAATATATTTTCATTGCAGGTGCATCATCCAATAGGATATTTCACGGTCCCACACGTATGGCGCATGTGTGAAACTATCTGCATTAGGTGATGGTACAGTATGATCCAGAGGGGAGGCCGGTAAGGAAGACTATGTGGAAGATGCATTCCTTTTATGGAGTACTTATGAGGTGGTCAGACATTATTTTCATAAAGCCTAGAGACTGGTGATTGATGGATGATACTATCAGGGATCAGATGTGGGAGGAGATATGGGTAAGTGCATCTTAATTATATTTATGTATTTTACATGTTTACACTATATTTGATTAGAATAATTTTGTAACTGATTTTTGATAACTTTGTGCAGATGAAGTACGACTTTTCTAATCATGAGAGGGCTCAAGATGCCCGACTGAAGAAGATTGAGGAGTTGTACCGGAGCTATAAGATCAAGCTTCATAGAAGATGGCTCGAGCACCGATAAGATACTCCAGAGGAGCTTATTCCTTGGATATAGGACTGTCCTCCGAGTCAGTAGGAGAGGATGGTTACACATTGGAGGAGCCAGAAGTTCGAGGTAAAATTACTAACTTTTAAATTTTTTAATATACTTAAAATTATATTTAAATATTTTTTTAAATATTTATTATTTATTTGAATACTTGTTAGACTACCTTCCATCAGAATCGGAAGAATCGGATAGTCTAGAAGTATACGCACACTCTTGATTGTGAGTTTATGGCCAATCGTGTGCATAGAGAGGTAATAAATTCTAAATCTTACTAGATAAATTAAATTAATATTTTTTTTTCATATTTCTGATAAATTGATTCATTGTTATAGCTGATGAGAGATGGATTGATGTCCAACCATAGCGAGATCTTTCGATCCAACCATAAGACAAGAAGGGCAGACCGATGAACACTACGATCGAAAGAATTTTTATAAGTATTAAATATATTAGTATATATAATTAGTATTATAGCATTTTTTATAAAATTTTATTTATATTTGTAATTATAGGATCAGTTAGATGTATTCGTGAGTGAGGGCCCGGATACCTCTGACCCCCATGACCATCTGTCTCAGATCTTGGGGTCGGTGCACTCTAGAAGGATTCGATACAGGCCTGAACATACATTGACTAGCTATTGATCAGAGGTGAGCATCTCTTCAAAGGCTTTCAGTATCGTCAGTCGGAAGGAGCTTTAGGCAGCATTGGCACGGACAGATCATGCTGCGATGCGGGTAGATCGGGTTAAGGAGCACACATCTCATCTGGAGGATATCGTGAGAGATATGGTGTCAACGCTCAGCATGCATTTTGGAGGTATCTTCACGGACTTTGAGAATATGTTGGCGTGCATTCCAACTCCAGCTCCAGCTCATGCTCCATCCTTCGAAAATGATGATGATGTAGATTTAGGAGACTTTTGATGTATTTTTTTTAAAAAAATATTATAATAAATTTTATTTGATAATAAAATTTTAGCATTTTAAAAATATTTTTATATTTATAATATTTTTTTATTTTATATATCACTGCATTTATCAGGTAAAATATATAAAAAATTTAAAATTTTATATTTTTTTAATTATTCAAAAGCTATGATAGTGATTTTACAATCACTGCCATAGACGTGCCAACCACTGTCGTAGGCTATATGTCAACCGCTATATTAAACCTATGGCAGGTGTTACGTAACCATTTCTATAAACAAGCCTATGACAATAGTTCTATAACCGCTGTCATAGATCGGTCTATTACAGCAGTTCTACAATCATTGTCATAGACAAGTCTATGGCAGTAGTTTGGAAACTATTGTAATAGACATCTATGGCAGTAGTTTTTATAACCGCTGTAATAATCACTGTCATAGATCTACGATGACGACTGTAGTGGCAGCGATTAGCTAACCACTGTCATATCCTATAGCAATAATTTTTTGGTCTATGCCAGCAATTACAAATCGCTGTCATAGACCTACGACGATGGCTGCAGTGGCAGCAGTTAGCTAACCACTGTCATATCCTATAGCAGTAATTTTTTGGACTATGACAGCAGTTACAAACCACTATCATAGCTCATTTCTATAGTAGTGGTAGATCAAAAATCCGATGCCAGAAATTGGCATAGTTTACTAGAACTGTGCTGATCCTTCTTCGATGGTCGATCTGAATCTTTCTTCTTCGAGACTTCGATCCTCTAATTTCTAGATGATGAGAAAGAAGATTGTGATGCTGAGGCACCTCTCACAACTCACAAAAATGGAGGAAGAAATTTAGAGAAAATCCTAGAAGAAGATCCTCCTCTTCTTCTTTATTTCTCTTACCAAAGCACCTTAATTGATGCTTTTACAATTCCCATGGCTAAGCTTTTCTCTCCTAGATTTTTCCACACCCCAATGGCCATCTCAAGTCTTTGGAATCTAAGAAAAAGTCAGATCAAAAAATCTTTTATATGCGGAGATATAGAACAACCCTTGACTAGGTCAAATACCTAGTCAAGTGATATCTAAATTGCACCAGACTTGGGTTTCCCAACTCTTGGGTGCCCCCTCCTTTTTTCTACATGGACCATCTAAGAATGTTGCACAAATCCTCCTCTAAAAGTTATGAAAATTTAGAGGAAAAATAGGGAGTGGCCGACACAAAAATAAGGGAAGAGTTTTAGTTGCTTAAAATTCTATCTCATAGAATTTAAATCAACTCAAACTTCTTCTTTTGACTTGGTCCACAACTACATTCTATATATAAGAGAAGAAAAAAAAGAGGGCGCATGTGAAGATCAGGGAGAGAAGTGATTTCATGCAAAAAACCAAGAGAAATGGCATGGGGGGCATTAGGGCTAAGGTGGCGCATGGAGATAGGATTTCTAGTCTCGCTAGGACTTCTAATTTGATTTGGTCCAACTTAATTTTTGAACCAAATTAAATTAAAATTAATTAAATTAAAATTAATTAAATTAAATTAAAATAAATTTTAGTCTAATTAAAAATTTAATTAAATTAGATTTAATTTAATTTAATTTTTTAATCAAATTAAAAATTAGGTTGATACAAGTCCTAATTGAACTAGGACTCATTCCTTCTTACAATTGACTCATCCAACAAACAATTTGACTTAATCCAATCAAGCAAAAATCAAATTAATTAAATTATATTTAATTATATTTAATCTCAGTACTTTGGCTTAATCAAATTAAGTCAATTAGCAATCCAATTGCTAATAGATCCTCCTATAATACTTGCATTAGGTCAAATATTAATCATATTGATTGTTTGATTTAATAATGATTTTTAATCATCAATCAACCATCCAATCAGATTGAGAACTCTTATATATATGTATGATCCCATAGATTCGAACCTAAGCTGATAGCACAAAAATAAATTTTTATATCAAAGTGACCATCTAGCAATGGTACCGGACGATCGGATAAATCGAATATGTAGAATAACATCCTTAGAACCTATGTGGATATAGTTTTCATATAATTCATCTCCTTGACTAAAATGCTCGTAGGATACCTCAGAGTTTAACTATCAATCTCTATTATATTTCAAAATTTCAAATCCATCTTATAGATTATCCTAATCAAGATTTTTGCTATATTGAAATACAGTGATGCATTCTTCTCTAACTTTTAGAGTGGTCAATTCCATCTTGATTACTCATCGACTTCGTAAGTACTTGACTATGCCTAAAAATCTTTCATTACTGAATTAAAAATTCAGTTAATCCGATACTAAAGCATAGTGAGTTGCTTGCAAGCCACTATAGTGATCTCAGATCTAAGAAATATTTATATCTATATTCCATTAGAGCAATTCTCGATAGTAGAATACTCTGAAGTTGGTCATGTTTAGTGATGATGTATCCATACATCTCACTTGTATGCCATACCAATATTTTCATACTCTTTGGTTAATAGACAACTAATCTATATAACATACAATGATCTATACTCGATAAATGCTATTGTTTTAATTAACAGCATATCATTTGATCGTAAATTATTTAAGAACTAATCGATAAATTCTCTTTTTATCGAAACTAAATAGTTCTAAGGACTTCATCATAACAATGAAGTTAATTAGAAGATGTAGACTTTATGATGAAAATGCCAAAATATTTATTTTATTAATTAATAAATTAATTATAATTATAAGGTAGCATAACTGTCAACAGATCGATGATTGACTTTGGAACATATTTTCTAACAACTCTCACTTATTCTAAAATAACTCGGCATAATATCTAATACCCATCTTCAACTTATTATCATCAAACTTTTTTATCATCAGAGCTTTAATGAAGGGGTCGGCCAGGTTCTCCTTTTCATCAATCTTCTGAAAGTCGACGTCATCTCAAATCATGATCTTCTGGATCAGATAGTAGCAGCATAGTATGTACTTTGTTCGCTAGTGTGCTTTTGGTTCTTTCGTCTGAGCAATGGCATCAGTGCTTGTGCAATAGAGCATGACCAATCCATTAAGAGAGGGCACTACTTCGAGCTTGGTGATGAATTTTCTCAGCCACATAGCTTTCTTCGTGACATTCGATGCTACAATATACTCTACTTCACAAACAAAGTCTACCATAGTTTGCTGTTTGAAACTCTTTCAGTAGATGGCTCCACCATTTAGGATAAAGACATAATCCGATATGCTTCTACTGTCATCATGATCAGATTGAAAACTAGAGTCAGTAAACCTCATAAGTTTCTGATTTGACTCATCATAAATCAAGCATTGATCCTTAGTATTTCTTAAATACTTAAGGATAGCTTTAACCACTTTTCAGTAATTTTCTCCTGGATTAGATTGATATCTACTCACTACCCATAATTAGTATGTCACATCTGGTCTTGTACATGTCATGGCATATATGATAGATTCTACAACCGAAGTATATAAAATTATACTCATACATTCTCTCTCTTCAGGAGTTGTCGAATCATCTTTCTTAGAGAGAAAAATTTTATAGTCTATCAAAAGATAGTCCTTCTTGAAATTATCCATGCTGAATCTCTTCAGTATAATTTTTATATACGTGGACTAAGATAACCCAAGCATCCTCTTAGATCCATCCCTATAGATCTTCATTCCCAGAATATGGGATGCTTCACCCATGTCCTTCATGAAAAATTGAGATGACAACCAAACTTTTATTCCTTGCAGTGCGAAAATATCATTTTTGATTAAGAGAATGTCATCTACGTACAAGATAAGGAATACTACTGTCGGATCATTCACCTACTTATAAATGCAGGGCTCTTCTTCATTTTTAACAAAGTCATACATTTTGATTATCTTATCAAAATGCAAGTTTCAACTCCAAGATGCTTGCCTCAATCTATAAATAGATCTTTGAAGCTTTTATACCTTAGACTCATTTGTAGATGTGAATCTCTTAGATTGTATCATGTACACTTCTTTGATCAGCTCTTCATTCAGGAAAGTTATCTTCACATCCATCTATCAGATCTCATAGTCCAGATGGATAGCTAATGCAAGCATTATTCGAATGGATTTGATCATTGCCACAGAAGAGAATATCTCATTATAGTCATTATCATAATGTTGATGATACCCCTTGGCAACTAGATGGACTTTATATGTCTTCATCTTTTCGTCTACGCTCCTCTTCTTTTTGAAGATTCATTTACACCCAATGAGTTTAACCCCTTTGGATAGGTCAACTAATGTCCATATATCATTGATCTTCATGGATTCCATTTTGGATTTCATGGTCTCAAGCCATTTTTCGAAATCAGACCTCTGCATTGCATCCATATAAGTGATTGGATCCTCATCATTTTCATCGAGTTCAATGGGATCATCATCCCGAATCAAGAAATCATAGTATCTATTTGGTTGATGCGGTACTCTACCGGATCGTCTTAATGGTGCAGGAACACTGAGCTCTGAATTTGATCTAATCAAATTTGATTCAAGTTTAGCTATAGGTGTCGGTCTTTCTACCTATTGAACTTCGTCAAGTTCAATCTTAGAGGCAATAATTCCTTCATCAAGAAACTTCTTTTCCAAAAAGATTACCTTAAGACTGATGAATACTTTTTGTTCATCGGTATGATAGAAAATATATCCTTTTGATTCTTTGGGGTACCCTATGAATGTGCATTCGTCTGACCTAGGTCTAAGTTTATCTATGATTAATCATTTCACATAAGCCAAGCACTCCCAGACCCTAAGGTATGAAAGTGCTAGCTTACGTCCTGTCCATATCTTATATAGAGTTTTATTTACAGACTTACTTAGAACCCTATTTAGAAGATAGCAAGCTGATTCAAGTGCATATCCCCAGAAGGATATCGGCAAGCTGATAAAATTCATCATTGATCGAATCATGTCTAATAAAGTTCAATTTATCTTTTCAAATACATCATTATGCTGTGGTGTTCCTGGAGAAGTCCATTGAAAGAGAATCTTATTCTCTCCTAGATATGTGAAAAACTTATTAGAAAGGTATTTTTCTCCTCGGTCAGATTGAAGAGTTTTAATATTCTTTCATGTTTATTTTTCTACTTCACTTTAGAATCGTTTGAACATTTCAAATGAATCTGACTTATATTTTATTAGATAGACATATCCATACCTGGATAGATAATTTATGAAAGTGATGAAGAAGAAATATCCATCTCTGACATTAGTGCTCATAGGTCCACATACATCAGTATGTACTAGACCTAAGAGCTCAGTGGCTCTCTCACCTTTTCTAGTAAAAGATGATTTGATCAAATTTTCAAGTTGATAAGACTCATAAGTTAAAAGTGATTCACAATATCACTGACTTTGAAAAAAAAATTTTGAGTCAATCTATTTATCCTATTCTTATTAATATGACCTAGCCTATAGTGCCATAAGTACATATCAGATACTATCTAATTTAGGATGCTTGCTAATGGAATAGACTATATTAACAAATTGTGATAACATATATACACCATTGTTTAGGTATCTAGAGAATATAGTAACACCATTTATAATGACATTATAAAACTATTTTTTTATTAAAATTTTATAATTATCTTTGACCAAAAGGCCTATAGAAATGATATTCAAAAAAAAACTAGAACAAAAATGATAATTACTAAAAATAATGATATGAGACTCAAATACAAGTTGTAAGATTCCTAATGCTAGAACTGAAACTTATCTTTCATCTCCAACGTTCAGGAACCTCTCACCTTGTTTGAATCTTCTACTGATCTGCAACCCCTACAATGAATTATAAATATGGTAAGGGCTACCAGTATTCAATATCTAGTTAGTAATATCATAGATTGAGAAATTATAAGATAGTTATCATATAAATATCTTATCTAGCAATAGCTTGCTTCTTTCTCGATCTGTTTGGATCCAATGAGGCTATGTACTGAGGACAGTTCCTCTTTCAATATTTCTGCTTCTTATAGAAGAAGCATTTAGCTTGACTCTTATCGAGCTTTACTTTCTTGGTCTAGCCTTGCATAGATGTCTCAGCTTGAACTTGCACCTTTTTGAATTTCTTCTTCTTGTTCTTCTTCCCTTTCTTAAAGGATCGAAAATCAGAAGAAGATCCTCCCACTAAATTCACCAACTTCTTATGGAGCCGGTGATCCTTCTCAAAGTTTTGAAGTGATCTTAGTAACCCATGATAGTTTACTTCAAGCTTTGTCATTCTATAATGAGTAAGAAATGAAAGAAAAGATTTGAGTAATGAGTTTAAAATCACATCTTTTTCTAGCTGCTCATGCAAGAAAAAGTCGAGTTTGCTCAAATGCTCCATTAGCTCAATCATATACAGTACATGATCAGTGACTGAAGCTTCATCCCTCATCCTGACATTGAAAATGGAACAACTAATCTTGTATCTCTCAATGTCATCGATTGTGCTAAAAGACACATTCAATACTTGAAGCATATCTTCTGATTGAGCAAACTCGAATCTGCGATTGAACTTGTCACTCATGGCTGCCAACATGATACAATACATCGTAGTTCGATTATTAAGCCACTTCTGATAAGTATCTCTGACTGTTCTACGTGCATTGGATGCTGGTTTCTCAGATGCTAGATCTGTCAGCACGTACAAGATCTGTTTATGTTCTAAGATAATCTTCAACTTACGATATCAGTTATCGAAGTTGGATCCCACTAGGTTATCATTGTCTAACAATGATCGGAGTGAAAGAAAAATGGCGATATCTGCATTAAAAATAATTCAAATCTAATTAGTAATTGATTCATTAAATCTAAATATTTAAACTTTAATCAAAAGATTCTTTCACTATTTTATTCAAATTGGTAGCCTCTATCTTCAATTCGAGGAATTATCCTAATTTTTTAGTGGATATTGAAATCCACATAGACTGCACGCAAGCCCAACTTTGGTTGGTCAATTCATGTATATCTAAGAATAGGTTCACCATCAATTATTTTTTTAAATAATTTTTAGTAATTTAATTTTGCCACAGTTCCTAATCAGTAGGCTTTGACCTCCACTAAAAAGATCCGATGAGGTCCAATCATTAACATGATCATACTTGGTCCATCTAACCAATGAATGATTAAGCCTAATTTTGATTGATCAACCTAACCACTATTTAGAGAAATGTGGTCAAAAAATCATATTATGAGTGACAATTTTATTAGTCGATAAGCACCAGATCTTTGGGCCTCCAATGATTATCCAACTAATGGATCCATTATCATCCACTTAATGAGAGGCTATGATCTAGTTATTATCATAACTATTTTATTTTTAAGAATCTAATAATTTTAGAAGATTTAATTAATTAATTTTAAGAAAGAGAGAAAAAAATTAGCTAATTTCGATCCTTCCACAGACTTCACCAAGTCAGATCATAAAGGACCTAATTAAAGCTGGCATTAGGAGCACCTAAATCCATCACACTAATTTATCTAATTGACATGGGTGAGCTCAAATCATCAAGTGATCTAATTAAAATCTAATTCATCAGGACAGTCAGGTAAATGAGATCAGTGAAAGGAATATGCCATTAGCTCGTTAAAAATCGAATTCAATATGAGTAGCTCTCAATTAAAAATCACTGATCTAGACTGCCAAACTTATCTTAGATATCATCCAATTTATTAATTTTAATTGGATCAATCTAGTAATTTTGGGTTCGACCGCGTAGCCATGAATCAAATCTATTTGATCCTCATTAAAGACGTGGACTTGACCAACTACAACTATTACAATTGAATCTAAAGAGTTTTTGACCTAATTTAATTTAACATTTGATTAGATTTGATCAATTATTCTAATTTA
Organism: Cocos nucifera; assembly: GCA_006176705.1. NCBI lineage: Eukaryota > Viridiplantae > Streptophyta > Magnoliopsida > Arecales > Arecaceae > Cocos > Cocos nucifera. The sequence continues at coordinate 2,345,807 of QRFJ01000013.1, forward strand.
GTTCATTCTTTAACTAATCTTAGGTCTAACTTAATTAATGGATCTAATTCATCTAACCCAATAACCCAATGTTATGATCAATGACTTAGAATCTTTAGTTCACAATTCTAGAGCCTAATTCATCGTACTTAATTCTAAATTAAGTTTTTGGACTGAGGGTTGGAATTTGGTATTTTAAAAATATTTTTTAAAATTTTGAAAGGTTCTTTTACAATCTAGTACTATTCACTAAATGGATCGACTCATTTTAAAAAAAAGTCGACTTATTTCACTAATAGTACTAGTTGTAAATTTTAATCTATGATTATGTACAATATATAAAAAATTATAAATTATTTTAGATCTAATCTAAATACTTATTCATAATTAAAATTAGATTAAAATCATCATAAAAATTATTAGATTAGATCTAAAATTTTATGATCAATTTTTTAGATCCATAACGTATCAGGACAACGTTTTTACTATAGGGGCTAAACCCTATAGCAGGACATCCTACAGTCCGTGCGATCATGATTTTATTTTTAAATTTAAATATTAAATTATAAATTAGATCTAATCTAAAAATATAATCTAAACATGTACAAATTATGTAATAAAATAATCTATGCTCTGATACAAATTGAAGAAAATCGATCTAGGGTTCTAGGATTAGCTTTTAAAACTTTTTTAAAATTATAGTAGAAGAGATGAATCAATCATATTAATTTATGAATAAAATAACATAAAATCTTAGATCTAAGATCCTATTACATGATTATAGTATGCTATTAAATTAAAAATTAAAATATTAGAAAACTACATGTTGATCATATCAACAGCAGACTATTCTATATCTAATTTAGATATGTAATAAGAAGATCAAATCATTCTTATCTTTAAAATTCGAGTTTCTTAACTTGCTGATCTAGGCCTAAGGTTATTGCTCCAAGCTGCATATGCATCCGGTCTCTATAAGTTGTCCACATGAGCCCTCGATCGTAGATCAAAAGTTCGATATCGAAAATCAGCACAGTTTGCTAGAACTATGCTGATTCTTCTTCGATGGTCGATCTAAATCTTTCTTCTTCGAGAATTAGATTATCTAATTTTTAGAAGATGAGGAAGAAGATTGTGATGTTGAGATACCTCTCATAACTCACAAAAATGGAGGAAGAGATTTAGAGAAAACCCTAGAAGAAGATCATTTTCTTCTTCTTTATTTCTCTCACCAAAGCACCTTGATTGATGTTTTTACAATTCCCCCGCCTAAGCTTTTCTCTTCTATTTTTTCCCATGCCCCAATGGCCCTCTCAAGTCTCTGGAATCTAAGAAAAAATTAGATAAAAAGTCCTTTTATATGTGGAGATATTGAACAACCCTAGACTAGGTTAAATACCTAGTCAAGTGATATCCAAATTGTGCTAGACTGGACATCCAACTTTAGGCGCCCCCTCCTTTTTTTCTACATGGACCACTTGAGAATATTGCACAAATCCTCCTCTAAAATCCATGAAAATTTAGAGAAAAAATAGAAAGTGGGTGGCACAAAAATAAGAAAAGAGTTTTAGTTGCTTAAAATTCTATCTCATAGAATTTAAATCAACTCAAACTCTTTCTTTTGACTTAGTTCGCAACTATATTCCATAGAAAAAAGAAGAAAAATAAGGAGGTGCCCATGAAAATCAGGGAGAGAAGTGATTTCATGCAAAAAAGCAAGAGAAATGGCGTGGGGGGCGTGGGGGCTAAGGTGGCGCATGGACTCCTAGTTTGACTTGGTCCAACTTGATTTTTGAATCAAATTAAATTAGAATTAACTGAACCTAATTAGAATAGATCTTAATCTAATTAAGAACATAATTAAATCAGATTAAGTTAGATTTAATTTTAATTTTATTTTTTAATCAAATTATAATTAGGTTGATGCAAGTTCTAATTGAACTTGGACTCATTCCTCCTTGCAATTGGCTCGTCCAATAAATCAATTAAACTTGATCCAATCCAGTCTAAATTAAATTTAATTAAATTATATTTAATTAGACTTAATCTTAGTCCTTTGGTTTAATTAAATTAAGTCAATTAGCAATTTAATTGCTAATCGATCCTTCTATAATACTTGTATTAGGTCAAATAATAATTATATTGATTATTTGACCTAATAATGATTCTTAATCATCGATCAATCATCTGATCTGATCAAGAACTCTTATGTGTTTGATTCTATAGGTTTGAACCTAAGTCGGTAGCATAGAAATAGATTTTTGTATCAATCAAAGTGACCATCTAGTAATGGTACTCGACGGTCAGATGGGTCGAATGTGTAGAATAACATTCTTAGAACTCATATGGATATAGTTTCTATATAATTCATCCTCTTGATCAAAATGCTCGTAAGACACCTTAGAGTTTAACTGTCAACCCCGATTAGATCATCCATATTATATTTCAAAATACCAAATTCATCTTATGGATTATCCTAGCCAAGATTTTTGCTATATTGAAATACAGTGATGCATTCTTCTCCAACTCTTGGAGTGGTCAATTCCATATTGATTACTTACCGACTTCGTAAGTAATTGATTATGCCCAAAAATCTTTCGTTATTAAATTAGAAATTCAGTTAGTCCAGTATCAAATCATGGTGAGTTGCTTGCAAGCCACTATGGTGATTTTAAGTCTAAGGGATATTTATATCTATATCCCATCAAAGCAATTCTTGACAACAGAATACTCTAAAATTGATCACATTCAGTGATGATGTACCCATATATCTCACTTATATGCTATATCAGTATCTTCATACTTCTTGATTAAGAGAACAACCAACCTATATGGTATACAATGATCTATGCTCGATAAGTACCATCGTCCTAATTAATAGTGTATCATTTAGTCATGAACTGTTTAAGAACTAATCGATAAATTTTTTTTATCAAAATTAAATAGTCCTAAAAACTTCATCACAATAATGAAGTTTATTAGAAGATATAGACTTTATGATGAAAATATTAAAATATTTATTTTATTTATTAATAAATTAATTATAATTATAAGATAGTATAATTATCAACAGGCTGAGGATTGATTTTAGAACATATTTTTCAATAATTTCTGAGCGTCATGGTCCATTTCATCTTCACTTAATATATTAACTTTCTCAAATAGCCGATTATCTATATGACCTGTATCATTGGCTACTATGTATAGTAAAATTTGTCTAATAATAGGATCTAACTCATCACTATCCATTATATAGACATTATCAATCTGTTTGCTCTCCTGAGTTATCATTCGTATATCCCGATCAACTACTTCATAATCCTCTGGATCAGGAGCAGATCTAGTATCTTTAATCGATTGTACATCAACGTACAACTCGGCACCAGATAAATAAGAATGAGAACTTATGATTGAAAAGATAATCTCCATATCATCATTATCAGTAATTAAAATTGGTTCATACTTCAATTCTGTTCGTTGACGGCAACAGGATATCTATATGTTATCATTATTCAATTTTTTCTTCTGTCTATCCAGAAAACTCTACATAACTTATCCTCCAATTTTTCAAATTTCATTCCATATTTCATTCTAATAATCTTTTATGGTTGGTGAGTGTACTCTATTCCATATGATCTTTTAACCATAGAATTATTGATATAACATAGAGTCGTAATAATTTTTTCTCATTTTACACTACTTATATAATAAATTAAATAAGTTCAGCATGGTTAGAATAAATCATCATGTATATGTTAAATTAACCCACATTGAATAAGATCAACATGCAAACAAAAAACTCATCATACATAATCAATAGACTAATTACCATGCCTTAATTATGATCAATTCCATACATATAATAAAATTAGTCAACTATAATCAACTATAATTTATTATCATGCCTTAACATTATATTGACTAAGACTAATTACCAACCAGATTTGATTTTTTGTATTTCTTATCTACCATTTCTTTCGAAAATAAATTATAAAATAAATAATAAAAATTAGGGAGGACTTACCGTGGAGAACAATAATGCCGGTTCGAGATACGGAGAGCAAGCTAGATGGGGGCCGAACAACAATGATCATGAAGAACGAACCGAGATGGGCCAGAGGAAAGTGATCCAATAAGGGTGGGACTGAAGATGGGGAGTCAACCTAGGTGAGGCTGGAGGTGGGGATCGATCGGGGTGGGTTCGGAGGTGGGGATCGATCGCAGAGGGATCGGGGTGGGGGTCGACAAGTCGGGTTAGAGATGGGGCATCAACCGAAGAGGGAACTGAGATGGGGAGTCGATCAGGGTTGGGCTGGAGGGGTGGGGTCAACCAGAGAGAGACGATGTAAGGGTCCATCGAGGAGGGATCGAAGCCAATGGAGGTCGACTGGGGAGGAACCGAGGTGGGGCTGGATGTGGGGTTCGATTGGGGAGGGTCAGATATGGAGGTCGATCAGAGTGGGAATGGAAGTGGGGTCGACCAAAGTAGGCCAAATAGGGCGGGGGGGCGATTGGATCAGGGTAGGAGAGATTTCGGTAATTCGAGGAGAGAGATGAAGTACTGATGAAAAGGATCGGACATAGGGGGTCGACCAAAGTGGGGCCAAATGGGGGATGATTGGACCAAGATAGGGGAGATTCCGATGATTGGAAGAGAAAGATGAAGTTCGGTAAAATGGAGAGCAAGAGGGGACTGCGAGGGGGAGATGGCCTAAAATCATGATTTTTAGTCATAACTTCATGAAATTGTGCTTTGAAGTTACAATTTTACATAGAAAACTCCACTAGTCACGTGGTGTGGTGAGATGGGATATGTGGCGGGGGTGATGGGATAACTGGCTATGAAATCGTTAGTTCAATATGGTTGTATGGTAATCTTAAAAATAAATTATGGATGGACAGTATTTTAAAAATAAAATATTAAAAGATATTATAAAAAATTATTATAAAAAATCTATGAACTAAAAAAATAAATAATCAACCTCGACCATTAGAAAAGAAAAATCTGATTGGATAGAAATTTTTTAAGTATTTTATCATAAGTTATTTCGATAAAAAAAACTTTGCCCGCCGAAACTGCCCTCGGGAGCTATTTGCCGGTGCAGGCGCTCCAGAAACGGACGGAATTAGACCGTTGGAGCGGTGTTCTTTGTTTTACCTGACCCTGTGGTTCCCGCAGTCCTTTTTTATTGTTTTTCCCAGCTTCGACGAAACCGGAAACCGGATGGCTTCTTCGAGTCGCGTTGAGGCGGCGCGTCCGGTCAATATTCTTTTGAAATTATTTTATTCTCTATCGAATGTAATTGAATAATTCAGGTAAAAGTTTAATATTAATATATTCCATTTCACGATCGACCTGGCTGGCTTCAGGTCAATATTCATATTATAAAATGATGCCCTCCAGTCCAGATAACAAACTCCCTCCGTTATATTTAACGTCGTAACAGAGGGGAAAAAAGTCCTTTGCCACCGAAATCTCTCTACGGAAGAAAATGTTTATGTAACAAATCTAATAATAACTGTTCTCTGATATTGTAACGAGAAAATTGGATGACAATAAAAACAAATCAGAGCATGATTTGCTTGTATATATTTATTAAATATTAAATATTTGTTTAATATTATTTACATGGATATTGAAATATTTCGTAATAATTACTATTTTTTGGTTTCATGATGGGCAGAGAGCATCTGGCTCTTTATTTTTTTTTGGGGGGGGTGGGGGATGGGGTTGGGGTGAGGGGTTTGAGGGTGAGGAGATGGGAACGGATGACCGAAAGAAGTCCTTCTCTTCGGAGTTGAATGCCATCATAACTATGACCTTGGGAGGGTTAGGTGTCTTCCCATTTCGTTCTGGCATTGTTCGGCTCAAAAAAGTTCAGCTGCTAAGTCTTCAAAGACTCGTAAAGTTGGAGCAATAGGAAGGCCAAGACCACACGGCGCAGGAGTTGCATTTGGATGAGATATCGAATTTGTTGAATACATGAATGCCATTTAATAAATGCACATAATTCCAACATACTTTTCGATTTTGGATATTTATTGTTCTGCAAAGTTTAAACTGCTTCAATACATCAAATTTGATGCAGGTTACTTGTTCCCATTATGAAGAATGCCCGTGGATTTATAGTTGGGATACTATCAAATGGTGATAGTTATAGGACCAGATCGTTCATCAACACTTTTTTTTTTTTTTGTTTACATGAATCAGTCAATATTATTTATGGTTGCAATTAATCCAGATGATGCATTAACCTTATAATGAGTGGTCCTGACTGGATAAATAAAATAATGAGTTCTGGTTGTGTTACTGTTACGTGCCTTTTAATATACATGCCAAAAACGAACGACAAGTGCACATGCTATGAACTTACAAAGCGGCAGTGTCTTTATCAGTCCCTGCCGCCAGGCCAATAGATGAGGCGGGCCTGCGTTCATTCCTTTTTCTTTTGGGCCTAAAATAGGACGTTTACCGCAGGAGATCCTCTCTCTCTCTCTCTCTCTCTCTCTCTCTCTCTCTCTCTCTATATATATATATATATATATATATATATATATATATAAGTATATAACCATAAATGAGCATAGGCCATGCCATACATGCTGTGCATGTCTATCCATCCTGTGATCAATGAATGATATTCATCGATGCACCCTACCCTACAGTATCATTCATATATGGTAAGAAATCCATGCTCATATATGTATGTATGTGTATAGACATGTATCATATTTTTTTTTAATATTTTGTGATAACTTACAATAAAAATGCCATTTAATATGGTTTGTTACCATACAAACCATGTTTTATGATCATTAGTTATGAAGAAGAAAAAAAAAACTATAGTTTGTTAATGTTTCATCAATTAAAAAAACTACTAAGATCATATGAGATGCCCAGCAGGAAATCCATTACACGTTTTGAAAAAATAACATCTAACTCGGGCAAAGATTAATGCGGCTAAAGTAAATCCACCAGCGATCTACTGAAAGTATCATGAAAACAATTTATTTGACATATAAAATAAATATATAACATATTCATGGTTTTACTAATATTTTAGTGGAAATAATTTCTCTGATATCTGGTTGATCCGTAGAACTAATGGATATATAATCTTTTAGCTCCTCCTCACTCATATCCTGCACTGTAATAATTCTTTGTTAAAGTTATTATCCGTAAAGTTCTTTCCTCTCTGGCAATACTTAGCTGTGCTCCTTTCCCTTCTCATCTTTAGCCTTTACCGGACTGTCTCCAAGAAAGCAAGAGTAATCACAACGATAGCAGCATAATCCAATCAAGAAAGCAAGAAGGTTAAAATTGATATGAGGAAAAATGGATATTCTTAGTCATCCATAGCCGACGCCAAAGCACAATGAAGGACATGAAGAGCAACATATTTTATCATAACAAAATTGAATAAATGATGTTAATAAAGTCTATTGCAGGTATCAAACACTTGCACCAAAAGAGAGGACAATAACATCAGCAAATCCCCATCATATAAAGAAACAGAAATGTGGAAGAAAGCATATTAAGGAACAATAGAAGTTTCCATATTCATTTTGGTATCTTTCACACAACCTGAAACACAGAGGACTTCAATGGCCTATCATAAGAATGTTGAAAGAATAATATTAAGAAAAAAAGTCTCCCTATTAATCTGTATCACAACTCAACACACAAGGTAATAGCTGAGGAAAAAAAATTACCCATACATTATAACCCAAAGCACATCACACAGAGAAGGAAGAGGACTAAACGACATGTTAAGAAACAATTAACGCTGCCTATGTTCTTAGTAAAGGATCCTCCACAAACCAACTTCTAGTGAATTCCTACAATTTTGAAACATAACACATTTGACAATTCCAAAAAAAAAAAAAAAAAAAAAAAAATCCAGGTGAGATTTTTTCCTCTGAACAAAAAGCAATAAACTCTCCTTGAGAAATTGGATGCAGCCAAATATTGCAAAACCCAAAATCATATACTCAATTATAATAATTCTTTGAATTAAGATTGTAAAGGATATTTGCACTTGTTTAGTTTAGTTACTAGTCTCACAATCCATCAAGCTCACCTCTCCACTGCTCCCTAATTTTAATTTCATGTACTCAATTTATTAATTTTTATTTTATGTTTACATTATCATTTGTATAATTTAATTAGATATAATTATATTCCTATTTTATATATAACTTTAAATGTGCATTGCATGTGTCAAGTTGGCTAGTTAAGGATATAAGAGTAATACCTTGCATTATGTAAGTTGGGTAGACTATTGGGCTTGATTGTTTGGGTGGGAGTTGTTTGTTGAGGCCCACAAATATCAAATCCAGTCCGTTTGGTGTCATGTTATTGAGCTAAGTCCACTTGATCCATATACAAATGCTTATATTAGACTCATTCCAGGATGTTTATAGGTCTCTTTTGAAACCCCATGCCTAAGTCATATGTTTACTGGATCACATATGTTTAGGCCTGGCCTCATAGC